>JADKXX010001446.1:0-104605 GCA_017310255.1 Butorides virescens | reverse complement strand
CTCTTTGTTCTCACTTCTTGAAACTCCCTCCACAGATCTCCTGGGTGTTCATTTTGGTGGGTGTGCCCGCACCTGGCATCCCAAGCCCTCCCGCTGCTGGTGGGAGCATGTCCATCACCTGCCCTGGCAGTAAGTAACATCACATTCACTACGTGATGGGCAGGGCAGGTCATTGGCCTGGCTTCCTCCCAGCACTGGGCCTGAGTCAGAGCAGCTCATGTCAGAGCAGCGGCCTTTTCCTCCTTCTCTTATCCCTTAATATTTCCTCCTTACCCCCATCTTTGACTTCTCTGAAGACTACGTCCTGGTGAGAGCAGTATTTTCTGCTTTGTGGTGAGTATGCTGCATGTCCTGGAGACGAGCGTTCCCCTGGCAAAGGCATGATTTTCTGAGTCTTCAAGCCTAGGACCTGTAGCAGGACACATTACCCACCCCTCAATGTTGGATCTAGGAAAACTTGGCTGTTGTGTTTGATCTGGACGTCTTTTCCAGTGCCAACACACAGGACCTTAGTAGACCACTGCTTCAATGCAAGGCAAAGAGGTTCTTTCTGCCTGGGAAATGCCACTCTTCTCTTTCCACCTCCTCATCTCCAGAGATGTCCTGGTCACCAGTGGTGCCTGGAGAGGGGTGGGTGGCTTCCAGGGGATGTGGAAGAGAAGAGACAAACAGTATGGTTACCCTCCACGGCAGCTCGCTCCATGGTACAAACCATCGGGGGATCAAAAACATTCACCCATCTTACAAGCCATCGTGTGGGATGATGGTTCATGGGACAGCACACAACCAGGACAGGAAAAGATCTATGTTCCCTCCCTCAAACTCACGCAGCCTTCAGTGAGGGGGCAGGCAGGAGACCTGCTCACTTCTCTGGGCAGGCAGAGAAGGACAAGCAATGGGGGCAACTTAAAGGCTCAGGAGATGCCAAAGGCTTGAGGGTCTGCTTCAAAGGCAAAATGTGTGCGCTCATCCTTATATAGTCTCATTAGTCCAAGACCACCCCTGGGGTGGCAACCATCTCACTTCTGCACAGTCAGGTGTTCTAGAGAGTTCTCAAATTGGCTTGGGGGGTGTCAGCGGAGCGGCCGTGTACTGATGAAAAGCCAATCTCTGCTTGGCAGAGCCGCATGGCTGGTAGAGTCATGACAATGACTGAAAGGAACAATCTAACTGGTAACTTTATTAACTGGAAAACTTAATGAACTGGCAAATTTAATGAGTGAAGAAAGGCAATTTGGCAATGAAACTATTTTCTGCGCAACCCACCACAAGTTGTCCAGAACTTATATGCGTAAATATATGGTAGATAAGTGGAGAAAGAGAGAAGCAAGAAAAAGAAGAGAAGAGAGGAGGATAGAGAAAGGAGAGGTATCACCACCCTTGGATCTCGTGTGGTCGTCTTGGGTAGAGTCTGGATCCACAGTCAGGTGTTCTAGAGAGTTCTCAAATTGGCTTGGGGGGTGTCAGCGGAGCAGCGAGGGTCTTTGGCAATCACGCATTCCCCCCATGAATACCTGTTGACTAGCATGTGCTTGGTTGTTGCCCACCGGAAGAAGCCGAGGGGGCAGCCGCTGCCCTGCCTTCGCAGGGCTCGCCTGGCTCCTCTCTGGTACCCTCTGCCCAGGTGAGTTGAAAGGGAGTAACAAGAGAGACAAGGGAATATCTGACTGCCTGGTTCATCTTAGGCAAGACCCCTGACGAGTGTGCTTCCATAACGGCTCCTTGATGGTGGCCTGCTTACATCAAGGGTAGGAAGCCTGTTGGTCTGGGTGGTCTACATAAATTCATGTGAAGGTACTAGTGGGATGGAGCTTTCCATCTTCTACTACTACGTAACAAATACTCTCTTCTCTTCTGAGAGTTGACAGCTGGTCACCAAAGAAGGTGGCTTTCTTGAGACATCAGATGGGGGTGGGAAGCAGATTGCAGGCTCAGGTTCTCGCTTCTCTTCTGCTTCATATTCTTCTGCTTCCAGTTCTTGACTTGTTTTGTCTTTCCCCAGATTTGTCTGCCTCTCGCCTGCAAAAAGCCAAGGAGATGGGGGCAGATTTCACCATTCAGGTAAAGAACGAGACCCCACAGGAGGTGGCCTCCAAAGTGGAAAGTCTGCTTGGCTGCATGCCCGAGATAACCGTGGAGTGTACAGGAGTGCAAGCCTGCATCCAGGCTGGCATTTATGTGAGTACCTCTGGTCCCTAGGGTAGAGCAGCGATGGCATTGGCTTTCCTCTTTCTGGGACGCAGCAGTGATTCCGCTCCCACAGTGTTTAATTTCAGTGGGCTTGGTGCAGGGGAGAGAAGCTGCTCCTTAGACAACAAACTAAAAGAGAGACAATTCCAGAGTTAAGGTCTTCACAGACAGTGTGGAGGTGATTGTCTGATTTGATGCTCAAGTGCTTTACCACCTACCAAAGAGACTACAGTAAGACCCTGAAACCCCTGCATGGCTATGCAGCAGCGTCAGGCAGCTGGTACAAGGGCAGCATCTTCTATTAAGTTGAAGTTTTGTCCAAATAAGGAGAATAATTAAGAAAATTCCAGCAGGTGAAGAAAGGAGTAAAGGAGGGGTTGTTTTGCTGTCATGAGCTGCCTAACGGGAGGATGTAGAGAAGGTAGTGCAGCATTTCACAATGAAAGGGCAGGAGGCAAATGGGACAAGCTGCAAAAAGAGAAATTCCAGTGGAGCACCAGACTCTTAGTTTTAAATCTCTCCCATTGAAATCCAAAGGTAATTTTCGTACTCCTAAGTGCCGGTCAATTTGCAGAATGAGATGCCAAAATCGTTGTCTGTTGCATATTTCATGTTTAGGGGCCCCTGACAGCATCCTTCCTCTCCTCTGGCTTCTACACTGTACCCTGGAAAGTCCATTCCAGCCGCAAAGCGTGGCTTTATTTTTTCGTAGACTCCTGTGTAGGCTCTGGTGACTGTTTTTTGCAAAATATAACATATTTGTGTGTCTGCTCCCCAGGCCACTCGTTCTGGTGGGACCTTGGTGCTGGTGGGGCTGGGGCCTGAGATGGTCACCGTGCCCATTGTGAACGCCGCCGTGCGGGAAGTGGATATCCGGGGGATATTCCGCTACTGCAACACGTGAGTCTTGTGCAGGTTGAGCTGATGCATCTCCAAGTCTGTCCTTAAGAAATTCTTGCTTTCCACAAGGGGAGAGGATGTGGAAAAGGCTGGTTTTCCTTACAGCTGGTTAAACCTCACATTGTTCTGAAATACCAGCACTGCCACGCAGACAATGTGACTGATGTGTCTTGCCTTTTTTGCCTTGGCTTCTGGAAGAGCCCTGCACTGCAAACTTAACCACAACAAAGCAGCCCTGTTGGGTTGTCCCACTGTCCTACTTCATGCAGCATTTGGTGCAAGGAAAGGAAGAGACCTGACAAACCCTTACTCTGCTGTAAGCAAGTAGGCCAAAATTTAAAAAAAAAAATATAATTATCATTTGTGCCTTCAACTCGTGCCCTGTAGAAGGGGAAGGCCGGGTGCTGGGGGTGTTTTGGAAGAGACTGGCTTGTCCACGAGTGTGCTGGCTCATGGCACAGCAGAGAGGAACACACAGCTTTTATCTCCTTTGACCCTTTGTGCTGGGTGTTCTCTAAGCAGCAGCTTGGCCTGGCACTGACCCCCCCCGCACTGCTTTGTGAAAAGCTGGCTGCCTCCTGGTGTCCACCTTCCTAACTGGTGCCCACTATACAAAAAAGATGTGGAGAGGCTGGAGGGGGTTCAGAGCAGGGCCACCAAGATGATCCAAGGGCTGGGAAGCCTCTCTCAGACACATGAGGACGGGCTGAGAGAGCTGGGTTTGTTCAGCCTTGAGCAAAGGAGGCTCAGAAGGGATCTCATCACCACGTTCCAGTAGTTAAAGGGTGGCTATAAAGAAGATGGAGACTCCCTTTTCACAAGGAGTCCCATGGAGAAGACAAGGGGTAATGGGTACAAATTAATCCTGAGAAGATTCCGGTTGGACATGAGAGGGAAATTTTTCATCATGAGAGGAGTCAACCATTGGAATAACCTCCCCGGGAGAGGAGTTGACTCCGTCATTTTGGACACTTTCAAGCCTCAGCTGGACAGGCTGCTGTGCCGTCTTGTCTAGACTGGGCTCTTGCCTAGAAAGGTTGGACCAGATGATCCTCGAGAATCATCTTGAAAATTCCAACCTGGGATTCTGTGATTCTGTGGTTGTATGAACTGTTAGATTGTCAATGTTGAGGCAAGTGATAAGGGTATTTTAATTCTGGGCAAAGAGTCGAAATCCCAAGCACCCTTATCCTGTGTCAAGCTGTGACCACACAGCCTCGCTGGTTGTGCCTCGCTCTGCTCTCCTTGCTCATCTTGGAAGGAAATCGTGGCATCAGTCTTGTTGGAGATGACTGAATGCTTGAGTGAGCAAGAGCCACATTTAGTTCTCATAATTTTGCTGGAGCTGAAGACCTATCCGGGGCCAGTGTGAAGGTGTGTGTGCTCTCTACGGAGAACTGAGCTGTGCAGCTTGTGGACTGGCAGGTCTTTTAGTGTACTGAAAGCTGGCCTTGCTCTGAAGGCAGGATAAGCTCAGCTGCTCTCTCTTTGGTCTTGTTCTCCTTGGGCAGGGCTGGAGACGCAGCATCGCACACTTGCAGCCTGGTTTCTGCTGTGTTCAGAGCTGTAGCTCCTTCCTGGCAGAGCAGGAGTCTCTCCTTAGTCTGCAGAGGTTGCTTTCCAGGAGGGATTCATGAGATGTAGTCAGGCTCCTCCTTAAAATGGGAAATGCCTTTAAGTAGGCAGTTTAGGAATTGGATTAGCTGCTGCATCCCTTTGTGTCCCCATCACTCTAATTTAGCCCATTCAAATGGAGTGGCAAGGCAGCCAAATGGCGCAAGTCTCCACCAAAGAAGAGGTTGGGAGCTGACTGAGGCTTTTCCTTTTCTCCCTGCACTGAGTCAGTGAGTTTGAACCCCATGGTGACCAGTCTGCAAGCAAGGAGGCAGGGCCCACAGCAGTTTTGGTTCTCAGTTGATGCTTCAGATGTATCGTTGTTTCCCATGATTTGCACGTACTCAGCCTCGAGGGTGAGGCACCTGTTTATCGGTGCATGCCTTCTCGGTGCCCGACAGCCCAAAGCATTGGCTTGTCCTATCTCCCGTGCCTGATGCATGAGGTTCCCCCTCCGGAATATTGTGGGCAAAACTTCCCCTTGCTTGCCTGGAAATTACTGTAATGAAACCGGGCTCCTCCATGCTCTTTCTGTGGGGCTCCAAACTGGTGACTGCTCTCATCTCCTGCTTTCTGCTTCCCTTGCAGGTGGCCCGTGGCAATTGCTCTGCTGGCATCCAAGCGGATCAACGTCAAGCCCTTGGTTACACACCGCTTCCCCCTGGAAAAGGCTCTTGAGGCATTCGAGACCACCAAGAGGGGGGAGGGGGTAAAAGTCATGCTGAAGTGTGACCCCACTGACCACAACCCCTGAGACGCCGCGGTGCCCGGCCCTCTCCCCCGTCACACCGCCTGCCTGAGATGCGAAGCATGAGGCCATGGGAGGCTGATGTATGGCTGTCGCATGTTTACACAGTCACCTTATGCAGGCGCTGCTTTGTAATAGAGCTAGAAAATCAAATGCTAATGAGGGTGAATGGCACTGAGAGATGCACCATTAGAGTATTAACAGGTAACTGCAGACGGGAACCAATAGGGAATAGTTTGAATCAAAATGCTGCTGTTGGGATAGAGGTGATGGTTCACACGGTTAGCTCTTCTCCGGCAGATCCTATGCGCGGAAGAGCCTGGGGCTCTCTGCGTGTGTCGGGCAGAGCCGCCTGCATGGCCATGGGGCTCGTCCTTGCGGACGGTGTCACCAGCTGCATGGGTGAGGTGAGGACGGAGATGCTGGTGCTCCACCTTCCCACCCCTGCGCTGCCATGGGTTTGTGCTTGCCACAGCTCTTGCCGGGTGGCAGTCCCTGGGCGCAGGACAGCCCTACGTGAATGCTCCGCCTTCCAGTCACACCTTCCCTCAGGACGCTCAAGGACTGTAACAGCCTGTGGAACAAAGCCTGGCCAGCCCACCTCTGTGGAAGCATCTGCGCTTTCAGGTTGTTCTCTCTGTGCTATTTGCAAATAGTAAACTGCAGGCCCAAAGCCCAGAGCCCAGGGCTTTTTTGGAGAAGGTAGTCTGGAAGCCAGCTGGGACTGTATCTGCTGCGTAAGCCCCCCCAGCAGCTCCCTGCGGGGCAGAAGGGAGCTCTGCACAGCAGGCTGGAGTGCATCTGTGGGTGACCTGCCCTGCCTCCAGCTGGGACTGCAGAGCCCTCTCCTTATGTGGCACCCAAGGAGGGGCTGCAGTTGTGGGGGGCACAGCTCGCTTTCAGCATGGAGGGAAGCACAGGTGGGAAGTAAGGGGACAGCATCACTCAAAGGTTTATACCACTGCAAATGAACTAACTTCTGGGGGATATCGGGCCTTCCTGCTGAGTTTGTGAGCCATGCAAGGTAGCAGGTTGCAGATAACATAATCTAATCTTCGATTACAGTCATATTAATTTTAATGCTAGGAGATCAGTCCCTTTCTTGGGCCGGTACTGAACTTTTCCTCAATAAATGCTACCTACCTGATGTGTCCATTAAAGTGTTGGGTGGGCAGTTTGGAGGGGTCTCTGACCACTGGGCAGACCCTTGGGCTGTTGCTCCGCTGGGTCTCAGCAGGTTGCAGGTGAGCTCAGTGCTGGCAGGACCATGAGACGTTTAATGACCCAACTGCTTGCAAACCAAAGCTGGTACTTATTGCACAGGTGGCAAAGTTAATCTTGACAGAGGTAGAAGCCTGCAAGTCCATGCTGTGTATTACAGGGCTGAGGCATAACCCGGGGGAACTTCCCATAGCCAGAAGGAGAAGCGGTCAAAGTAGTGCTGAGAGTAAAGCGAGCCATTAACGTGTCAGCCTGAGCAGGTAAAACCTACCCGGGGGCCTGGCCCTGTAATCAGATGCGACCTTAGCAGAGCCCCTCCAAGAACTGCTAAAATGACCTTGCTGAAGGGTGCGTGACGGCCAGGGAGGGGGAGGCTGCCCAGCTTTTGGTGAGTCAGGGCTTCTTGCTGAGATGTGGGGCTTTCCTGGCCCCTGACTCCCATGCTGGGGGTGAGCCCCATTGGCACGGCTGGGGGACCACTGGCCACCACAAGACCCTTGTTCTTACTGTGAAATGTGGAGCTACTGCCTGTGGTCTTGGGGGGCTGTTTAACACCCCAAGGGCTGAGGCTGTTCCCACTGCTCAGCCTCCTTGGCCTCCTTGGCTGTAATTTGCTCCTGTGCCAGGTCTTGCTGGGGGGCATTGCCACCATCGGGGCATTGCCACCATCGAGGCATTGCTGGGGGTGCTGAGCCTGGTAAAACACGGTGTATGTGTTCAGCGTTGGACCCCTTGCTCCCAGAAGGATGTGGAGGGGCTGGAGTGTGTCCACAGAAGGGCAAGGAAGGTGGGGAGGGGTCTGGAGCCCAAGGCTGCTGGGGAGCATCTGGGGGAGCTGGGGGTGTTGAGCCTGGAGAAGAGGAGGCTGAGGGGAGACCTTATCGCTGCCTACAACTGCCTGACAGGAGGGGGGAGCTGGTGGGAGTCGGGCTCTGGTCCCAGGGAATGGGCGATGGGACGAGGAGAAACGGCCTCAAATTGTGCCAGGGCAGGTTTAGGTTGGACATTGGGAAAAATTCCTTCCCCGCAAGGTCTGTCAAGCACTGGAAGGGGCTGCCCAGGACAGGGGTTGAGTCCCCATCCCTGGGGGTATTTAAAAGCCGGGCAGACGAGGTGCTTAGAGCCAGGGTTTAGTGGTGGGATGGCAGAGTTAGGGGAACAGTTGGGCTTGGTGATCTTAAAGGTCTTTTCCAACCTCAATGATTCTGTGATTCCGTGATTCAAATCTGTGTGTCCCCCTCCCCCCCAGTGTACATCACTGGGGGAAATTCACTCCTGTTTAACCCATTTCCCAGTGGGTGGCTTAATTACTCTCTTACTTGTGGCATTGCACTGGCCTTGCTCCTGTTATTGCAAGTCTCCAGGTGACGGAGACCCAACCGCAGGAGGCAAGAAAATGTTTTAAAACTTCAGTCTACTTTATTTAAGCTCAATCAGAGCCTGTGAGAGCAGCAGCCCAGTGATACAAAGCCAGGCATTATTTAACCAAGCACAAATGATCCCTGATCAGGGGACGGTGATGCTGCTGAGAGAAGGCAATGGAAATGGAACTGAGGCCCTATGAAGAGGCTGGGAAGGCTCGGAGCACAACTGAGCAGGCAGAAAGGAGTGCGTTAGGAAAGCAGAGCCTGTTCCAAGGCAAGGGATGGTGGGGAGCTCTTTGGCTCCTCACCCCCAGTGCGCGCTGCCCAGGTCTTGGGGCACAGTGCTGTGAATTCAGCTCATTCAGGCACCAAGCCGCTCCCCAAAGCTGTGCAGAGCCATTTCCTGTGCGACCCGGCAGCGCACAGTCTCGGTCTCGTGGGATTAAGGTGGTAGAGCCGGGCTTGACTCAAACACTGGGTTCTCTGGATTGGGATCCACCAGCCCAACCCTGGGCATGGGGCTGTGGGAGTGTGTTGAGGGTAGCGGGATGCCCTGGGCTCGGGGGTTCACACCAGGGCTGTGCAGGGTGGTGCTGGGATGGCAATGCTTTGCTGGTCTCAGCACCTATGCTCTCGGCCATGGAGGGCTTCCTCCTGGGGATGGTGGTGGGTGGGAGCCCAGGACCATGACCACCCAAAGCATTGCCACACTGGTGCTGGGGCTGAACATGTGTTTCCAACGAAGCTTGCAGCCCGGGGTGAAACAGCAAGGGGCAGGGTCAGAAATTCTCATAGTGATGTGCAAAGTAGGCCTGGTCCTTCTTGTTCAGCTGCCGACAAGCCTTTTCCACATTCTTTGTCATCCCAGGGGGGCCACAGCTGAACACCCCGATCTTCTGCACCTGGGGAAGGAGGGGAGCCAGAGGGGTCAAACCCAGCAGCACCAGCTCTCCCCCAGCCCAGCCCTCCTTAGCCCCTTGCCCTCCAGCAGCTTTGGGCATGGATGCTGGCTGAGCAGTCAGTCTCAGCCTGAGAAGGCTTTTGGGGAGGTTGGTTGGGGCCATGGGTGAAGGATGGGATCCCCCAGGGTCTCTGCCAGCTCTGGGCAGTGGCTGGAGCCAGGGACTTGCCATGGCGAGGTGTGTTTGGCTGGTATGGGGTATTGCTGACTCCTGCAGCTCATCCTGGCTCCAGAGGGAAAGTGGGGGTTTATGCCCCTTCTGCACTGCCCTTGGTGCAGATGCCACCAAGGTCTCCAGGGCCTTGGGGACAGGCTGGGACCAGTCCTCCAGACTGGCCAGTGGGTGCCCCCTGTCCCGTCCCCAGTCAGGCACTGACCTCAGGGTGCACCTCCTGCAGTGAGTTGAAGAAGGGTACAAAGGGAGGGCGCCCAAAATGGGTGATGGAGCGCAGCCCCGTGAACAGGCTCTTGTTCAGCACCTTCTGGAAGTGTCGCTCACAGATGTACTGGAAGAGAGAGAGATCAGTGCGTGTCAGATGGCCCAGCATGGCCCAGCACAGCACAGTACCCTCCCCAGCCCTGGCCAGGCTCACCAGCATGGTGGTGCGCAAGTCAAACTTCTCGGCCAGCTGCGTGATGTAGATGTGCACGGAGACCAGGTCATTCCCATCTGCCTCCTCCACTTCGCGGATGATGTCCGCTAGCCACTCAAACTGCCGCTGTGTGCGCGTCACCCAGATGAAGTAGATCTGTGGCATGTGGGGAGGAGGCTCAGCACGGGACCAGCACCCTGCACACATCCACGGGGCTCCTTCCCAGCTGGGCTGCGGGGGATTTTTCCCCCAAAGAGGCTACCAGCAGCAGGAGGCATCTCAGGAGGGCTCTTGTGCTCCCTCTTGTCCAGCTTCCCCTTACCTTCTTACACAGCAGCTTGGAGCTGATGGATGACTTGAAGACTAGGTCCTTGAGGATGGATGCGAAGGGCGTCACCCCGATGCCTCCTCCCACCAGCACCGACACCTCAAACTTGTTCCACTCCTGGTGGCCCTCCCCAAAGGGCCCGTCCAGATAGAGCTGGAAGGAAGCCAGCCGTCAGCAGAGCACCTCCCTCCTCCACTTGCCCAGGTCTTGGCCACCTTCAAGGCTGGAGAAGTGCCTCGGACTAGGCACAGCCCATTGTTGTGATGCTCTTGGGCTCGGATGTCCCCATCCCCGGAGAAACAGCGTGGGGCTCACCTTGGGCAGCTTGCCGATGAGGGCCAGGCTCTCTGGGGAGTAGAGCTCCCGCAGACGGGTGGTCCAGGGCCCCACAGCCCGGATGTGCAGGCTCAGTGTGTCCTCGTGGGGCGCCGAGGTCAGGGTGAAGGGGTGGTACTCGTTGGTGCCCAGGTCCACACAGGCAATGCGCACCCACTGCCCGGATTTGTAGTCAAAGTCCTGTGGCCGCTGGAACTGGAGGTGGGTGACACCTAGAGGGGGATGGGGACTTCATTAAGGTGGAGACATTGAGCATTGGAGAAGAAAGACTGGGGAAGACAGGTGGGCTCAAGGAAAGATGGAGCATTAGAGCCTTGCGGAGGGTGGGTGGGAAAGGGCTTGAGGCCAAGCTGTGGAGCTAGGGCTCAGGATGCTGGAGAGGCCGTGCCGGGTCACAGCCCTGGGGCCAACCAGTTCTTCTTGGGTGAATAACTGATCCCAGGGTGTGATGGCCCGAACTCTGTGCCTCAGTTTCCCTACTTGCAGGTGGGGTGGGGGTGGCACAGGAGACCCTTGCCATGCAGGGGACCTGCAAAGGCATCGGAGCAACATGTGTAATGGGATACAGCTAACTCTTGGAGGTGCCAGCCTGAGCCACCAGCACGTGTGACAGCCAGCAGGACATTTCCTGGGATGAGAGTCACCTGCATGGCACCTGGGTTGGGAACTACTGCCACCTCAGTGCTGGCAGCTGTGCTTCTTCCATCACTGCAGCCCCAGATGCATGGTTGGGGAGGACACGGTACCTGAGGGCAGGAGTTCAGCTTTCACCACGCTGATCTCCACCTTCTTCCTGCTCAGACTGAGCAGCTTGTCTGCGCTGTAGATGAGAGCCGGGATGATGAAATAGATGTGGAAGCGGGGCTGCTGGATCAGCGCGAAGCTGCCATGGATAATGACCTGGGCAGGGAGCAGCCCCCATCAGCATGGCACTCGGCACGCGTAAGCCAGCCATCTCCCCATGTCTGATTCGGTGGCAGCTCAGCAGCAGCAGGGAGCCAGGATTGTGGCCGCCAGCTCCCTTGGGACCTCCCCAGCTATTTCACCAGGCTGACCCACGGGCTTGCAATGCATTGGCACCACCCCACCCTCCCAGTCCAAATGCTTTACCAGGACATAGAGGAGCATGTAGAGATGGTGGGTGATCCAGAAGCCCTGGAAGCTGACACGTCGGAAGTGGTGGGTGGCGAACACATAGATCACAGCCAGGATCACGAGAAGCAGCACTCCCGTCATGCCTGTGAGTGAAGAGGTTGGGAGGTCCCAGCAGGGATGAGGGCAGCCCCAATGGGGGCTCCAGCTGGTGTGGGCAGAGGGCTGCCCATCCAAGGCATGGGCATGCAGGTGGTCTGCCTGCTAGGTGGTCTCACCTGGAATAGTCTGGAAGAACCACCAGTAATACTTCTGTGGGAGCTGAGACCTGGAGAGGAACGAGAGACTGTACCATGGAGGGGCCAGAGCAAACTCCTGGCTTCCACTTCCATTCCCATCCATGCCCAGGATGCTCTGTCTGGACTGTGCTTTGAAGTTCACCTACCCATCATCCATAAAGACACTGGAGAAGAGGCAGGACAACACGCTGAGAGGCATGACCGAGAAGATGTAGACGTTCACTACGTGACCTGCAGTGTGGAGCACTGTAGGAGACAGAAACCAGGAGAGAAAAGCATCACTGTTGCTGTGGATGGAGATGCAGCAGACCCTGCCGGTGTGCCCAGGGACCTGACAATTCCTCGTCCTCTCTGGTGCAAAGTATATCTCTCTCTCTCTCCAGGCTCCATATGGGTCTTCAAGCTTCTGCCTGGTCCTGCTGTGCCCTGATGGGCTGGTCCTCCTGCTCTAGCTGTGGTTCATGGATGACACGTCCCCCAGCATCCCACCTACCTGAGAAAATCAGGGCCGCCATGGCAACCCAGCGGTGGAAGTCCACGGCGGCATCAAAGGGGATATAGTGATTGAGGAAGGTCTCCCGCAGGACAGTGATGAGGTTGCGGCACATGGTGAGCAGGATGTAGGAGTACATGAAGGAGATGCAGGCAGCCGATCCCCGGGAGATGATGATCCCCACAAAGGTGGTCTGTGCGATTCCAGTGCTCGGAGATGCGAAGGCGTAGTCTAGGGAGAGAGAGCGGAGGGGGTGTCAACATGCCCAGCACTGAGGGCCACGACACTTCCTGCAACAAGGGGACAGCCACCTGCATGGATCAACCAAGAAAAGGTCACCAGGGATGGGGCTGAGTGGGTACAGGGGAGTGATTCTCCATGTCAGACCCCCCAGAGCTGCTGGGTCTCCTTGGAGCTCAAGGGAGGGCATTGTCTTCCTCTTCCAGGCACCTTGGTACCATGTCCTCAGCTGGGCATCCCACTATGAGAGGTGTCAACAAACTGGAGCAAGTCCAGTGGAGGCCACCAGGATGGGTGGGAGCTGGAGGACATCACACAGGGGAAAGGCTGAAGGAAATGGGCTTGTTCAGGCTGGAGGACATGGGTCAGGGAAGATCTTGTGGCTGTCTGCCACCACTTAATGGGTGTTACAGAGGGGAGAGAGCCAAACTCTCTCTCAGAGTGAAAGGAGGAGAGGCAACAGCACAAGTTTCACTGAAGGAAATTCAGGTTTGATGTAAAATGAAAACTCTCTGCAGGGAGGATGGTCAAAATCTATCACAGGCCCAATGAGGTGGTAGGTTCTCCAACATCGGAGCTCTTCAAACCTTCTCTAGACAAGGCCTTCAGCAACCTGATTCAGCTTTGAAATTGGCCTTGCTCTGAGCAGGGCATTGGACCAGAACCTTCCAGAGGTCCCTTCCAACCTCTGGTTATTCCAGGGGAGGACCAATGCTGTTTCCCAAAGCTGTGCTGGGATCTGTCACACCCCAGCATGCCCCATGCAACCAGCAGCTTTGAGGAGCCAAGCTCCCCCTGCCTCATCTGGGGCAGCAGGGCTGGGTGGGCACTCACAGTAGGCTCTCTCCACGAACACACCGGCGGTGATGGCCGAGAAAAGGACCACACAGACGATATGGCGCCGGTAATTCTCAACGAAGCGCTTGAACTCCTGGATCTTCTGCTGAACTTTGTTCCGCTCGTACTTCTTCCGTTGCGCTTTGGTGTATAAACGCAGCTGATACTGATTCACCCTGGCAGAAAGAGGAGGTCTGCTGTCATTTCAAGGTTTAGCTGGCAAGGTCTGGCTCAAGGCCATGCTGCCCCAGGTTTGGGTCTTCCTCCCTGTCCAGCACTGCCACTAGCTCTGCATAGCGGTGGTGGTGGTGACCTGCAGAGCATAGTGACAGCGGCTGAGCTCAGCTCATCCTGCAGTCTCGAGGCCTTTGAAAGCCGATAACAAAACGTGCTGATAGGGATAGGGACTCATAAATGAGCCACAGGTGAGAACTGCAGGAGATAATTTTCATAGTCATGTTCAACTCTCCTGTGCTGCTTTGGGCTGAGATGGAGGTAATTTTCTTCATAGCACCTGGTATGGGGCTGTGTTCCAGATTTGTGCTGAAAACAGCATTGATGACACAGGGATGTGCTAGTTATTGCTGAGCAGGGCTGACACAGAGCTAAGGCCTTTTCTGCTTCTCCCACCACCCCACCAGTGAGGGGCTGGGGGGGCACAAGAAGTCGAGAGAGGGCAGGACCAGGACAGCTCACCCCAACTGACCCCAGGGGTACCCCACACCATATGACATCATGCTCAGCTTATAGATCTGGGAGGAGAAGGAAGGGGGGGACATTGGCAGTGATGGCGTTTGTCTGCCCAAGTCACCATTAGGAGTGATGGAGCCTGGATGTCCTGGGGGTGGCTGAGCACCCGCCTGCCCATGGGAAGCAGGGAATTAATTCCTTGATCTGCTTTGCTTGTGTGCGTGGCTTTTGCTTTCCCTCTTAAACCATCTTTACCTCAGCCCACAAGGTTCTCACTTTTACTCTTCCAATTCCCTCCCCCATCCCACTGTGGGGGGAGCAAGTGGTTGGGGGGGGCCTTAGTTGCCAGACACCTCCAAACTGATCTTGGGGTAGGGAAAGGTCCTTGGACCTCTTAAGGCAAGTCAGGATATTCTGGCCATGAGTAACCACCTCTTAACTGCTTCCCTGTAGAAATGGTTGCTGCTGCCACAGCAGTGAGGACTGGAGTCGTTCCTGCAGCTCTTGCAGGCAGCCCACAGGTGAACCAGTAGCGTCCCAAGACATAGAGGGGCGCAGGCAGGACCTGCCAGTCCAACACAGAAACACGAGCCAACAGGCTGAACCCCAGAAGCCTGCTCGGTGAGGAGGAGGAGTACTCACTTTCTGCCTGGTCTCTTCCTCAGCTCGCACCCTTCTGGCTCCATGTAGTGGCTCACGATGCCCAGATTTGGGTCTTTTTCTTCCTCTGAGATGGTTCTGTTGGGAAGAGAGCTATGTCTAGCCCAAAGCTGTACCTGCAGGAAGGGCTTGCCAAAATTGTCCCCATTTTCCCCACTTCCCAGCTCAGGCTCAGCTGAGAAGGTGTCGAGCTCTTTCCTGCAAGCCTGCTTGTGTTAACTTGAGCTGCATAATACATGGGCTGGATTCACTCAGGAGAACCCTCCCCCTGAAAAGCAAGGTAGGACTCACAACCCCACGTGGTGGATGCAACGGGGGCTCTGTGGGAGGCAGGTCCTCCCCTCTGCCCACCTGGGTGCCAGGGGAGGAGGGCAGCAGCCCCACCACAGTGTTTCTGGCTTGCTCAGGGGCTCATCCCAGCGTGGTTGTCCCCCTTCCCCAGCACTGGGTGTGCATTTGTTGGAGGGGCTGAGGTGGAGGACGGAGGTGCATCCAGGCAGAAAGAGAAGCTACAAGGAAGATGGAGACTCCCTTTTCACAAGGAGTCACATGGAGAGGACAAGGGGGATGGACACAAGTTGCTTTTGGGGAGATTGTGATTGGACATGAGAGGGAAATTTTTCACCATGAGAACAGTCAACCATTGGAAATGGCAGCAGCAGCAAGACCGAGGAGGAGCGCTTACCCTTTTGGCTCTTTCTTTTTTATGAAGGAGACGGTGTTGTGCAGGTTTTGCTTGAGCACCTCAGGGATGCCTTTCAGGAGCCACAAGGACAAACAGTTATTTAGAGTGTGAGAGATGTGGCGGGCAAGGTTTAGGCATCTCCCCTGGGCAGGGGTGGGTGGGGAGAGGCTCTGAGCTGACCCAAATTTGTTGCGCACAGAGCAGCAGCCAATGCCCCATTACTCCAGTTGGGCTGGAGAGACGGATGGGACAAGACTTGGGAGCTGTGTGTTGGGTGCTGCCCATTGCCTCCAGCCCTGCAGGGCCTTGGGTGACCCAGTGCTCCTGCCCACTCACCTTTGATGCAGAGCTGGGTGAGACGAAGCTCACTGTCATGGTCTCGCAGCATGTAGTGGAAATCCTCCCATGTCAGCTCGTCCCTGTCCTGAAACCCTGAGGCCCGGAACATGGATTCAGTCACCTGCTCTGCCTGCTCTCTGGACAGGCAGTTGTTGGAGATCTCAATGAAGGACCTGGAGCAAAGAGGGGAGATGGGAACTTCAGAGGACCACAGCCTGAGTCCTTCAGACAACATGGGGCAGAGCCCCAGACCAGTTTCATGGGAGAAATGACCTCTTGGTTGTGAGTGCTGAGCCCCTGGGCTCTCGCACAGCAGCCTTGGGGAGTGAAGCACAGGAACCAGGAGCTGCTTCTGAAGGTGTCTGTATTTACAGACATTGTGAAAACACCTAGAGAGGTGAGGAGAAGTACCTGAGCATCCTCAGAAACTCCTCCTTGGAGAGGAACCCATTCTCATCAATATCATACATCCTGAACATCACCTTGGACTTCTCCTCTGGGGACCCTGGTGGGGAGGGAGAGAGGTGAAGTAAGAATAGGATCTTATTTTCTTTGGCAAAAATGCTTTTGGACGTTGTCTTTGAGAGTCTGGACCTGCAGCAGTGAAGTCTCCCACAGCCCTGAGAAGACTGAAAGCACACTGCTGGTCGCAGCGTGACCGAACGTGAACAGCGTGCCACCCTTCTGCTTGACCACCTCAAGTGCAAGGTGAAAAATCAGGTAGACACATATTCTTCCTGGCGCATGCTTTTGCAAACTCAGGATGTGTTTTTGCACAGCAGTGATTTATTTCTGGGACCTGCTTTGATTAAGCCTGGCATTCGCCACCTCCATCTATGAATCTACCTTTCCAGCGGTCATTCTAGGGGGGGATCAGGTACGATATCTGATATGGCTGTTATCATCTGTCAAGGGCAGGAAGCGTGGTCCATTCAGATGACAGGACAGAATTGTCTGTGACAATGACAGATCAGCAAATCCCTGCTCTGAGATAGCTCCCCTCATGGACAGTCCTATAGAAAACGTGATTATGTTGTCACTGCCCCATGACTCCAGTTGAAGCTGTCCTAAGTGAAGGGAATTTTAATCTGTAGAAGGGTCTACAGATTGACCTGCTGGATTGATCTTGTCCTTCACTCTGTTGGTGGTGTTGCCAGAGTCTAGAAAGAGGACTTAGGACAGCAGATGAAGACTGGCTCCAGCCCTCACCTTTCATGAAGACCACCAAAATATCCAGGAACTCCCGGAAGGAGATGTAGCCATTGCCGTCTTTATCAGCCAGGGAGAACATGGAGTCCACAAACATGGAGTCGGCTTTGAGCCCCAGGGCCTTGGCAAACTCGGCCCTGCTCAGCTCACACGTCAGAGACTCCTTTGCCTTCTGTGAAGACTCAAAGTTGAGCTCTCCGGCATCGGACCTGTCGATTTCCAGCACCTGAAGGTTATGTCCCACAAAAGAAACCCCATGAGTGCTAGCAGAGCAGAAGGCTGGTGTTTGCTTGCCTGACCTATTGCACAGAGACCAGTGGCAAAGAACTCATGGCCAATACCACGGGCAAGCCCCACGTCTCCCCTACACAGTACAACTTCCGCACTAAACGCCACTGGCCATTACGGAGACCTCGGTTACATCATCCCAAAGTCTCTTTTCAACTTTAGACGCTTCTATCACCACAGCAGAAATCCCTTTGTCTTGTGCAAGGGAAAATGTCCCTTGGTCCTGAAAGTATTGGCAGCTTCCTTGTGTGTGCCTCATCAGCTCTTACAGAGCGCAACGGCAGCAACACTCATTGCTCAGTCAGTACAGAAATACCTTTCTCCGTGCCTCAGAGCCTGCCACGCCTCTACCTACCTGAGCGAACAGGTGCCTGAAGAAAGTCTCCAGAAGTTGTTTTCTCTGCTCCTGCGTGACTGCCCGCTTCATCAGGCTCTGCTCCTTCATCTCAGACATATACAGGTCAAGGTTGTTCTCCTTCAAGTAGCCTCGTAGCTTGACAATGAAGCTGCTCCTCTCGGCCTCCTCACTGAAAAGCAGCACCTGCCACAGACCCCGCCAAATGGCCCTGAGTGGCAGAGGCTCAGTCGGGACGTGGTGCTGCTGCCCTTCCCCATGGTGGTTGCTCTGTGGTATGAGCTGGACCTGGTGGTCCACAGGCCACAGATACCCTTCAGGGAGCTACGCTGCTCCCAGTGCCCAGGACCGAGTGGTGCAGGGTGTGCATGACCAGTGGCAGAGGATGGTGGAGGGTCCAGGGGAGGGTATCATACCCCAGGCATCATGGTACTCACCAGGTCGTACTCCTTGGGGCTCTTCAGGAGCAGAGCTTTGTTCCCTTTGTCGCTGGAGAGGATGACTTCCACCCCCTGATGGACTGTCAGGTTGATGCTCCGGAGCACAGACCCTCTCCCATCCAGAACTTTGAGCGCTTTGTCAGCTTGGAGCTGAATGTAGATGGGAGAGCTGTCTGTCTTGGGACCGTGCCACTCCATGGCTGGTGGGAGAGAGCACAGGACTCAGCTGGGAAGGCAGCACCTGCGCTCCTATCCATCCCAGCACCCTTCACCAAGATGCAGCTTGGGAGCAACTGCGTGATCAGACATAAGTTAAGGGAAAAATTATCATCTCCCAATGGCAGAGCTCAAGCACATGGACAGTGGAGTAGTACAGACCATGGAGGCAGGATTTTTCCAGTGTCCAGGACAAGAAGATACAGTCTCTGTCCTGGAGCTACTGGTGCAATTGCTCTACATACGTTTCCTTCAGCTAAGGTGTGATCTGGAGAGGGTTGTAGGGTCATAGGATGACTCGGGTTGGAAGGGACTCAGGTTGGAAGGGACTCGGGTTGGAAGGGACTCGGGTTGGAAGGGTCTCTTGCCCAGCCTCCTGTGTAAAGTAGGACCAGCTACGTGGTCAAGCCAGTCTGCTCAAGGCTTTATCCAGTTGGGTTTTGGACAGGATGGAGACTGCACAACCTCTCTGGGCTACCTGCTCCACTGCTTGACTGTCCTCCTGGGGAAATAGTTTCTCCTTGTATCCCCTGTGGATATAAGCACCAAGCCCAGCCCTGCCTTGGTGTGTGCCCTGACTCCATCAGCGTCACCAGACACTATCGCAGGACCAGCAGTGCCACCTCACCATGTATCACCTCGCCGGTCACCTCCCTCCGCACGCTGGAGCCCTGTGTCTTCTGCAGCTTCTTGAAATCTCTCTTGCGGAGAATGGCAATGATCCAGGCGACAAACAAAGTCACTGGGGACATATGGGAGAAGAAAGCATCAGACATCACAAAGCTCCTTCCCGCTTTGGCAGCATCACCTGCACAACTGGGGTTTGCTTATTCCCCATCATCCCCACTTCAGCACTACATAGTTTTATCTATTGATTTACGTCTGCACCATGAAAGCCCTGCTCCCACCTGATACCCAAGGACCCCGCCACCTCAAGGACCTCAAGAGCGGTCAAGACTCAGCAGATCCTGCTGGGAGGCACTTGGTCTGTGGGCACTCAGCCCCTTTCTCCAGTGAAAGAGGAGGTGGGTAAAGAAATAGAGCAGCAAACCTAAAGGCAGGCAGCAGAGGACAACAATGATGATCCCGAAGCCTGCGCCGCTGCCTTCAAAGTAGTCCAGCACGAAGAGGGGGGTGCAGTTGGCCAGGTGTTGAGCTGTCAGCTGCTGGGGCTGGGGGCACGGGTCCCCTGTGTAGGGGGGAGACGGGCTGTGAGCGTCACCGACCTTTTATTTCTCCCACCTCCATCTTCCACAGGAACCTCTGGGGAAGGTTCATGGCTGAGTGACCTGGGAGCGCTGCAAAACTGGGATGCATGAGTTGAACTCCAGGTCTTCGGGTTGAACCTTTGCCTGCCACAGCAAACCAGGGGCAGAAATGGGCCCACGCACCCTGGGAGTTCCGCACCATCACCTCTCCTGATGGAATGGGCTGAGCAGGAAGCACGTCTGCATGCCGCAAGGCCAGGGAGTCATCCTGGTGCAGCTGCATGGGGTATATGCCAAGGAACCCAAAACACCTTGCAAGAGCTGGGACGTGTACCAAATAAAACACTTCCAGTAAATGGGAGGGGTGTGGCAAGCTCCCAAGAAGAAAAGGTACATTGCCGTGTTGGGCCACCACACCTCACCCTGAGCATGGCAGCCGGGCTCTTTTTTGGGTCTAGGCGGGGAGAGGAAAGCTCATTTCAAGGACGGCATGGGAGGGCACCAGGGAGAGGGGTGCACATCAACACAGGCTGCTCCTTGCCTGCTGGGAACCCAAAATGTGCTGGGGTGTGAGCCTTGAGCTCTCCCTGGGCTGAAACCTGGCTGGCACAGTTCATGCTGCCATTGCAACCACATCTGCAGGGAAGCCCGGCCAGCCCTTCCAGTAGCCCTGGCTAACAACCCACCCCGTCAGTGGGGCAGGAGAGGACATTGCAGTACAGCACCCAGGTGCATTCAGGGGGTGGTGCAATTAAAGGCAAAAGTAGGCAATGTTACACAGTTGCAGTACACAAAGCTTGACTCATCTGCATGCTGCACCGCTTTTCAGGCCGCTCACCGGTTTAACCTGCAGACCTGCGTGTACCGGTATAGTGAAGGAGCTAGAGGACACGTCAGCGAGGAGCGTGAGGCAGCATGGGGCAGGCAGAGGCTGCGTCTGAACCCCAGCGTGACCTTCCAGGGCATCCATTGCATTTTTGTACCTGGAGACCCTTCCACTCCTCATGCACTGCACATGCCTGGGCTTCAGCCCGCTTTCAACATCAGCGCTGCCCATCTTGCTTACAAGCAGCCCTTGCATTTTGCACACATTTTGCTGGTTTAGGGGCACAGTGAGTGTCAGGCTTGAGAAACTGTCAGTCCAATGCTTTCCCTGTGCCACCGAGTCACCGCCAGCCACATCACCGAGGTGGGTCTGCTTTCCTCCCTAACTTGCTGGCGCTGTTTGCTCCCCGCACCCTGCTGTTTGCCCTCACCCTCTCTCCAGACGAACACCTGGGGCTGGAGGCCTGCAGGGTCTGCATGGGTGACAGCAGCCAGGACATCGTGGAAAGTGATTCTACGGATCTTCCTGGTTTCCTCTGCTGTGAACAGCCTGGGGAAAAAGATGTGGGGCCAAGCAGTGGCCCTGGGTGTCACAGTCTGGGAGCAGGAGGGATTCGCTCTCCGCACTGTTTTAGGAACCGAGGAAGCTGGAGGATGATTTTTCCTCCAGCTCCAGTTGTTATGTCTTACTGGGGCTGGCAGAGCAGTGGCAGCCTGCTCTGTGTGCCAGGCGGGAAAGAGGCATTTACCCGTTATTGGTGTTTTCGAACCAAAATCTGTCACCATCGCGCAGGCGCACAAACTGGTCCAGCATGATGGCGCTGAAGAGGGAGCCATCAACCTCCATCATGCCTCCGGGGATCAGCTCCAGCCCGGCTGTGTCATTGGCATACAGAGCGGCGACCTTCTCCAGGACCTGTCCAGAAACCCCCAGCGCGCACATGTGAGCAGAGGGAATCCTCAGGAAGCCTTGGCAAGCCTCAGGAGGAGTGAGGAACCTGTATTTCCCAGGCATCACACATCAGTGGGCTAGGAGGATGCTCAGCCCCACACAGCCTTGATCTCATGGCTTGGACTTGAGCAACTAAGCATCACTCCCAGAGCATCTCAGCTCCAGGGGGAACCAGAGCACCCAGAGGCACAGGAGCTTAGCACTGGGGCAGGATATATTTATTCATGCCATGTAGTTACACAATTTCCCCAATGCCACTGCCTCGCAGGCATGAAAATGAGCTCAGGCGGGATGCACACTGGTGCCCCTCCTCCAGCAATGTAGGAAAAGCCAGTTGCTGCCTGGACTGCCCCAACGTTCTTTGACCCACACACTTTCCATGCCCAGACCAGTTCCCTGTTACCTCTTGTTCCAGGTGTGGGGCAAGGTATGACCAGTTCTGGAGAGGGTCCAACCCAAATCGCTCTCGGGCTTGGTTATAGGTGGGCAGGCCAAGGTCTCGTCCACGCTGGAGCCAGCTGGCCACGTAGTCAGTGCGGGAGTACTTCAGGGGCCCGTACCAGTAATCTGTGGGTGGATTCAAAGTTGTGGCGACGGCAAGGCAGAGCCAGAGGAGCAACCCCAACTGCCCCAGCTGCCAGGCTGGCCTTGTCCCTCTGCAATGGGACACAGCGAACGTGGAGATCATCTCCATGACCTTGCCAGGGCAGTCCCAGGAACAGGCCCGGCAGCTTCTCTGCACCTCTGTTAACAAGGTTGAAGCTTGTCTGAGCATGTAGTTGGGTGCTGATGGTGGTGGTGATGGGACCTGTCTCCCCACCTTGGTCCCCACACATCCCAGAAGACAGGGTCCCACACCGAAGTGCCAGCTTCAGTGCAGGGGAGTGCAGACCTTGGAGATCTTCCACCACGATGTTGTCCTCCCGCTCTGCAATCTGTGAGCTCATCCCCAGAAGGAGGTTGTCCACGTCCACATCTGGCTGCTGCAGCCCAGTGCTCTGAGGGGAGATGGGAAGAGCAGGTGATGCCTTGCGCGTTCAAGGACACGGGGCAGCCCCACACCCCTGAACTGGTGTCCATAGGGGTGCAGACCCTGGGCACAAGGGTACCAGGGATTTCTTCCAGGCTCATTTTCTCCATGTCAGGTCAACCTTGAGGTCTAAGCCTGCCATGGCTCAAGGAGGCATCTGGGGATGTCTGGATGGGGACAATCTCACACCCCTTGGCTGGCTGTCATGCTCTGCACCCAGTTTCCCTTTCACCTCCCTGTGGAGTCCTCCGTAGCGTAAAGCAAGGAATTAAGCCCCTCCAGACAGCCTGCCATGTCCTCAGGAACCCCATGCTCACATCCCTGTACCTCTCTGCTCCAGTAGCTGTTGCAGAGCCGCACCGCTGGGAATGAGCCACTGGGGCTGGACACGTTCTGGAACTGGCACCTGGAATCTCTGGAACAGCAGAGAAGGGATTGACTCAAAGCCCCCATCCAGGGCTTCCCCGAGCTCGCAGGGCTCGGCTGTCCCAGTGAGGGGCACGACACCAGGGAAGGGACAGGAACCATCCCCAGCCACCACCCCAGCTCAGGCATCCCCTTCCCCAGCATGGGCACTGCTCTCTCTCAGCCCTGCCGGGCTGCTCCCACCTCTTGTAGACTCCTGGTGGCACCATGGTGGCCAGGAATTGCCCCGCAGCTGCCACAAACTCCGGCGAGAGGCTGGGGTCCAGGTGCTGTTGGTAACCTGCAGGGTGGCAGCCATGGTCCAGCACCCAGGCTGGAGGGAAAGAGGTCTGAGCCCCCCCCTCCAGCTCCATCCTCCAGCTCCCCTGGTCCCCCCAGCCCAGCTCCCCACGCTCCTTGCAGTTCTGCCACCCGCCATGCCCCTCACCTTTGTACTCTGGGACAGGTCTCCCCAGTAGGGCTGGCAGCCACTCGTACAGCACGATGCTCTATGGCACAGGGCAGTCGGGTTAGGGACAGAGTTGGGGAGGGTATTGGGGGTCCTGGCAGAGCTGGGGGGGTCCATCCCTCACCTGGAAGGTGGCGATGACCCACTTACGGGCGTGCTGGAAGAGGTCCTCATCAGACCAGGTGGGGTGTGCCTGGGCCAGCATTGCAGCCTGGTGGTTGTGGTACCGAAACCAGGCGATGCTCTCAGCCTGAAGGAAGGGGTTCTCGTTTCCCCAGGCACTCCCCAGGTCTGCAAGAGCCACCGGAACTGTCAGTGGGGGATGCTGCCACTGGGTCTGGCTTTGCCTGTGGCTGGAGGAGCACTCCCAGCCCTGTGGCAGCAGCCCAGTGTCCCCCCCATCCCCTCGCCCTTCCTTCCTCCCCAGGGAGACAAGCCGCCCAAGCGAGCAAGAAGCAGCACCAGGCCCCCAGCACGGACCAAAGTTCAGGCAGGTGAGGAACTTAAAGCAAACTAAGCAGGTTGTTATCAGCAGCAGCCCCTTTCCCCAGAGGAGATCACCTCAGATCAGAAGGACTAGGACCCACCAGTCTCTGCATATTGGCTGGGAAATGACCTGCTGCCTCCCAGGGATGTGGCACCTTAAGTTCACAGTGTGTCTTTGCCGGAAAGCCTTTGGCAGGGCACACATCATCCTCCCCCTGGGGCTGGGACACTGCCTGCTGTCCCACGGGACTCCTGGCCCACGTGTCCCAGTGCACCTCACCCCCCCCCTCCCCTTTCCCAGGGTTCCCTCTGGGCTCAGCAACACAGATCTCCTGCTCCCCCTGTTCGCGGTCAGGGACGGAGCCAAACAGGTGAAAATGCATTGAGGATGCCATAATTACCATAGATCCCCTGGGGACCACCCTGTCCCGTGGATGGATCCAGCGCCTTCCACATGGGGACCCTCCCGTCCGTCTCCCTTGGGAGGCGCCCACTGGGCCCCGATGCCAGTTGTCCTCCCGAGAAGCTCCTCAGGGCATCACTCCAGGAGTGTGATGGGCCATAGATGGAGCTGCCATCCAGCCAGCCCGTCACCTCGTTGGTCTGGGGCAGGCATGGAGAATGAGCATTAACAGGGACTTGGCAGGAAGGTGCAAAAAAAAGGGTCTGAAAGCCCCAAGTTTTGGTCTTGCAAAGCAGCCACCCCATCAAGAGCTATCAGGATGCAAACATAAAACACCGACGGTCTCTATGCAAGCTGCAGGAGTGAGTGCCAGGTACAGAAAAAGACCAGGTACAGATTTTTCAAAAGTAAATTTGGGGGTGTTTGTCCCCAGTTATTTTCAGCAATGCCCAGAAGCAGATATCTGCAAATCCCTACGTAGGCAAGACCAAGCTGGAAGGGCAAACTGGAAACACGGGAGCTTTCCCCGCTGGGGAGGTCTATCCTGGCAGCAGGGAGTCCCGCTGCCCTGGCAGCATGTTGAATATCTCCCCTGCCAAATGTTTTCATGAAAACGTCCTTTTTAGTTTGAAAACATGCCAGAGTCTTCATTTTTCTAAGGCTTGAAATACTGCTAAAAACATGGCTTGCTAAGCTGGTCCCACCGTGGTTTTTCACGTGAAAGGTTCAGGAGGGGACTTTGCTTTGGTGATTTTGATTGGGAAGCTTCCCAGCATGAAGGAAAAAGCACATGAGCTTTGGGACACGTCCAGCCTCAGCACAGCAAAATACGGAGAAACTGGGGGAAAATCTGGATTTTTTTCCAAAATGCCTGAGAAGCTTTACAAGTTTATGACTTTACAGCAGTATCGGCCCAGTTTTGTGGTACATTATTAAAGGTAAGAGTTGGTGCCTAAAAAAAGTGTCACAATGACTGACCTACCGGAGCGGCACAAGTGTATGACTTGGTTAAGGAAGCTCATTACACTTGTACCAAAAAGGCTCCAGTTATCCCCATTTCACCAGATACAGACAGCCCTACCTTTGCGCATTTTGCCTGAATTGATAAAAACTTTGGCAGACGAGGAAGACTGCGAATTGCTCCTGCTTTACCCCTTCCTCTTCTGCCCTCCATAAACCACGCAAGACACTCAAATTTGCCTTAAAATAGAGGACACGGGCAGACCTCAAGTAACGACATTTTCTTTGGCCAAGAAAAACCCTGACCTTGAGCAACCACCGATGTTGCTGTGTGTGACCCTTGGGCGTTGTGCTTTGGGTTCATTCGCAATTGGCTCAACTGGTCAAGATGTGTTTTTAAGGAAACGGTGGTGCTCTCCTTTTCTTTTTGCAAGTGCTGTCTTGTCTGCTGCAGACCCCAGTGTTGGGCAAAGAGGAACTTATCCAAAAGGCAAAGAGCAATGGAAATGCCACCTACCTGTTCCCGGGGGCTGTTGGGGCTCTGCCCAGTCTCCGTTGCCCAGTGGATGCGCTGGAAGGGCAGGACCACGTCTCCAGTGCCTGCAGGGTCAAACACGAGGTCTCCAGATGGGATGTGGATGTTCAGAAACTCAGCAGGGCAACCGGGTTTCTCCGTCCCCAGGATGTCCGAGAGCACATGGAAACCTGCCAGAGACCCAAGCATGGTCAGCAGCCGGGAGGACTACCACCAGCACCTGGAGCAGGACATGATGGTGGGCAGCTGAGCCATATGTGGGCTGAGGGGATGACACCATGCAGCAAGAGAGGTTTCCTTGCTGCCTTCACTACTAGTTTGCTCCACGACTTTGAAAAAGTCACTTTGGGCTGGAGCCCAGATGTGCTGAGCCCCAGTCCACAGGAACAGGGCTCCAGGTGCCCCTGGCCAGACCTCACGAGTAGGGTAGGGTCATTCAGCGACCAGGATGGAAAACCTCAGCTAGCGGATGTTCAGACACCACTGGAAGCTGGACCATCTGCTGGCCCCCGCTTCACCAGGAAAAGGCTCTGCATTTCTGAGCTCCTCCTCACCTGTGGCCTTCAAGGCCAAGGGTTGCTGCTGATGCTGAGCCCAGTGGCTGCTGTTGCCGTTGGACCATTTGAGCTTTGGCGTGATGGGAAAAACTGCCTTCAGGGAGAAGCTAAATGGTACTGCACAAGTGTCTGCCCCTCCTGTGGCCCATCTTGTGGCTGAGCACCCCGGCTTGGGTGCCCAGGGATGCATATGAACCTTAAGCTGTATGGGGAGCTAATTGTCTCCACTTCTTTGACAAGTTCAGCCTGTTTTCTCAATGAGCTGAGGGTATTTCCCAGAGACAGACATCCCTGGGCTTGGAGACCCAAAACTCCACCGAGCTCCTGAGCGACAGCAAAGACTGCTCTGACTTGCAGCAGTTCTGCCCAGCGATCACTCAGAGTGTGGCTCTTATCACATCTGTTAGGTGTTTTGCAATGAAGTAACTCTATCAGTAAAACAAATGAGGAAGTTCCCATCCAACAAATATCAGCATTTCCGGCAACTCCCAAAGGTCATCAAAAATTCATGCAAACTCTCTTGGCTGGACGGCGCTTTGATATGGCAATACCCAAGACTTTATCTTTTGGGTGTAGGTCTGCTATGAAGCAGTGGGTGAGGAACACTCTGATTCCTGGCCTTGAGGTGTGAGGAACCAACATTTTTCAACCCAAACCAACATTTTTCCACTCGGTGCCATGCCCCAGCTCTTACCAAAGAAGACGGCCAGCACAGTTGTGTTCCTGCGGGAGGGCAGCCCCGAGGGTCCCCGCGCCACTGTGTTGCTGAGCTGGCGAGCATTGGGCACGCGGGGCTCCTGAAGTGCCTGGTAGACACCATCCGCATAATTGGCTGGCAGAAGACGCAGCAGCCTGGCACCTGTGGCACGAAAGCAATGCAGCATGGGTCCTGTGGCACCCAGCAGATGGGAGACACAATGATAACGGGATACACCAGTGTGGGCAAGGGTCCCAGAAGAGACCAGGAGGATGACATAGACATTTACAGTGGGCAAGGGTCCCAGAAGAGACCGGGAGGATGACCTAGACATTTACAGTGGCCAAGAATATGCAAGTTTTGGTACTGACACCCAAAACTTCTTGCAACACTGGGTTCTGTCCTCTTAAAACTAGGAGGGATCCTCCATGGGCATGTTCCGTTCCAGTTGTCCTTCTCTGATCCATGTGCATCCCCGTTGCCTCCTGGAGGTCTGGGGTGGTGTGCTCCAGTGGGTAACTGGAGTGATGTTAAACTGCCCCTGTTGGCTATGCAATCCTACACAAGCATGGTAATTGCTAATGCTGTAGGAAACAGGAGAGGGAACAGCCGAAGAGACAGAGAGACAAGGGAGAAGATGAGCAAGAAACACCCTGACTTCGCACCCACTGCCTGTCCTGTAGCTGAAAAGCCCGGAGGTAGGCAGTCATTTCTCACTGATGAGTGAGTTTGTTTCTAAATGCTCTTCACCAGCATGGTGGGCTTCATTTCCTGGAGCCCCCCAGAGCTGGGGAAAACCCTGAATTACTATCTCAGTTTTGGGCTTGGTTTCCATAGGTTTGTTTCCAAATGTTAAGGTCTGATCTTCCTGCTCTGCCAGGGACCCACTGGATCTCCCTGGCAGGCTTTGGTGTAACCAAAGGGCCAATGACACATGTTGTGTTGGAGAGCCATTCGGACACAGAGGAAGCTGTGTAATTGCCACTGCACCTTGCGTCATCATGTAGGCGACCAACCTGGGCTGCAGGAAATAGGAGGATTCATAACCTTGAATATTTTAGATAAGATCCTGCCTGATCTTTCCTGGTCCCTAGCTCAGGGACATTTCCTGGAGGTGAGCCGATGGGCTGGTTGTAGGCATGAGAAAGCAGCTCACCACTGGCACAGGGAAATCCTGCATGCCTGTCCCAGTACAGACCAGTACGTGCTGCACAGCAGCCCAACAGCACACAACAAAGGGACTGGAGCATCTCCCCTATAAGGAAAGGCTGAGAGAGCTGGACTTGTTCAGCCTGAAGAAGAGAAGATTGAGAGGGGACCTCATCAACACATACAAATATCTTAAGGGTGGATGTCACGAGGACAGAGCCAGACTCTTTGCAGTGGTGTCCAGCAACAGGACAAGGGGCAATGGGCACAAACTGAAACATAAGAGGTTTCAGTTGAACGTAAGGAAGAACTTCTTTACTTTGAGGGTGACAGAGCCCTAGAACAGGCTGCCCAGGGGGGCTGTGGAGTCTCCTTCTCTGGAGATATTCAAAGCCCGCCTGGACGATGTCCTGTGCACCCTGTTCTAGGTGAACCTGCTTTAGCAGGAGGGTTGGACTAGATGATCTCTGGAGGTCCCTTCCAACCCTTGCCCTTCTGTGATTCTGTGATCCTGTATCTGTCCTGTGCAGAGTGGGAAAGGAATAGGTCCAGCATGCCTGGAGCACGAACTCTTCTGTCTCTGGCCTTGTGTTGAATGCTGCTTGAATGGAGTACTGACTTTGGCTAAAGATGCCTTTTCCCAGCTCTGGGATCCCTGACCGTCACTGAAATGCCTGCTGGGAAGAGCTGGGTCCTCCCTACCTTGGATGTTTTGAATGGCCCCCAAAGGCACAGCTCTACTCTGGGACTGATCCAACACCAGTGCGACCTGCAGATGGTGCCTGGGCAGAGGTAAAAGTGGCAAAGCCAGGACATGGGAGACAAAGCTGGCCTGCTTGGCCCCTCCTGGCTGTTCTACCAGGTCTCTTAGGTGCATCTAGGGACCTACCCTGAGTGCAAGCAGCCACCTCTTAGGGCCATGGGAGGTGGCATTGACTGGTCGCCTGCCTGGTTCAGGCTCAAGTCAGAAAGGGTTTCTCCCTCAGTTGTAAAGACAGCGAGATGCCAAAGTGCCTGCTCACCCCGTCCTGTCATCCCCATCCCCAGGGCTGGGACTCACCCACCGAGCCGTGGCTGTGGTGCAGCAGGTTGTTGTACCAGCCGTCATAGCGCTGGACCTCCCAGGAGATACTTTCCTGGGCTCCTGGAATAGACCAGACCCACTTGGTGAGCAGCGAACAAAGCACATGAAACTAGCATCTCCACTACAGAGTTACATTTGTATTGTAATATTTTCCCATATTCCTTCTGAAACTTCCTGTACAAACAGATTTTTAGACAAGTTTTGCTCTCCTTTTGAGGGATAAGCAATGTCTAAAATTAGAAATTCATGCTTGTGATCCTGATGTCCCAAAATCAATTCCTCCAGTCTACTCCCAAAGGATCCTCATGGTCTCCTTCCCTCTCATCGTATCAGAAGTCTCTCCTTACTTATGATCCCCCGTAATGTCCATGTGAGTCAAGCAAAGGCCTTGACACTGGAGTTATGCTCTCTTCTGTGCGTTGTGTATCGGCATCAGCCTTTGTCAATAAATATACAGTTTGTTTCCTTTGTGCTAATTTCTGTTGCTTTTATTATGATACCAGCAAGAAGCTCCGGTTCCTGGTTACAAGCTGAGCACACATATAAATAGCTGTAGGTGAGTCTCCCAGAAGGCAGGATCTGCAAGTTCAGCATTTTGCACTATTTTTTTCTCACCACAATCATCCTGATCTCTGATACGATGCCCCATGAGTTAGAGGAAATTCTTCTGAGGGGCAGAAACTACCCAGGATCTCCCCTTGGATCCCCTCCCCTGAAACCGTACTTACTCCCCAAGGTCCATGTCGCCAGCAGAACCACAGTCAAACTCAACATCATCTTCACAGGTTGCATTGGCCAGTGGGTTTTTGGAAGCAGCCGCCTGCAAACGGAGAGGAGGAGGAGAAGGGAGTTGGAGCTGGCTTGCTCCTGGAGGCTGGGGACATGCACAGACCATAATCTCAGCTCCCTCTTGTGGTTTCTGCTGCCTGGTAAAACCTCGCTGCCACAGCCAGCCACCATCTTCTGATTCGGGCTGTGGGAAGGTGGCAGGGGGCATGTGAGACCCCATCACCCTGGGAAAGCTCTGTCAGGAGATGCCAACTGGCCCGAGAAGACCTTTCTGCTGGAGCAGGACCAGTACCCCTGCCTCGGGGTACCCTAGCTGTAGGTTCACAACTCATCATCCACAGCAGGAAGACATTAAGCTGTGCCAGCTCCATTACAGAGATGTGCTCTTTGTTACCATAGAATCACAGAATGCTTTGGGTGTGAAGGGACCTTTAGAGGTCACCCAGTCCAACCCCCCTGCAGGGAGCAAGGACACCTTTAACCAGATCAGGTTGCTCAGAGCCCTGTCCAACCTAGCCTGGAATGTTTCCAGGAATGGGGCCTCCACCACCCCTCTGAGCAACCCAGATGTTACAGACGTGTTTCAGCTGGCATTTTCTCTGCGCATGCATTGTCCCATCTGAGCGAAATCCAGCTGTGAACATGATGGGAGCAGCCTCAGCAAGCAGTCAGGTGCCCCAAAGTGTGCTAATGCCACCAATCGAGGCCTCTTGATCACCTCTGGGGTAACCCGATGGCGCTCTTCCATGATCAGCCTTTCTCATGACGCTTTACGACCTCACTTTCCACAAAGGCCCCAGATCCAGAGTCAATTTCATCAGTGGGGCCTGAACCTTTGAAACCCTGGCCAACACCTGATTGAGCGATTCCCAGCCACGAATGGTGAAGGCTACATTTTTCGTTCGCAAATGATAACGATGCTGCCGCTGGCTTTCCATGCACAGGAATGCCAAGCTTGGATTTAACTCCAAGATAGGGTTTTCCACTAAATAGGGCTCTGTCCCCTGTTCCAGCCCCATGGGTGTGTATCCAAAGACCAGCATCATTTTGGAGGAGCTACATTGCCAAGAGATGCACCGCTGCCCAGGTTTCAGCTTTTCCTACATAGCTCTGTTGCAAGCCAAAGCGGTGCTTTTAGTTTGGGTTTTTTTTTTTTATTGTTTTAATCAAACCTTAAGGAAATGATGGCTTCAGAAAGGCTTACCCATGGCCAGAAGCTCTGCAGGTTTTATTTCTGATTTACTGGGCATTGCGGTCAGGATTTTTCACTTGTAGCTACCAGTGGTGGGAGTTGTGAAATGTGAGTCACCAAACACACGATCCGCTTGACGAATGAAGGGGTTTGAGATTTAAGTATTGTTGCTGGCTCACAAAACGGAATGCTCATTGCCAGGTCGTGAGCATAGCAGGGAAGCCGTGTTACCTCCCTTCCGCCAGAGGTTTCTGCACTTTCGGCCTTTTGCTTTAGGAAACAAGCTGCGTCTCGAGAAGTGACATGTCCATGTTCCTCCTCTGCAACAACAGCTCACCCGCGCTTCACACTTCACAAGCTGTTACTACAGGCAAGTGGCTTTCTTGGTTTTCCATATCATGGATTTAACATCAAATGTCTGTTGAAATACCCCTGTGCCAATTGCATGTTCGGTTCTGGCCTAACACCCATGCGCATGGGAATTGGGGCTGCTGAAAGCCTCAGAGCTGCGGAGAGCAGCATGGGGTGGTGTCTCTGGTCACCTAGTGCCACCCATGTCCTCCTGGAGCACATGCCTGTGGAAGGGGCATCACAGGGCTTCCACCCCACAGCCCTCTGCTGAGCATGGTCTTGTGGACATGGGATTTGGGTTGTGCAGCTGGTGGGAACCAGAAGCTCCATGAGCCCTCTCCTGTAAGGAGGGACATGAAAGTTTGGCCAATGGGTGAAGCATGGAGATGCCTAGGACCTCTGCCAGGAGCAGCAGAGCCCAGTCACTGTCACCACATGAGACTCTCCTGTCAGAAAGCTCTCTCCACTGAAACAGCGTGTTCCCTGCTGAAACCAATGGGGAGGGCTGCGTGGCTGGAGATACCCCGAGCAGCCTGCAGCGGTTGTGGTTGGCCTGTGCGCAGAGGTCCACACGACCTCCCGCACTGTGGGAAGGGAGTTCCCATAGACACAGCTGGATTTATCTCCTGCTGACTCAAAATGTGCAGACTTGCATCCCCTATCTAGAGCTGAGGCCTGAAGGTGCCACGGAAGATTTATCAAAGTTGCCCAGGCAACATGGGTCAAAGCCAGGGCTCAAAGCACATCACCATAGCCACAGTGTAGCATGTCCCCCCTTCTCCTTGGGTCTTCTCTCAGGGCTCCGGCAGAAAATGTGTTTTAAAATTCCTTCTGTCACTGTGCAAACCTCCCATTTCTTCAGGTATGGGAACCGCTCTTGACCCAAGCCATGAGATGCCAGTTCTCATGCACTTTTCATCTCTCCGTGGTCCAGCACTGAGCACCCACTTATTTCCTAGTCAGTCCAAGAGGGGGAGGTGTCTCTGCAAGCTTTCCAGCCTCAACCATGGCCAACGTTGGTGATCTTGCTCCAAGCAGTAGGTTGGACCACAGACTTCTGAGGGCCTTTCCCACCAACACAGAACTTCCCTTCCATGCCTCTACACTGCCTTTATGTCTTCCTACAAGTTACTGGGCACATTGGCAGTTTGCCTCTCCCAGTCAAATCTCAGGAACCATTTCCCTCCCCCAGGAGCAGCTCTCCCTGGCAGAACTTGGTCTGTAAAGGCATGAGGAAACATTGACACCATGTCTCCCCTGACTACCAAACCTTCTCCAGCTATTGCTGGGGACCTGCTCACAGGCAAGGCTGAGTCACAGCAGTCCTTACAGGACACGCTGAAGAAGAGGAACATGCAGATCTGGGCTAGCGACCTCATGCCCAAGGAAGATGGACATCTCATGAGTGGCACTTGGCTGTCCCAGAGTGCTCACCTGTGTGTTGAGGACCAGTCGCCAGGCTTCTCCAGAAAGAGCCCCCTCCTCTCACACCTGCCTCCCAAACCTCGCAAGCCACCCAGGGGGTTCCTTGACATAATGAAGCCATACCTTGGAAGCCCACAGTGCAGCTTGCTAAGGGAAAGCTTTGCAAGTGTTGATTAGTTCCACAGACTTGTCAAGATTTCCAGGAATTTTGTAAGATCTGATGAGCCCTCCAGTCTCTGATTCCCCACAGATTCCCTGTGTCACCTTTGCAAAGTCATTCCTCCTCTGCACCTAGTGAAAACGGGCACCTGCTTCCCCAGCCTTGCCTTCTCCCATCAGAGGATCCCTGTGCCCTATCAAGGCCTAGAGTTTCACACCCATCCAAAAACCATGCTGCATAGAGTGCAAACACGTGGCTTTCCACAGAGCAAGAATCTCCTGCTCCACCTGACCTCAGCAGATTGTCTCAGCCCTAAAGTTAGAGCTTCAGCCTCCAAATGTCTCCTGAGCTCTCCCCAGACCCACACGTCAGCTGGGACTGTGGGACCCATCAGCATCCTGAGACAGCAGCAGACCCACTGCAGAACTTAGTGTGACTGTAGAGGTAGAGGAGAGTAGTTTCAAGGCATTCAGGAAGCCTGGAGCCTGATCCCAGTGGTCCTTGTGAGTCACAGCTTATTTCTAGCTCTTCCCAGCCAGTGCTGGTGGGACAGAGCGGGGGACTGCCACCTTCCCCCACCAGCCAGCCAGCCCAGGGGTTTCAGAACAGGCAGCATCTGCCTTGGATGTCACCCAGAAAATCCCAAACCTGTGCACGCACATGCACACAGGCACCGGCAGTGTATCCAGCTTTCCCACCTGGGGACGTGCCTGGGGCTAGATGCCTCAGTGCCACTGCAGTGGACAGCAAGGACTCTCTCCCCTGGTGGGATATAAGGGGTCCCTGCCTGTCCCCACCGTATCCTGTGCCCATGCAGGCAGGGACATGCAGAGTCCCAACCCGCTCTGTCCTGTTGCCTCGGTCCCTCACAGGCAGGGATGTGCGTGGCTCCATCACACCCTGAAGGTGGGGATGTGCACAACCCCATCCCATCTTGTCCTCACACATGACCCAGACAACCCCAGTCCTCCATGCAGGCAGGGGCATGGGTGGCCCCTGCTTCTGAGTCCGCCCTGCAGGTGTGTGCCCCAGGCAGGCAGTGGCCCCAGCCCCTTGGTCCCCCATGTAGATGGGGACGTGTACGCCCATCTCACCCCACGCCCTGTCCTGTCCCACAGACAGGCGGGGACACCACCAGCACCCTGGTTCTCATGCAGGTGGCGCGGGGGCACATGGTCCCATCCCACCCTGCCCATCATGCAGGAAAGAAACGTGGGGCCCCACCACTTTCATCCCCCCACACATGGCCACATCCCAGCTTGTCCTCCAAGCAGGAGGAGACGGGAGTAGCACGATCCCCCTGCCCACGAGCGACAACGCGCATAGCCTGACCCCCCGCGGGCAGCAGCGTGCATGGCCCTGGCTCCCAGTCCCCCACGCTGGGGGAGGAGGGACACGCGCGGTCCCGATCCCCCCGGACCCGCCTCCCACGCAAGCGGGGACACGCGCGGCCCCGATCCCCCCGGACCCGCCTCCCACGCAAGCGGGGACACGCGCGGCCCTGATCCCCCAGCCTCCACGCGAGCGGGGGCGCGCGCAGCCCCGGTCCCCGGGTCGCGGCGCTCACCTGCACGGCGGGTCGGCGGGCAGTGCGGCGGGGCGGGCCGCGACGGCATTTACATAGGGCTCCGCGCCCCACGCCGCCTATAAGAGCGCGGTGCGGGCCGGTGCCGCCCGAGCCCCGCCGCCGTCGGCAGGTAGGTCAGTCGGTGGGTGGGTGGGTGGGTGGGGGGGTGGGGGGGTGAGTGGGTGAGTGAGTGAGTGAGTGAGTGGGTGGGAAGGAGGGAGGGAGGGAAAGGGCCGCCGCCCCCCGAGCCGCCCCGCCCGCGCCCCGCTGCCGCCCCGGCCCTTCGCACGCTCCGGGGAGCCGTCCCCGGACGCTGCCTAACCTGCTCAAGGGGTCCCGGCTAGGCAAGGGTGGGGAGGAGAGGATGAATCCCCATCCTGAGTTAACCGGGCGGGTTTTCCTGTCCCGATTTGACCCTGTCACAGAGGCAGGAAAATCCAGGGGGTTCCCCCCCTATCCCTGAATTGCAGCTCTGAATATTCAGTTTCCAGGGGACAGGATTTTCCCTTGTTTCAATGGAGAATACCAATCTGCAGCCCTGAGCAACCCGATCTGGGATTGCTGTTGGCTCTGCTGTGAGGAGGTTTTGGCTGGGCACTTCCAAAAGGGGCCTTCCAACTTGATTCGTTCTGGGGCAGGAAAATGGGGTTTCTGTAAGCAGAAACTGCTGGGGTTTGGGCCTCCTTTGCCCTTCTCCCCTGCCAGTCCAGAATCTTTTAAACAAAAGGTGAGTTGTCCATTTCTGCTAAATTACTGATCTTTCATTGAAGATGCCACCAGTCTTTTCCCTCTCCATACACAGTGACAGAGAACACAGGGGCTCTAGGGCTACAACCATGCTTCCAAGGTGCAACAACTTCAGTTTCTCCTGCCCTGAGCTAGAGGCACCAGTTTTCCACTTCAAAGCTACAGAAATGCCAAGGGGCTGGCCGCCTGTGCAGGATAATCAAGTGAGAAAGATTGGGTGGACAGCAATGGGAAGAGCTTTTGCCCTGGAAATTCTCTATAAAACTATTCCCAGAAGTTGCAGAGTGTAGAGGAAATGCAAACATCCGCTGACATTGTTTGGAAGTTAACTTTGGATTTTAAAAGGCAACATTTTCCATGTTATGTTCTGGTTTTTCAATTGTTATGCATTGTTCATCTGTTGTAAGCTGCAAAGAATTGTTTTTTGGTGGACACAGGCTTGGAAATCATTTCTTCCCTCATCGCATCTCATAGGAAATCTGGGCAAAAATGTGATGGAACCAGTGGATTCAAGCAATCAAGATTTAACGCATCCTAGGCTAAACCTTTTGTTTATTTCTTCTCTTACAGCTGCTCAGACTGTTGTTGGGCACAGTTGCTGGGCTGGGGACCCTGAAGCTGGACGTCAGTCTGACGTTGTAACATCGGGACTCAGTTATAGCTCCTGCTTGCCAGGTAATCACAGTAGGGATGGTGCTTGAGGGCTGCCCTTCTCTGGGACGGGCTTGCCAGGGAAATAGCCCCAAACAGTTACAGCAACGTAGCCCCAAACTACACCTGTAGGCACGTGTAATAGCTCTGTTAGCCTGGGGAAGAGTCGAGATCAGGCCAGGCCTAGATCTGTTGTGAGCCAGTTGTGAAAACCCAGTCCCCGTTAGACTGTTGGCTGTAATTATCTGGGTTACTGGACAGAGAATTATTCTGAAACCGAGTATTGCTTTATGCATTGAAAAGTGACTTCGGCTGCCCAGGTAAATTGTTTTATGATATTTATTGCAATCCCCACCCACTCATAGGGATTTGGGACCCGCTTTTTTTTTTGTGGCTGAATTGCTCTGGGTTGGCTCTTACCTAAAAATACAATTAATGCTGTTTTCAGAAAATGCAAATAAAATCAACTCCTCCATGCAGGAAGAGAATGAAATTGTATTTGGTTGTGAGTTATAAGAGTGCTAGTATTCCCTGGCTTGAGAAGAATTCTCAGGGCAGTGAAAAGCAGAGATGCAGAATAAAAGGACTAAGCATGCAATCAGTTTTGGTAGAGAAGATCGAACCCAGGAATGGGGGAAAGCTCTGTAATTGCTGGAACGAAAACGTCAGCGGGAGTTCAGAGCCATCTGTGGGAATGACACACTCTGCCTGCCACTCGATTGCATGTAACTCGGTTTCCTTTAGCCCTGAGATGTGCTCCTGATGCTTGCATGCTCCTTGGAGCCACATCCCAACTCTAGGGATCACTTTGGGCCCCTCTGGACCAAGCGCAGGAACAGTCATCCCTCCCCTGGCTCCTGGGGAAAAGCCTCTTTGTGGAGAAGGGGTGGAAATGGCTGTGGTGGGCTTTGTCCTGCTTGGCCACGGTGGCCGCTGGCTGAGGATAATTTTGCTACTTGCAAAATCGATGTTCTTGGCAGTTCCTTGTCATGTTGGAGGAAGGCTGCATCTGCTGGTGGTTGCCAGCTCATGGACTTCCTCTAAGAGCACGCCACAAAGTGGAAAGCCCTGGCTGCATCTGCTGGAGGGAAAAACCCAGCTTTGTCTGGGGAGGAGCTGCTTGACAGGGACAAACTCTCACGTCTCATGGAGCCCTGCCCCAGGCACCTTCTGTCCTCCACCGAGGGCTTTTGGGTGGTGCGTTTCCCTGCCGGGGAGGATTCTGCCCTGCCTGTTTCCTTGCAGCGCCACATTTCCTTGTCCCTCTTGGGGAGTTCTGAGGTGGACCTCCCGCAGCTGGTTATTCCAGATCTGAGCTGGGGCTGGCTGCTGTGAGCTCGAGGCAGCCGGTCAGGGCAGTGCAGACTCCCCGCTGTCACCACCTCTCTCCCGCAGGCTGCTGGAGGTGCAAGATGACTCTCTTTGATGGCGTCTACCCCTTCTACCCGCAGCAGAGGAAGGCCTTCGTGTTTGACGTCAGCACCATCATAGTGATTGTGGTCTTCCTAACGTTTGCCTGCAGCTTCCTGCTCATCATCCCGGGCATCCGCGGACGGGCAGTGCGTCACCCCTCTCCCTGGGGATAAGCATCTGCTCCGCACATTTTGGGTGCTGGCACACTCACAGCTGGTGCGGGGCAAGGTGGGAGGACAGCCAGGGCTGTTTCTCCTTGCCTCATGTCCCACCTCTTTCCCCGCAGAGACTGTACTGGACGCTTCGGGTCCTCCTCAGCCTCCTTGTGGGAGTGGTGATTGTCGGTAAGTGCTGCACAGCCCTTGGAGGGGGGGGGCTGGGGGTAGGATTAAACCCCGGGGCAGGCTCTGTGTCTGAGAAATGCGAGCTGGTGGCCACAGCTGTGGCCTGGCTGGGGCTGGCTGCAGGGTCTGCCCAATCCCTGCTCTGCAAAGCAGTCACGCAGCTTCCCAAAAGGGCTTCCCCATCCCAAACATGGTGACTGAGAGCACCTGGAGGCAGCTTTGCTGGCTGTAACTGCACCAGGGAGGTTGAACAGCCCCAGCTCTGGTGGGCTGCACAGTGGGAGCAAGGCCGAGCAGCTTGGGCTGTGGCCAATCATGTCTGGAGGGTGAGAGGAGCCTTAGCGATGTGGAGAGAGCAGGCTGAAACAAAACACAGGCAGGGCAAAAGCAGGGGGCGGGGGGGAGGCAAAGACCTTCCAAGGGGCAAGGCAGGAGGAGATGCAGGAGAGGATTTGATTGAGTAGAAACCAGGAAATCTTCTGTAATAGGTGGGACTGGTGGTGGAAACCAGATCGTGGGATTTCCAACTTGGACAGGGTGACAGGACGTGTCAGAGAAAGATGTACTGAGGAGACAGAAGGTGCCAGATGAGGAGAACAACCAGCCCTGACCCTAAATCAAAGAAACTGTCCTGCTATGAAGGACGGGGCGGATTATTAGGCTGCTTGGGGAGGGATGATGAAGCACAACCTAAATGACTCAACCCCCCATTCAACCAGGCGACAGAAGTAGATATCCAGGCTGGGATCAGCCATGGGACTCTGCCAGCCATGTCGGGCATGCAGTGGTCACCCTCTGCCTGGGGATGTCCAGGAGCTGGGAGATGCCACCAGAGCTGCCCAGGAACATGGTGCCAGAGTGAAGATGGTGGAGGGGTGGAGGGCAGCCGTCACCAGCTCAGTCCCGGAGAGCCATCCAGTGCTGCTCTCCTTGCAAGGATGCAGCCAGGCGTTGCTTGGGCAGACAGGAGGAATTAATTGTTCTAAAGCCAGCGTCAGGGTTTCTGTCTGGCGGCAGCAGAGCACACTCAACCCTGCACCTAGAAAATATCCCTGCAGAGCTGCTACTGGATCAGTGCCCTCACAAGTTGATTCAGCAGCTGAACTTACTCTCAGGCAGGTTTAAAACATCTTGTTTGGCCTGAGGTTGTTCCTCTCCTTCACTTTCAGCTCACCTCAACGCCCGAAAATTAAGCCTACCACAAAGTGAAAGTGTTTCAGAAAAGGATGCTTTGTTCCAAAAAAACATGAAATACCTGAAACGTTTCAAACTTTTCCCCCAGCTGAAATGGCTGGCAGAGCTGCGATGGCACATGCCACCCCCCTCCACCACCTCCGTTTGACGGAGATCTTCACTAACAGTGGGATCTAGGGAGCTTAACATTTGGCAATGAATCTCATTCCTCTTCCAAGGCTGAGGCATGGGCTCATTTCCCAGCCCTGCCCCCAGGGGCTGCGGTGCTCACCGTGGTGGGGAGCTTGCAGGGAAGTCCCGGAGGAGATGTCCAAGGAGGAATCAGGTCACGGGGTTCATCACTGGGGATCTTGGCTCCCCCACTCCCCAACTGAGGGAGTGGATGCTCAGTGAGGGGAGGACATGAGCTCCTTTGGGGTGTGGGAGGTGGTTGAGGCATGTCCTGGTGGCTGAGTCAGCGTTCCTGCCCTCCTTACACTCCCTTGCTGTGCCTGGTGGGAACCCCACCATTCATCCTCGCCTGTGATCCCCCCCAAAGCCTGAGACCGGCCCCTCTTTAACCGCTGTTTTACTTTTCCTGGCAGCTGTCCAGTTCACGGGCGACTGGGAAATTGGTTGGGTGAAGGCAAACACATCCTACAAATCCTTCAGCCATGCCTTGGTGAATGCAGATATCGGTCTGCACGTTGGCTTGGCAGGGGTGAACATCACGCTCATAGGTGAGTCTGAGATCCCCGTCTGCAGCTCTGGAGCGGCCACGGCCCCAGGAGGTCTCCAAGTGCTCTGGGGGTGGCCTTGGTCTGCATGGAGGCTCCTGGGACTCTGCTGTGCCTCTGCTCCTGGCTGGCAGCACCGAGGCTACAGGGAGACAGCAGGACCTCAGTCTTCTCCCTCTGGCAGGAAACCCGGTGAACCAGATCAATGAGACCATCAACTACAACGAGCACTTTGCCTGGAGCTTCAGTGCTAACTACGACCACAGTTACAGTGAAGGGCTGGAGAGGGGTCTGCCCAGCCCCATCCTCTACGTGGCAGAGAAGTTCACCACACAGAGCCCCTGCAGCATGCACAGGCAGTACCGCATCTCCAGCCACTATGCGTCGGCCACTCTCTGGTGAGCCTTTCTCTCCTGGTGCAGGCAGGGGAGGCACAAGGACATGGGAAAGGCTCTGTTGCCGTTCCCCAGAGGAAAGCCGTGTGTGTGTAGGGTCCTCTGCAAGGTCTGCGGCCAAACCAGTGGCCCTGTAGGCACCTTGGGGTGATCAGATAAGGGGGATGGTCCTGGTTCTCTCTGCTGGTCAGCTTCACCAGGACTAGGCACAGGAGAGAGGAATGTGGTACAGATCCCCACTGTGATGTGGTGTGGTGATGGCAGGGGTCCATCCCCATGGAGACAGTTGGAGCTGCTGTCCTTGGGCAGCCCAGAGAGGCCCACGGGCATGTGCAGGATTCCCCCATCCCTATCTGCGAGGGTTTTTAATGTTTGGAAGTGGGACCAGATAAGGAGAAGCTGATGATGCTGTTATTGTGGGGTGGATCTTGCCTCTTTAGTTGTATCTGCTGGGCAGTGACATGTTACTGCTCCTCTGGGCTGAAGGAGAGCTGGTCTGTGGCTGTCAGGAGATGCTCCCCTCTACCATGGAGTGTGGAGGGCAAGGACCATTGCAGCACTGTTCCCCTTGTGCTGGGTTTGAGAGCAGGGGTGCAGGAGCCAGGAGAGGGGCACGGTGGTCTAATGGAGCAAGAGCTACCGGTCCCCTGTCACCCAGCTCCTGAGACATGTTCAGAACTGCTGCAAATGACTTATGCTTGCTTCTGCAATTATCTCAGTCCTGTGTGCTGCTTCCTATGGTCTGCACCACCCCACCCGTGGGAGGGCAGGGAGCTGAGGTACTCTAGATACGCTGAGTGGGCTGCCCTGGCCTCCTTGAGGCCGGCACAGTCAGTGGGCTGAGCAGTGGGAAGAGGAAACCGGGGCTTCTGCCTCCTGGATGTAGCAGTGTGAGCATTGTGCATCTGCCTGCTCAGCCTGGGAGGCCAGGGGCCACTCCAGCCTGCCCACAGAGCCTCTTGGCCTCATGCAATGCAACCTGGACCCCAGATTCCTCCTCCCACATGGAAATCCTCATATAGAGCGTCCTAGTCCATTGACACTTGCACAACTCATCCGCTGGTCTTCTCTTGTCTCTAGGGTGGCCTTTTGCACTTGGCTCATCTCCAACATGCTTTTCTCCATGCCTGTCCTGGTCTATGGAGGCTACATGATGCTGGTCACAGGGGCCTTCATGATCTTTTCGTTGCTCTCGTTCTCCACTGTGAGGAACTCCTGGATGTGCCCGATCCAGTTTGGGACTGCAGTCCTGCACACAGGCTATGGGGGATCTTTCTGGCTCACGCTAGCGATTGGTAAGGAGACCGAGCTACGTCAGGGCACACCACCTTATCCCACTGGGTATGCAGGAGCCCCAGGGCTTTCCCCCCAGAAGTGCAGGTGGGAGAACTCGGGGGTGCAGCCCACCAGAGCCCCAGCCTGTGCCTTGGCAAAGCAGATCCTGGAAGAGATGTGGGGAGGGCTGGCAGAAGGGGGAGGAGGGTGGTGGAGGGATTTTTAGTCCCTGAGTTGCAGTAATGGGATGGGGATCGCTTGCCTGAGTTTTAAGGCTCATGCCTGGGTTTTAAGATGCTCAGCGCAGCAGCTGAAGCCACCTCATGGACTAGAAGGCCACCTTCCATAAGAGGTGGCATTGTCCCCTGGCAGGGGGCCGTCAGAGGAGGGGTGCAGGGTGGGGAGTGTGCTGATGTTTACGGGAACGCTCTCAGAGAGCATGTTGTCTTCCAGGCTTGCTCTGTTTTGTGGCTGGGAGCACTGTTGTCGCACTGCACTACGTAAACCTGGACCTCCTGAAAACTTTCTTTGATCTCCATGAGGACAAAGCAGAGGAGTACCAGGAGATGACTGAAGTGTTCACCAACCCTCATTTTGTGAACAAAGGGCTGCCTCCTCCTCAGCTTTCCAAACTCAACCCCAAAGGCATCTAGAAGAAAGCTTTTCCCACTCCTTCCCTGAAGGAGTGCCCGAAAGGGCAAAGCGCAAACCCTTCTTGATGCCCCCAGAGACCGATTTCCCCATCCAACTGCCTTTGAAGAGTGCACGAGCCCATGCTGGGATGGGTACTTGCTGAGAAGCACCTTTGCAGGCCGTATCCCCCCGACCATGCCCACTGAAAAAGGGCAGGCTTTGCAGAGAGCCAGCGGGCTGCAATCGGAGTAGCTCACAGCTCCAGTGGCTTGAGCTGCGCGCTCACCGGGGGATCCCAGGAGAAGCGCCCCTCCCGCTCCATGCCCCGGCACAGCTTGGTGCAACGGCCTGTTCCTACACTAGAAATTAGGCTCACTGGTGAGATTTCTCACGGGTGAGCACCCACGACTCCAAAAGCTGGTGATTAAACCCGCTTGTTTCTTTCTCAAGCACTGACATTTAGTGTAGACCTTTGGGCGTACCTCGCAAAGCCAAGCACAGCCCCAAACTCTGCCCGGCTGGATGTTGCGTGGGCTAGAAGGAAAAAGCTGCTCCAAAAATGAAGGCTGGGTAACCATGTGATGGAGTTGGCTGGGGGGGGGAGAATGTGGTGATGTGGTTATTTTCACTTTCAAACTTGAGCTTTTTTAGACAAGACTTGTACCCTAGCACGGGCCAAAAAGGTGCTGCAGGAGAGGAAGGAGAGGGAAGAATGAAGTTTCCCCCGTCCAGCTGGAATGCGCTTGGGCTGGCTGGGCTCGCCACGGAACGCAAGCCTGAGGCCAGGAGCCAGGCTCAGCCAAGGTGAGAAGCGAAGTGCATCAGGCTGCGTGGTTACAAAGAGAAAATGGGCTCTGGCACCAAACCCCCTGACCTGATGAAGTCTCCACGGGCTGGTACGAATTGGTCGCCGTACCTGAATGCTGGAGACCTGGGCAGCTCCAGGCCAATTAGTTGTAAAGGACATCATTCCAGTATTTTGGCTCTTTTCTTCCTGAGAGAAGACCCTCGCTCTCAAGTTACTTCTTTCTCTCCCAGGATATTTGTGTTGCATAAATGTGATTTGTTAAGGGCAAGAATTATTCTTTTCAATAAAACTTTATTAAAAACCCAGTCCTTTGAAACACTTTGGGCATTTTGCGGGGCTGGTGCGAGCCCCCAGCAGACGCACCCTTCCCATGGGGGAAGCTGCCCTGGCAGAGGTCCCCCCAAGGAAGGATAGGGCTCGTTGGCACATGCCAAGGGGAATCCTTGACAAACCCTTGTGGTGGGGAGCAGGGGATGTAGGAGACCCTCAAAAATGACTTTAACTTGCCGAGTGGCAGGAGGTAAGTTCGAGGTAAAGGAAGAACCTTTCTGGAGTCTTTCTTGTGTCCAGACACGTCAGGTCTGAGGGCATCATGGGAAGATTTAGAACCAACCACAACTTATTGGGGCTGGTGTGGGTCAGAACCCATTCCCTGAAAGCACAGGGGGGGGGGGGGGGGGGGGGGGGGGAGCGGTTTCCCATCCTTTCTGCTACCACATCTGGCACTTTCTAGCCTCATCTCCTGCTTTTAGGCATAATTCCCCCCCAACAGCATCTTCACCAGAAGAAAAGCTTTGGCCTGTTGCATCAGACCTGCAGGGGCACCAACTCAAATAAACAAAACATAACCAAAATCTGATCTGTTTGAAGCACGAAGGCACCCAATCTCTGTGTGCCTTGCCCGCTTCCTAGCAAACGCAGGCCAGACGGGATTTCTGCTGCAAGGCTTGCATGGAGCCAGCTGAGCAGTGGCCATGACATGATGGGGGATGCAAAGACCCCTTCATGCATTGTGTCTCATGCAGAGCAGGGGGTCAGGACAACAGGGGCTGGCTGCATCGCGGGGGCTAGTCACCTGCAAGGATCTTTGCAGGTAGAGAGCTCCTTCCCTTGCCACCTCAGGGAGGTGAACACATGAGGGCCATTGCTCAGGGATGAGTATTTTGCCTCATGTGTTGTCATAGCAGCTTCTTCACATGCTCCCTAAAGGCTGTGGCTGTACGGCCCCCCAGCTGTGCTGCTGCAGGTCCTACCTCCTCTGTCCACCACAGCTCCCGGCTCAGTTCCCTGGCTGGACTGAGCCATTGTTGGACAATGAGATGTAAAATAGTTGTCATTAAATCCCTGGCTCTCGGCCCAGGCTGCTTCCGGCCCCACGCTGTCCAGGGAATCTGGCGTCTAACCAGAGAGTCAGTGCCAGCAACAGAGCAAACAACATAAGCAACTTGGAGAGCACAGCCTGGGGCTCCGCAAGGGCCGTGGTCCCCATGCCTGGAAGCACTCATTGCACCAGGGCATGCAGCCACCATAACATCCAGCATAGCTGCCCACTCCCCTGCCCCCCAGGCTGGTCTGCAAGGGGGAGCACGCCAGGGAAAGGCAGAGGTTTAAGGGCGCTGAATTTCGGCTCAAATAAATAAAAGGGGTTTGTTGCACCTTGGATCTAGTCACATATGTAAGCTGAAGTATCTCCTGGTAGAACATCCTGGCTGAGGTCTCCCAAGCTCAAGGAGTTCAGCTCCAACATATTTTAAAATGCCTATTGGGTCATCTAGGTCCTCACTGGAGGCTCTTCCATCTGCAGTGGGGTGGGAGAGGACGCCAAGTCTGAGGACCACCCCTCCAGAGAGCCTGCCCCATCATGGTCCGTCTGCAAACTTCTCTGCTGGGCTGGGTGTTGCTCCCATCAAACCTTTCACGTGCCCAGGGTCACTCCAGGAGCTAAAGTCCTTCTGTATCCCCCCTGTTCATTTGCCTGGGTGTGCTCTGATGTCCTATTTACTGCACATTGACTTGCCTTTATTGACCTGCGCCAAATAACTGTGGTCAGGTTCCCCATTTGGGACCACAAAAGGGCTCTGCCTTTGCCTTCTTCCTATGGCTGCCATGTGCCAACCCCGGCTGGCAACCAAGCCTCACACAGCTGCTCACTCTCCCCCAGTGGGATGGGGGAGGGAATTGGAAGAGTAAAAGTGAGAAACTCGTGGGCTGAGGTAAAGATGGTTTAATAGGGAGAGCAAAAGCCGCACGCACAAGCAAAGCAAAGCAAGGGATTCATTCCCTGCTTCCCATGGGCAGGCAGGTGCTCAGCCACCCCCAGGACATCCAGGCTCCATCTTGCCTAACGGTGACTTGGGCAGACAAATGCCATCACTGCCAATGTCCCCTCCTTCCTTCTTCTTCCCCCAGCTTTTTATTGCTGAGCATGATGTCATATGGTATGGAATAGCCCTTTGGTCGGTTGGGGTCAGCTGTCCTGGCTGTGCCCCCTCCCAACTTCTTGTGCCCTCTCAGCCACTCACTGGTGGGGTGGGGTGAGAAGGAGCAGAAACGGCCTTGGCTTTGCGTCAGCCCTGTTCAGCAGGAACGAACACATCCTGGGGTGATCAATGCTGTTTTCAGCACAAATCCCAAACACAGCCCCATACCAGATGCTATGAAGAAAATTAATTATCCCTGCCAAAACCAGCAGACCATGTCGCAGCAACGGAGCTTCCCCAGCCTGCCAGCCCTCACAGGGACACAACAGACAACAGAAAAACAGGTCCAAATTATTTAATTGAGATAGAGGGGGAAATAACTGAGTACAAAACAGAAAAAAAAAATGTTGCAAAACCTGCAGAGTCAAAGGAGCGAAAACCTGAAACGTGCTCCCTCCCCATGCTCCCCAGGTGGGCACAGTACCTGCTCAGTGTGGGCAGAGGGGAGTGGGTGGCTGCATCCACCTTGGGTGTGCAGGATTTCAGCATCACATGCTCCACACCGCCTGTATGTCCACCACTGAGCAGGAGGAAACCAACCCTCCCAGACTGGGTGTGATGCTCACCTCTTGCTAATTGACTACAGCCGCTCCCTGGTGCACCTCCATTCCCATCTCTTCCTCTGCTTCCCTCCCACCAAAACATTCTGCCTTCCTTTCAGAGAGCTGTGAGAGCACCGAGAATTCACAGGCTGGTGGCTGTGGTTTTGGGGTGTTCATGAGCACTGCAAGAATCAGAGGCCAACCAACCAGTCCCCTAACCACGGTGTTTCCAGCCCAATGTACAGCCCAGTGCACCCCAGACCCACACTGAACCCAAGCTGTGGGCTGCCAGGATGGGTCTGAAATCCAGGATGTCTCTAAGGTCTGGCACCTCCAACGGTCATGGGTCTCCTTTGCCAACCTGCTCTTCACCCATGACCAGGAGGAGGTGCTGGATACAGGGCACCCTGGTGACCACAGCTCCGCTCGCTCCTCCTGACCACTGATGGGAAGAGCATCCCTGGGCAGAGGGGACTTCTCAGAGGCCCTCGGGGTGGAGGTGCTGTCGGGGGGGGCTCTGCTTTGGTTCATATCCATGCTTCTGCATTTGGTTTCTCTCCAGTTTGTTCTGGTTTAGTCTCTGCATCTTAAGGAGGACTTGCAGGGTTTGTTGGGGAGGGACTAAGGGGAAGGGCAGTAGCCCGATGCCTGCAACTGGACAGCCAAGGATGGGGCATGGGTTGTCCCCACCCCAAAAGCTCTTCCAGCTGCTGGTGAGTACAACAGCAAAAAAATGGGGGAAAACTGACGCATTTGAGGCACCTTTCCAGACTTGGATATACTTGTCACCTGGCTCTTGCTGTGTCTCTTCCCACCTGGCTCCTGAGGGGGTTGGACCTGAGCGTGAATTCAGGAGGGGTGTCCTCGGGCTTTGCCCTGCCTCCCTCCCGTGCCTTACAGATGGGTGGCTGTCACCTTGCAAAGCTGACCCAGGGGGACCATGAGCATGTCCTGCGCCGAGGAGCTGGGCTCGGCTGCCAGGTAGGACTTGTCCCACACCTTCTCTTCTTCTCCATTTCCCTCATCCAGGTTAAAGACAAGCTTCAGCTTCTCCGGCTTCATGGAGTTCAGGATGATGACACCAAGCCCCAGCAGCAGGCACAGCAACCCTGCAATGCACAGCATGGGGAGATACGTTAGCACCTCCTCCTCGCTGTGTCCCAGCCCCATCCAGCCCCAGATCTGGGGTTGGAGGCCAACAGCATGTGGCATCACCCAGGAGGTCAGGGGAAGGTGTTATTTCCCTCTCCCCATCTGGACTCTGCCATCGGTTTGGGCTCCCCAGTACAAAAGAGAAGTTAATGAACTGATGGCAGATGGCCAAGACAGCTGGGGCTGGAGCCCACCATGCCTGGGGAAAAGCTGGAGGAGGTGGGCTTGTTTAGCCTGAAGAAGAGGAGTCTTCAGGAATCTTAGCTGCTATCTTTTGCTACTGAAAAAGAGCTGGTCTCTTCTTGGAGGTGCACAGTTGTAACATGGGAAATTCCAGTTTGATAGAATGAAATAATTGCTGCCCATGAGTGGGACAGCTAGGAGGCAGGTCCTGAAAGGCAGAGGGGATCTCTAGCCATGGGGACATCCACGACTAGACTGAACAAGGCTGATGTGGCTTTGGCGTTAGCTCTGGGCAAGGGCTGGGGGAGAGATGCCCCAGGACCATTCCAGGCCAGGCCTTTCCCTGACTCTGGGATTCATTACTTTCATGGCACTCCTCTGGGCACACCTCCACGCAGATAACTTTGGCCATTTGGATCTCCTGGCTTCTCAGCTCTTTTTCCTCCCAGTCTTGATGATGCCATCCTAAATTCTTGTATGCTGTTTCAAAAAAAAACCAACCCTAAAACTTCTGTTGACTAGCCATGGAGACAGAAGGGATGAGGTGCTGTTGGGGTATCGCTGAGTATTGTTGCTGCAGGGGTGGAGAGCAAAAGCCCCAGGAGAAAGCTGAGCACCCACCTGTCACTAATGTCAGCCAAAAGGATCCACCATAGCCTGTTTTCAAGGAAGCTGGGCCAAACTGGATGGAGCACTTTGGGATATTCCTCACAGTGAAGAAGAAGAGCAGTGAGAATAGCATCAGCACAGCAGTGAGTAGGAGCATGTAGCCACCGTAGAGCAGGACAGGCATGGAGAACAACAGGATGGAAATGATCCACATGCAAAAGGCCATCCTGTGAAAGGACCACAAAACTGAGCAGAAAGCCTCATGCCTGGGGCCTCTTCTCAGGGTCTCCTCTCCACAGCCCAACAGAGGAATGCAGCCCTGGGCAACCTGCTCTAGCTGGCCTTGTTTGAGTAGATGGGCTGGGCAGGCTGACCTAAGGACATCCCTTCCAGCCCAAACAATTCTGTAACTGCATGAATGGTAGAGCTGTGGGATGGGTCCCACAGTGGTGGAAAGGGATCTCCACACCTGGGGACATTCAGTGTCGAACATCACAAAGCCCTGAGCACCTTGATGTGGCTTTGACGCCAGCCCTGCTCTGGGCAGGGGACTGGAGTAGAAACCTCTGGAGGTCCCTCCAAACTAACTCTTTCTCTGACTCTTGTGGTCCTCCACAACTGGCTGCCCCTAAGCAGTTCCTCCCTGTTCAAAGGAAGAACGGCAACAAGGAAGACCTTTGTTTGGAGAACTGTGCAACGAGCCATGCCCACATCTGATTCAGCACCTGGAGTGAACCCAGCTGCCAGCCCTGCCCTGCATGTGGGGTTTGAATTCAGCTCACTGGGAAGGGGAACCTAATAAATTTTTCTGATTCCAAGATTAATAATGAACAATAAGTTTACATCAACATCCCTGCCTTGAAATACTCCTCAGTAGCAGGAAGGTTTGGGCGGGGTTAGTTATTTCTTCCTGAAAATAAAAAAGAAGATGTGGGCAGGGACCTGGAGCCTACGTCCGTTGGGGGAATCGCAAGACTTAGTCTTCCCTGCAGTGCCTTTCCCACAACCTCTGAGACACATGGGGATGCTCCGAGGCTCCACAGTCACAACACACAAGGGCTCTCAGCTTTACATCACAAGACAGCCTCTGAGCACCCTCTTGATGGTCCCTCCTGGTCTCCACCAGCAGGTCTCATGCTCTCTTGGGCATGCAACAGGAACCCTCCCACGGCTGGTCTCATCAGGGCTCCACAACCTGCTCGGGAGAGGACCTTGCACCAAAAGCCCCATACAGCTGCATCTGCTTTCCTTTAAACGAAGAATAAGTTTTCTCCAACTGCAGTTTTGCACATCAGGGCAGAGGACACAGAAGAGGACTCTGGGGAGATGGGCAGGCCAGGAAGCATGAGTGAGCGTCCCTGGTTCTGCAGAAGGGTGGGTGCCAGGGACCAGCCAAGGCTTTGGCGTGGTCTTACAGAGAAGAGGGTGGCTCCATCAAGCTCCCTCTGGTTCTTTCCACGTCCCCACTGAGCAGAGATAGGGCTGACCTCTTGCTCTCACTTACCACAGTGTGAGGGACGCGTAGCGGCCGGACATGCGGTACTGCCTGTGCACACCGCAGGGGCTTCGCGTGGTGAACTTCTCCACCATGTAGAAGATGGGGCTGGGCAGCCCCTTCTCCAGGCCTCCACCATAGCTGTGGTCGTAGTCTGCATTGAAGCTCCAGTCAAAATGCTCATTGTAGTTGATGGTCTCGTTGACCTGATTCACCAGGTTTCCTGCCAGATGATGAAGACTAAGGACCTTTTGCAGCCTTGGAGACAGTTCCAAGACCTCCTGGTGTGGGGGCTTGAGGGCCCACAGCCCCAGTACCCAGATGTATGGCTGCCAAAGTTGCACCCAATACCATCCTGTTGTGATATGCACTCACCCACCAGTGTGATGTTCACCCCTGCCAGGCCAATGTGCAGCCCAATGTCCACGTTCACCAGGGCATGGCTGAAGGACTTGTAGGAGGTGTTGCTGTCACCCAGCCAGTCTCCCAGTCCCTGGTGAACTCTATGACTGTGAAGACTTCAAAGGTTAGTCATAGCCTGGTGGCGAGACACATAGTGCTAGAAGCACCTGCCATGGTGGTCACCAGGGCCTGAGCATCATCTACCTGAACCCAAGAGAAAGGCCTGGTTTGTGAGCCCCAAGGAGCAGGAGCTCCTTGTATGTCCTTCCCCAACATCATTCCCGACCCGTGACCCTGAGAGGCCCACTTGGGTTTTTTTCTCTCCAGACCCCACACAGTCCCCAGCCCTAGAGGCAATGGGGCTGATGTGTGGGCACTGTCTAGGTGCTGGTCCTCATCTAAACACCTGCCAATTTGTCTGAGTCCCCTGGAAGTTGGCGGTGGGCTTTCGGTGACTGCCCTGGAGGTGGTCTGTGCATACGACTGCCAGCCTTCAGAGGGGAGACAGATCAGTCCTTGCACCTCCCACCACTGGCTGGAGCCAGGCCCCAGACACAGACAGGTGTTGATCTTCCCCATAAACTCATCCTGTGGGCTGGACTCAGCGCTTGGCTGCTCTGCCCACCCTCCCTCGCCTTGCTCCTCCGTCACCTGTGTCTTGGGCATCCTTGAGCTTCCTGCCCAGGTCCCCAGCACTCACCAAGGATCACCGCTCCCATAAAGAGGCCCATCACCACCCGCAGGAACCGGAACAGTCTCTGTGAGGGGTGAGCAGAGGAAGGGGACAGGTTGCAGTCAGATTTTGCCATGGGGACCTCAGCATCAAGCACATAATTTAGAAATGCCAGTGAGCAACAGGCCTGTCCCTCCCCCAGGGGAGCCACCCTACAGGCTCTGCAGACAGCTGGCATGGGGGGGGGGACAACACATGGCTGCTGTGGGGTGGGGGAGACAGCAGGGACATCCAGGCAGAGCAAGAAGGTCAAAGCAGCCCATTTGGGAAAGCTGTGCCATACCCTTTTTGGAAGAAGGATGGAGACACCCCCTTTAATAGTCCTGAACTGGGATTTCCACACTTACCCAAACCTCAGTGTTTGGCTGTGTTGGCAGCTGGCCACAGCTGGAGACAAAAAGCAGCAGCCGGGGTTTGCAGTGTGTCCCCTGGGGGGGGGGGGGGGGGGTGTGACGCCTCTCGGCCAGCCCTGCTGCAAAACCAAGCACGCAACAGGCATGTGAGTAGTGGCCTTACAGCGGGCTCCACTGGCCACTGCCCCACAAGCCTTGGTGGGGCACGTGGGGTACACACCTCCTTCTTTTAGTGGGGTTTCAGGGAAGGTGGAGCAAGGCCTTTGAGCCTCACCCTGTTTTTCCACTCCTGTGAAATCACTTGGGCTTGCTCACAGCGAAATCCAGCCAAGCTCAGATCTGGGTGCCTCATCAAGTTGGGATGGTGGAGTTTGGTGTCTCCAGCATGGGCGTACATGCTGGGTTGGGCTGGAGCTCACCCCCATGCCTCGCTAGAGATCCCAGAGCCCTGGCCATGAATCTGTGGGCATGTTTGCTCCCCAGGTCTGTTTCTGAGGCTGGGAAGGAGAAGTCATGTGGGATGCAGGGACCAGAGGGCTGAGCTCCCCCATCCCCTCCACTTACCCCTCTACCCCTGATCCCTGGCAGGATAATGATGAAAGTGGCCAACATAGAGAGGAAGACGGAGACGATAACGGCCTGGGTGGTGTCGAAGGGGAAGCACACATTGGTGCCGGGGTAAAAGGGGAAGGAACTGTTCCACAATGTCATCCTGCTACCAAGGACAGCTGGAAATGAGCGCCAGAGAGCCATTAGGGGGAAAATCACCTCCGTGCTTGCACACCTCCCAGCCTTTTTCACAGAGGCACCTCCTGCCCGCTTGCCAGCACGCTGCTTGTCCCGGGCATGGCTGTGCGTGCACCTCCAGTGCCCACGCATATCTCCCGCCGGAGCCCTTCAACTCCCCGGGGTACATCCCAGAGCAAAGCAGGTTTGGCGTCACCGGGGCACCTGCTGCAATGCTCAGGTTGTCCTCATATGTGACAGCAGGACGTGCGCCCATTGCTGGCCCTCTCACTCCCCTCCTCTGCCTGTTCTCACACCCTGATCTCTTGCCTGTGCTCCCACCCTCCCTGGATCAGCTCTTTGTCAAACAGCCCAGCTCCCACTTGCGGGTGTTACGCTCAGAGAATCACCGCACAAACACAGGCTGCGCCCTGTCAGACTGCTCATTGCTGAGCCCTGGACAGCGGAAACTCCTCGTCGTCCAAGAAAACGGGAGTAACCCAGAGGGGGCAGACAACTTGCCTGTCCCTGACAGCAGGGTGCCGATCCCCGCCTGCCAACCCTCCGTCCCAGGAGCTGACTGGAGGTGATGCTGTGCTGCTGCAGGGGGAGGGATGTCTAGGAAGCCAGCCGTGGTTTTTGCCATGGCACTTGGCCAAGGCATGTCCCTGCTAGGAGAGGGCTGCTCAGCATCCCCCAGGAGCAGGGACTGTCCCAGTACTAGCGGCAGAAAGACCCATGCCCCCTTCCCCGCACCAAGCCTACCTCCACCGTGGCTGATCCCAAGGGCTGGCTGCTGCACAGAGCTGCGTTGTGCTCCGGGATGCTGCCTCCCCACCTCCCCAGGCCACGGGCAAGAAGTCAGCCCGCTGTGTCACAGCTGTAGCTTGTATTTCTCCCAGCGCTTATTTATGGTGCCTGCCTCCAGAGGTGGCTGGATGGTGCAGCCATACCCACCCACAGCTGATCGGCCCCCTCCAGCACCCCCGCTGAGCCCCAGGGCAGGCAAGGGAGCTACGGCTGGCACAGTACCGTGTTGCAGAGGTTGAGTGATCCCGGGGGAGCTTTGCTTTCTTTTCCTCAACTTTTCCTGCAGAGCAGATGCTCCTTATGGCATGAAGACCCTGGGGCTGCCAGGCTTCTCAGGAGCCTGCTGGGGGAGCAGCAGAGGGCCTCGGAGCCCTCGCCTTGCACTGCCTGGCAGAGCGTCCCAGCTGAGGTCACCTGGGAAGGTCATGGCCAACCTGTTGGCAAGGCAACACAGTGGTGGGCAAGGGGGGCCAGCAAAAAGGCACAGGCTTAGAGGGGCTGCCGGCCCAATTGTGCAGAAGATGCTCAAATTCCTAATCCGGCCATGGTGTGGAGGTCATGGAAATTCAAGCTTTTGGGGTTTGCTCTCATTCCTTTGCACTTTGCTTGGCTGAAGCAGGACACATTGATGCTGAGAGGTCCCAGTGTGGCAGAAACACGTCTCGACCCACATCTGGGGGCTTCCCTTCAAAGCCGGCACAATTACTGCCGCCCCCCGCGCATTTCTTTCTGCATTACAACAGGTGCCCTGGAAAGCTGTGCTTCCCACCCCCTTGGCAGAGGGAGGTAAAAACGAGTTTTAATTCACGCCCAGTGGGACACAAAGCATTTCTGGGCAAAGACTTTGCCATTTCCCCTCAAGTCCCAGAGGGTGCTGCCCAATCTGAACACTGAATCCCTCCCCGGCAGTGGTTTAAAAAAATTAAATGCAGGTTGGCAAGGGTGATGTGGCTGGGAAAGGTGTGCACAGAGCTGTGCTGCAGGGGCGTCTGCCAGGGCAGGCAGTGCTGGGGGGGGCAGCCTTGTCCCCCGCTCTGGCACCATCTGCAAAGTGGAGGGAGGGAGACGTGGACTTCACAGCAAACAGCACAGATCCCCGGGGGCAATCGCGTGGACACACGTGGGACTTTGGGCCTCTTGGAAAGGGGGAAATGCTTCTCCCTCTGGTGTGGGAGAGGGATAACTGAGGAGCTGTGTGGTAATTGGCAGGCTGAGGTTAATTAACACAGGGAAGATTCAAGCATGCAAGGTGGAACGTGGGCTGAGGAGTGGTCTGGCCTGGGGTTAGACCATCACTTCTTGCACTCCCTGTAGCTGGGAAAGGCAGCGGAGGGATAGGGTTTGCCTGGGGCAAAGATCGTAAAGAGCAGCCGCAAGCAGGAGCCAGGCTGCTTGATAAAGAGCAGAACCAGGGAGGGTGGGAGCACAAGTAGGACCAAGGTGCTGTGGTTGTCGTGCTGTTCAGACCAGCATCGCAAACATGTGCTTTGCGGAGGTGCCAAAAATAAAAGCATGGGGAGGAAGGTTCCCTCCTTCTCCAGAGGAGGTGCCCAAAACCACAGTGTTTGTGTGCAAGGACATGGGGGGAGTTCATGGGGCTGCTCTCATTCCCTCACCTTTCCCCAGCAGTGATGGAAATGGAGTGTGATGGTGGGGAGGGGATGCTCCACTTCCCTGGGGTGCTGATGGGGTCATGGGCTGGCAAGCATGGAAAAACTGCTGGATTTATTGCTCACCCAGCACTCTGCATCCACAAAGAGGTCCTACAGAAAGCCTGAGGCCATGGTGATAACTGGGGCTTGGTGTTTTTTTTTTTTCCTCTCTTTTTAATTTTCTGGGTATTTCTGCAGGTAGTGACAATGCATGGTTCAATGAGCAGGTTCTAGGGAACAGGTCTGGGGACTTGTTTTTGCTCGCCAGGAGCTCGCAGACTCATGCTCAGGGTGCTGTTCCCACCGTCAGTGCCCTGCCCTCACTTGGGCAGCCTTTGTTTATTGGGCAGCTTCTGCTTGGAAGCAATGGACAGCGTGATTAGGGGTGAGTCACCAGACCCAGAGCACCTGAGGGAGGTGGGGGCGAGGGGAGCAACGCCCATCACCTCTTGTGCAAGCAGCTCACAAAGTGTTGGATCAGCTGCCATCTCCCGTGGTGCTGGGAACCAAGGCAGGGAAGGAAGGCGCAGGGACATGCCTGGGCAGGGAGGCAGTCTGGGGATGGAGCGGGAGCCCTGGAGGCCACCCCTTGCTCAGATGGTTTCTGCCTGACCCATTGGTGCCAGTAGGACAGACAAAGTGTTTGTGTCCAGGTGTCCCTCTGCCCCCTTGGCTGTCCCCATTGCTGCTCTGTCCTGGTCCCTGGCATGGAGGGTGCTGCAGCTGAGGTCAGGCTGGGGTTCTGTTGCTATCGCACCCATCCAGCATCCCATCCTGATGCCTGGATGCAGCTCCTTCCCAGGATTCTCTGCAACAGCTGAATGATCTGTGATGGAGCAGCTTGAAGGGAGGGACAGGAGGAAGGATGGAGGGACCCTCTCTGGCCAGTTTCCACCTAGCTGAGCAGAGAGGTTCATGGTGCTGTGGCCATGGTTTGGCTCATGGATTTGAAAGGATCTATTTTTTTCATCTCTGTTTGCAAGTTACTTAAAGATTCGAAGAGAAGGCGAAGGTGTTGCTGCCCACTACACTGCCTGGTTTTGGCTGGGATAGAGTTAATTTTTCTTCATAGTAGCTAGCATAGTGCTGTGTTTTGGATTTAGTACTAAAGAATGTTGATAACACACTGATGTTTTTAGTTGTTGCTAAGTAGTGCTTAGACTACTCAAGGACTTTTTGAGCTACTCCTGCTCGGTCAGGTGCATAACAAGCTGGGAGGGAGCACAGCTAGGACAGCTAACCCAAACTGACCAAAGAGCTATTCCATACCATATAACGTCATGCTTGGGGGGAGTCAGTCGGTCGGGGGGGAGAGTGATGGTGGCTCGGGGAGAGTGATGGTGGCTCGGGGAGAGTGATGGTGGTTCGGGGAGTGATAGTTGCTCGGGATGGACTGGGCATCAGTCAGTGGGTGGTGAGCAATTGCATTGTGCATCACTTGTTTTATATATTCTGTATATTCTCTTACCATTATTATTATTACTATTGTCATTCTTCACTCTTATTAAACTGTCTCTATCTCAACCCATGGGTCTTACTTTTTTTTTTCCGATTCTCTCCCCCATCCCACTGAGGGAGGGGGGGAGTGAGCGAGCGGCTGTGTGGTGCTTAGTTGCCAGCTGGTTAAACCACGACACCAGCAAGCTGGGTTTTGTAACTCGTGATGGAGACAGCTCAGGGTCAACCCAAGATGGCTGCCAGGAGATGGAGGCGGAGCTCAGCAGGAGCCACCCATCCATCCTAGTGGGAATGGAAACAGCCACACTTCAAGGAAATCCTCATCCAGAAAGTGCATTGAGTGCTCAGCCCTCTGCTCCTTCCAAGTGATGTCATGTAGGAGAGGAACAAGTCTCCTATGGCCTGGACGTTGAGGCACGTGCCAGGAAGAGCATCTTACCTGGGGCTGCTTGATCGTCTTTGCTCCCAGCCCCAAACAGGCTTTCGGCTCCTGTCAGTGCTGTTGCATGTCTCCACGTGCTCTCGGAAACCCAGGGGACAGAAATCCACCTGCCCTGTTGCCCTCCTGAATATCTCCATCCCACCCAGCACCCCATGTTTGACCCTGTGGGCACCAAGACCAGTGCCTGTGATGGGGAAGGGGCCCTGCTCCTCTGACAGAGCTCTGCTGCCCTGGCGTGAGTGTCAGGAAGTCCATTAGCCTTTGGGACACATCTCACCAGGGGTTTTACCATCCCAGCTTGGGGGACCTTGTCCCTGCAGGTAACAGCCATGCCTGCCAGTTTGACATAACCTCCAGCAAGCTGAGCTTTTCCAGGCTTTGCTGGGGCTTGTTAATGATGCACTACATTGTAATTAGCACTTTCATCCCAGGCTGCAACTTAGAGAGAGGCTTCCTCTTGTAATCCCGGTTGTTAGAGGCCTCATTAAACCCATACACATTTTTCCATGGAGCTCCTGTGCCTAGTGTCTCCCTGCCAGCTGTGAAGTTCTTGCGCAGAGCAGTGCTACCCCACCTTGGACGGCAGCGCAGGTCTGTGAGTGCACACAAGCACTCTGCACCCCCTGCTCTGACTGTGGGTAGCACATCATTCGCGGATCTGTTTCTTCTGTCCAGGCAAAAGCGCTGGTAGTACATGGTGAGATAAGAAATCATGTGGCTGTCTGAAAAGCAGCAGGAAGAGCCGAGGGCTGCTCCGCAGTGTGTGGGCAGAAATAGAGTAAGATAAATTACAACCAACTGCTTGCTTAATATTAAGAAAAAAATAATCCATAGAGTCAAGGTAGCCTGCAAGTGGAGATGGGGCTGCCTAAGCTTATGTGCAACAAACAGTTCAATCCAGCTGGAGGCAGCGCAGGTTTTTCTAGGGTTTGTGGAACCACCTTCCAAGTGGCTTTGATCTTGCAAGACCCCCTCACTGTCCCAGAGCCCTCCAGGGGCCTCTTATAAACTGAGACTCCCTCCACTTGGACTTGGACCATCTCCTGCTGGGGATGAGCTTGCAAATCTTGGAGCAGGAGGGTGAACACTGTGGTGGAAGATACCCAAGGCAGATCTGAGGGTCTCCCATGCATGTTCTCTACCAGCTTTGGGTGTCAAAAGGGCTTGTGGGTTGGGGTGCAGAGCTCTTCCCACCCAGTGGTCCTGTCCTACCAAGCATCACCTTGGGATAGTGCCTTGCAGTTGGTGACAGTCTTGCTGTGAGTGAGAGGATGAACCCTCAGAGGTCCTACCACTAGCATTTATACAAATCTGGTGGCCCTGTTCCTCCTACCATAGTCTCACACATCATAGAATCATAGAATCACAGCATTGTTTAGGTTGGAAAAGCCCTTTAGGATCGTCAAGCCCAACCAGTACCCTAACCCTGCCATCCCACCGCTAAACCCTGCCCCTAAGCACCTCGTCTGCCCAGCTTCAAGTTGTGCCAGGGCAGGTTTAGGCTGGACATTGGGAAAAATTTTTTCCCCACAAGGGCTGTCAAGCACTGGAAGAGGATGCCCAGGGAAGGGGTCAAGACCCCATCCCTGGAGGGATTTTAAAGTAGTGGGTCCGTTTTGGAGCCATCTGCCATTGGCTCCATCAGACACAGGGGAAGCTTCTGGCAGCTTCTCACAGAAGCCACCCCTGTAGCCACCCCTGCTACCAAAACTTTGCTTCACAACCCTGATACACAGCTGGAAGCCAAGGGCTCGAGGCAATGAAATGCTTCACCACAGGGTTCCATATCTGTGTTTTCCAAAGTGCTTCTGCCATGCTTGGCTGGGGGCACAGGGAGCTGGTACATGGCTTAGATCTCCCTTCTCTTCACCTCCCAGGAGACCCCATCCTCAGTCCCTACAGCTGAAGAAGGCAAGCTGGCCACCTGAGCACGTATGATGGGGATGGGCTATGCTGACGGCACCAGGGCTGGATTCAGGACATGCGACTTTCCTGCCCTCAGTTTGCCGTTATGACACATCCTTCTGTGTCATTGACATCCCTCCTCTCTTTCCATGCTGCCGGTCCTTTGCAGTGAGCTGCTGGGTCCTGTAATGGGGAAAAGGCCTTGCTGGATCATCCAGATGGTTTGCAACCCTACACTGCATTCAACCTTGGCTCCTCTGCACTAGGATGCCCTGGTCCCTGGAAATAATTCTCAAGACAATAGGGGTGCCAAGCTCCGGACACCTGCTTCCTCGGCTGTCTCCTCTGTACTGGTTGGGTTTACCTTGGTCAGGTTTTGGTGTCCATGTCAGGATGAGAAGAGCTTTCCCTGGAGGAGCGTAGGGGATGGCAAAGGTGTTTAGGAGGCTAAGGTTGTTTTGCTTCCCAATGGCAACCTGATTTCCTTCCTGCCTCTTTCTCTCCCTTCCTCATTGCCTGGTTTCTTGGTCTGCTATGGAGGAGAGGTCTCAAGACACCTGGGAGGAAGGAGGACACCAGCCTGGGGGTTGATGCCTTTGCTGAGGGCATAGCAGGAGAGCCAGTCCTGTGTGAATGAGCACGACGGGGAGCACTTCACTAAGCCTGGGACACCAATGACACCAAGTGGTGGCAGTGGACTTTCACAAACATCCGGCTGAGCCAGTTCCTCCTCATGGGGCAGCCCCACAGCTAACCCGAAACAAATATCAGTGGTGAAGCTGGCTTGCCTCCATTCCTCTTATCTCACCTCACATCCTTTTCCCATCCTCGGGGTCATACTATGACCACAGGTTGAGGGGGAGGTCCAGGAGACAAGCTACGATCACAGATGTCCATGCTCTGAACTGTCAGTGCAACAGTTCTGCTCTGTGGTCATCTGCGCACCCTGGGGAAGTCATTCCAGTGGCCTCAGTTGAGTCAGTGGCCTTGGTGCATCTCCGCTTGCGGCGTGTAGAAGCAGCAAGCTCTGCTGTGAGCAAGTTCTTGCATCCAAGCAGCAGCATGAAGGGGCAGCCTTGAACCAGAGCAGCAAGGGGAACAAATGCAGAGCTGGGAAAAAAAAAACCAAAAAATTTGCTCATTTCCCAAGCCTGGCCTAGCTTTGGTCCTGGAAGCCCCCAAAGAATATGACCTGGTAAGTGGTGGGGTATTGTGCTGGGAGACTGTATATGCTATGGACCAGCAGATAAATGTTAGAAAGGCAAATACCAGGGCAGATCAGGCAAATTGCCAAAAAATGGTATTGCCCAAAAGTTTTTCTGACCCTCTCTGCAATTTAAATTGAAGAGGGATTGCGGGGGCTGGGACTTGAGAGGTTGCTTGCCTGTGTATGAGAAGGAGAAACATTGGACCAGTCAAGCAGGGGAGCAGGTCATCCAGCCCTCATACCTGGAGGTTTTCAAGACCTGCCAGGACCTGAGTAACCTGGTCTGACCCCAGAGCTGACCCTGCTTTGGGCAGATGGCTGGAGTAGGGCTCTGCAGAGGTCCTCTCCAGCCTGAGATATCCTATGCTTCCAGAGTGGTATCCAAGGCAGGTACTGGACACCTTGCCTCTCAGCCACATGTGGCTCGGGGGGGGGGGGGGGGGGGGGGACCGCCCCCCCGGGGTGGGGGGGTGGGTGGGGGGGGGGGGAGGGGGGGGCGGGGGGGGGGGGGGAGGGGGAGAGCAGCATCACTCCAAGGGTCTATGTAGCAGTTCAGAGGAGGGTGAAGCAGTGCTCCGAGGTGGGGCAAGCACCCCTCGAAAGGACTGCTGTCTGTGGAGGACCCATGCTGGAGCATGTACACCCCCAAAGGGACCGCAGCCTGCAGGTGAGCCCATGATGGAGCAGGCACACCCCCAAAGGAAGACACGAGCGTTGAGCAGCCATGGCGGAGCACAGGAAAAGAGCAGGAAGGAAGGAAGAGCAGAGAGGAAACCACTATGACCTGACCACATACCCCTGCTTCACCAAGGGGACTGAGTGTAACCTGCAGTGGGAATGAGGAGGAGGAGAGGTGCTGGGACAATGTTGAGCCTAGCAAAGGGGAGGAGAGGTGCTTTCCCCAAGTGTGAAAATGCTCCGGGGTGTGTGTGTGTGTGTGTGGTTTCCAAAACCTGAATCCGTACACAAATATTTGTATTATATTAATTGACAATAAATTAAGTTAAATTTCCCAAATTGAGTCTGTTCTGCCCATGACGGTAATTACCAAGTGACGTCCCCACCTTTATCTCGACACACAAGGATGGGGGGAGATGTGGGACAAGCAGACAGGCAGTTGGACGGGGTCTTGCTGAGTGGGTGGGACAATGAGGATCTTGCCTAGGTGTCTAGTTAACGGTGTCCCTGGTCTCTGCAGGAGGGTTGGACTAGGTGACTTCTAGGGGTCCCTTCCAACCCAAAACATTCTATGATTCTATGATCTCACGGCAGGTTTCAGCTGTGATGCTCAGGAACCTGCTTGCCCTCCCATGAGCTCTCCTGGGCAGGATGTGACATGACATCAGGTCAGGAACCCCGCAAGGCTATTGGTCCATCACACTGCCAACTGAGAGGCATCTGGCCTGCTTCAGTGTCAAACATGATACGCTGGGTCATTAGTTTTTTTGCTTATAATCAGTTTTAAGGCAAGGCTTTGCTATATCTAGTGAAAGGCAAGCTGGGGGTCACCCACAGCCCAGTGCGCAGCAGCAAGTGTGGGGAAAAAAAAAAAAAAAAAAAAAAAGCAGGTTGGACAAAGGCTTCCTGCAGTCCCAGGCATGAGTGACTGCAGGACAGTGGGACACCTCCTGAGCAAAGCTGGTGGGTAGCAGACCATGAAGGACACAAGAAGGGACTAGAGGCTGCTGTGGTGCTAGGGGTGGGTGGTTCACAGGCAGGTTGGAGGACCTGGGAGGGCTCCAAGCAAGGTGAGGGTCTCCCTGGGGGCTGCAGCTCTGCAACTGCTCCACTGAGGCAGGGGAGACTTGGCGTGATCTGAACCATCATTACGTACCTCCTGGAAAACTCCCTCCTAGCTTGGTCCTGCTCTCCTGAGGGATGAAGGGCCCCAGCATTGGAACATTTGGTAGGGAGCACCAGGTTTTGAAGGCGATGTTTGGGGAAAACTGCTTGTAGGACATTTGGCTTTTACCCACCAAAACCAGCCTTCAAAATGCTGAGAGAACACCAGCTGCAAAGGCTCAAAAGCCGGTAAGTGGTAAACAAATGCTCATTTATTGGTCTAAGATCTGTAGGCTTTGGAGGCCACTGCATGGGTTTTACGTTTCCTGCATGGGGGGATACGGGGGCTCTGTTACTGAAGCACATCCTTCCCAGCTGGCAACACCTGGGCAATTGCAGGAGCAAACCCAGGAGCAGCAGAGAGGGGGCGAGACAGGCAGGACAGCTGAGCAGTTGGGCAGACAGGCAACACTGCAAATAACCCACAGGCTCTTTTTTTGTAAACATGAGCAGTGTGAATGCTGGTTGTGCCCAAACAGGGCCTGCACCCCAAGGTTAATATCAGAGGAGGAGTGGCGACCGCACAGAATCACAGAATCGTTGAAGTTGGAAAAGACCTTTAAGATCACCAAGCCCAGCTGTTACCCTAACCCTGCCATCCCACCACTAAACCCTGGACCTAAGCACCTCGTCTGCCCAGCTTTTAAATACCCCCAGGGATGGGGACTCGACCCCTGCCCTGGGCAGCCCCTTCCAGTGCCTGACAGACCTTGCAGGGAAGGAATTTTTCCCAATGTCCAACCTAAACCTGCCCTGGCACAGCTTGAGGCCATTTCCCCTCATCCCATCACCCGTTCCCTGGGAGCAGAGCCCGACCCCCCCCGGCTCCCCACTCCTGTCAGGCAGTGGTAGGCAGTGGTCTCCCCTCAGCCTCCTCTTCTCCAGGCTCAACACCCACAGCTCCCCCAGCCGCTCCCCAGCAGCCTTGGGCTCCAGACCCCTCCCCATCTTCCTTGCCCTTCTCTGGACACGCTCCAGCCCCTCTGTGTCCTTCTGGGAGTCAGGGGCCCAACCCTGAGCCCAGCATTCGAGGGGCGGCCTCCCCAGTGCCCAGCACAGGGGCACGGTCACTGCCCTGCTCCTGCTGGCCACACCAGTCCTGATACAAGCCAGGATGCCATTGGGCCTCTTGGCCACCTGGGCACACGGCTGGCTCATATTCAGCCGCCTGTCGACCAACACCCCCAGGTCTTTTTCCACCAGGCAGCTTCCCAGCCACTCTTCCCCTCGCCTGTAGCGTTGCGTGGGTTGTTGTGACCCCAGTGCAGGACCTGACCCTTGGCCTTGTTGACCCTCACACCATTGGCCTGGGCCCATGGATCCAGCCTGGCCAGGTCCCTCTGCGGAGTCCCCCTCCCTTCCAGCAGATCAATGCTCCCGCCCAGCTTGGTGTCATCTGCAAACTGACTGAGGGTGCCCTCAATCCCCTCATCCAGATCATTGATAAAGATGTTAAACAGAACTGGACCCAAAACTGAGCCTGGGGGACACTGCTTGTGACCGGCCACCAACTGGATTTAACTCTGTTGACCACAATCTTTCTGCAGTACCTATCTCTTTTTCACCTTCCAGAGTTGACAGCCTGTCCCAAGCAGGACCTGGGGATCCCATGCTGTCCCTAGCTTTCCCTACACTAGTGGCTCCAGCTCTCACCTGGCTTGGGACATCCTGTGACATTGGCAGTGGGTTTGCAGCACCATCCCACCCCCTGAGAAGAATATCCAGGCCTGGGGCTGGGTAAGAGGCAGCACTGTGCCACAATGCAAGTGGGCCAGGGCATCTGTGCCTGCATGACCCCATCTGCCCAGAAAAGGGTTTAGGGCTGCCACCGCCTTTCCCTCGCTCATGAGTACACTCCTGCAGGAGCAATATGTTCATAAACACCATCTGGGCTTCAAGCCACCCTTGAAGTGATGGGGAGCAAGGCGGAATGGTCTCCTACCATGGCTTCCTCCCTTCTATCGGTCATCAGCATGTTCAGATGCTGGATCGTCCCTTGGCTTGGTGTGACGCAGCTCCGGGCTCCTGTCGCTCTGGGGAGAGGGGCTCTCTGCCCTGCGGGAGCTCAAAGATTCAGGTTGAATTTAGCATCAGAAGCATGTGGGGGGAAAAGCTTATGGTATCACTTACAGCATCACTCCAGGATCTGCTGACAGGTTTAGCTCTGCCTGGGGATGTCCCCAGGGGTGGTTGGGGCACACAGGGTGTATCTTTGAGCAGCACCTTCAGAAGGTACAGAAGCAGAGCCTGCTCATAGGGCTGTGCTCCATCACCCATTTTGGGCAGCCCCTGTTTGTGCCCTTATCCAGCTGCCCTGCACAAGGGGTGACCCCAGGGCTGCACCTCTGCCCCTGCAGGTGCTTAACTACCCACACAAGGTGACAGCACAACCAGCTGAAAACAGGCACCCTGCTTGAACCAGAAATGCCAGCGCTGCCATGAGCAAGATGCTTTTTGTTTTCAGGAGGCTTTGCTGGGAATCTCTCCAGGAAAAGAGAGTTATAAAGACACTCCAGTAGAAAGCGGTGTAATCAGCTCATCCAAGCTTGTAATTTTGTCACGCAGCAGTTTGGGACTCCTTCAGAGAGTCAAGGCTGCAGAGACCAAACCCAACCCCCTCCTGGCTGCTGAGAGCCTGGAGCTTCCCTCCATCCTCCACCAACTGCTCCCACTCCCCACTCTTCCCGGGGGGCTGCCTTCCCACCCCCCCCAGAAAAGCCTGAGCTAGTCTGTGCAAAGAGCCAGTTTTATTCACAGGGGCACTTCAGACATCGAGAAAGCAGAAAACATACAGGAAATATACAGGGAGGCTCTGCTTTTCATACAAGCCAATCACTATTAACAATATTACAGGAAGAATAAATAAAAGTGATGTTGCTACAGTAACCCACAAGGACGATGCTCTCTTCCGTTCGCCATGCATGGCCGAGCCTGCAGACCTCATCCTCCACAGCTGCGCTTCTTTAGTTCGAAAAATACTTCTCCAGCACCTTTGTTAAAAGCCCAGTCTCCTGCAAGAAAAGGCACAACGGTGAGACACTGGGTCCTGTACGCAGCCTCCACCACCACCACCTGCTGGGGGCCACGGGGCAGGAGCTCAGACCAACATCCCATGCTGGACCACGATGGCACTTTCAGGGGTGGCTTGGCGCAGCGCAGGAGAAGGGAAGAGCCCGAAGCCTGGCTCCTGCCTCCCATCCTCTGCTGCAACAGCTGGACCACATCTGGCAGACACCAGAAACAAAATTCACCAGCCACTGGGTTGGGCTTCAGGAGCAAGAGCAGCCTCAGGGCTGGACTCGGCAGAGCGCTATGCGAGAAGGCAAAAAAAGAGACACAAAACACAGCAGGGGAGGGTTACAGAGGAATTTTGTGGGATCACGGGCTGCCCGGAGGTCCCAGAGCTACACAGGGCAGCATCTGCCTTCATGCAGGAGGGCTCTCCCCACGCCCCCAGAGCCATTCTGCTCCATGCACATGGCCTCACCCTGTCTGTCCCCTGGAGAAATACTGCCACGCACCCAAGAAGATGGCAAGGGATGCAGATGACCCTCCTCTGCCAGCCAAATCCTTGCCACACACAGCAACGTGGTGGCACCATGAAGCCCCAGCGTGCTGAGAGCCAAGCCCTGCCTGCCACATGTGGTTAAAAAGATAAAACAGAAATCCCTGTTTGCAAACCTCCTCTGCTCTGCGCAACTTCTGCCGTTGCAAGTGCGGAGCAGCACATGGGCTCCTGCTTTGCAAAGGGATAGGAAACATCTTGAGACAAAACCCCATGGCAGCAGGCAGGACTAACCCAAGCTAAGAGAGAGCAAGCAAAAAGACTAAGCCCTGGCATTTATTTCATGCTTAGTGGGGCCCCAGAGAAAGGAAGAACCCATTTGCAAATGATCAGCAAGACCCTCAGAAAAGGAAAAGCCTGTTGGGTTTTTTAGCAAGAGTCAAGTTCCCTCGATACTTATCCTGCCATAAAGCACCATATGTGTGCTGGAGCAGCAGAGCAGGTTAATTCCTGCCTCACTGACCAGGGAGCCCCAAGGAAGGGAGAAGCATCAAGGAAGGGAGAAGCATCAAGGAAGGGAGAAGCATCAAGGAAGGGAGAAGCATCTTTGTTCTTCTAAACTGAGTTGAGATGGAAGTGACAGATCCTGAGCAGGGGGCGGACAGGGAGTGTCACGCAGCTGAACCACGAGCAGCTCTGTTAGGCAAACACGGATCAGTTCGAGAACAGGCTGGGCACTGACCCCAGGTGTCCAGCAGCAGTCGGTCACACCAAGGGAGAAAGCTGTCACGGTGGCAGGAATTTGCATTGGCACCACGTCACCCACGAGACAAGAAATAAAAAAAAGGTCCCGCAGAAAAGTACAACATGGACAGCACCCAAAAGCACCGGGGAGGAACAGCCCTGTAATATCGGCCAGCAGCTCAGAGGCAAGGATGCCCTGGGGGACGGGTGATGAAGAAAGGAGCAGGAAGGCAGGCGCTGAGTCTAGCAAGGTGCTCAGGGGTGCCTGAAGGGCAGAACCAGACCCAGCAAGGTCCCCACTGCCACCAAAAGGACAGCTGACACACCAGGGCACTGGCCAAGGAGAGGCAAGAGCCTTCGGGGGAAGAAGGTGAGGGGCAGGAGCCAGCTGCGCATCAGGAACCTCAGCTGCAATGCCACATGTGTGCAGGGCATCCCACCTCCCGCAGAGAGGCATCAGGGCAGGCAGCTGGCCAGCATCTGCCTGACACAAGCCCAATGGCCCTCCAGCAGCAGAGCTTTGGCACCTAGCACGCAGGTGCCAAAAGCTGACATCCAGGCAGCACTGGGTGCTACCCCTGGCCAGGACCTGCCTTTGAGTGCTGGGAATGAGCAGCAACAGGGCTGGCAGGGCGCCGGCACCCAGCTGGCGGCCTAAGACACAGCACCAGTGCTCAGGGCCGCCTCTGCCCAAGCACATCGGCAGCATGAGTCTACAGCCACCTGACAGGAGGAGGGAGCTGGTGGGGTGTGTTGGTCTCTGCTCCCTGGTAACAGGCGATGGGACAAGGGGAAACGGCCTCCAGTTGCACCAGGGCAGGTTTAGGTTGGACATTGGGAGAAATTCCTTCCCTGCAAGGGCTGTCAAGCACCAGAAGGGGCTGCCCAGGGAAGGGGCTGAGTCCCCATCCCTGGGGGTATTTAAAAGCTGGGCAGACGATGTGCTTAGAGCCAGGATTTAGTGGTGGGATGGCAGGGTTAGGGGAACGGTTGGGCTGGATGATCTTAAAGGGTTTTTCCAACCCAAACGATTCTGTGATTGGATGACTTACCTGCAGAGGATTGCCACGAGGATCACTTTTATCAAACTCACACCCCACGCTAACAAGCATCTTGGTGGATGAAGCAGGGCAGCACATCCACCAGCTCTCCCATCATCTTGGGCAGTTAATGCAGCAAATGCCCTCCTCCTCAAAGGCTCCAGGACATTCACAGCCCTCTCCTCCCTTTCAGCTGCATCCGAGAAGCAAAAGCTGCAGCAGCACAGCAGTCACAGCACACAGCATCTGAAGGGGAGTGGGGTGGGCTGGTGTCTTCAGCCGCGCCCAGCTGCATCTTCACGGTGGAAAGCCCTCTATCCCGACAGGACCAGCTCTCTAGGAAAGTCTCCATTTACCTTAGCCTGCCGAAACCGAGTCAAGAAGGCGCTTGAACTGTCAGTGCCACTCAGGCTCACACCCCTGCAGCTCTGCTCCACCCGTGCCTTCCCAATAAAAGCAAAGAGGAGCAAGCACTGCCTAAACCTGCATCACAGCAGTAGCTTTACCTGTGTGCGGCATTAGTGGATAGCTCCTCAAGTACAGCAGCTCAGTGAAATGGCACATATAGGTCCCGCCCCAGAGGATTTCAGCCCTCTTAGGCTCTTAGTTACTTTCTGTGGTGACTAGAAAGGGCAAGACACCAGGGAAGTGCACGAGGCAACAGCCAAGCAGAGCCACGTGGACCAAGTGATTCCATCTCCGTGTCCTGTGTGAGGATCTGTGTGTGTGCACTGCTCCCCAGGAGCAGGTTTTCCACTAGGAGTTGGGTGAGCACAGAGGCAAAAGCCACACCAAGGTTGCTGAGGATCTGCCGATGCACAGCAGGACTACCAGAGCTGCTGCCTGCTCCCTGAGACCCGCTCTGTGGCAGCACAACTAACGCAGACCTCCCCTCTGCCAGGCAGGCTAACAAAGCTACGTGCCCCTCAGCAATGAGGGATCCCAACCACAGCGACTCAGACCCAAGACAGGGGCATCAGAAGCCCAAGACATCTTTGCAGCACAGACTGCTTTCCCTTCACATATGGAGCTGTGTCCCCCTTGGCCCCTCTCTACAAATAGAGGGGAAAGGATTTCCCTGCCTCTGCAGTGGCTGGAAAAGGGGACATTCCTTCACAGCAGCCATCCATCCTCTTCTGCGCCCAGCCAAGGAAGACCCAGGTGCTTATGAACAGCCCCTGGGTTGGAGATCACGACTATAATGACAGCTCCATCACAGCATTCCTTATTTGTCCCCACAACCTTCCCAAGCATTTGGAACTATTAGCCCAGCTAGGCACAAGCCTAGGGAGGCTTCTCTGCCCTTTATGGCTGGTCTTAGGAAGTGGTTTGAAGAGAGTTAACAGGAGCAGAAGGGAGGAAACACACCTCTGACAGCCATGCATATGCTCTAATCTCTAGCAAGGCTGGGTGTTGCAGATTAACTTCTCCACCACCTCCCCACTCTGAGCACCTCCCTCCATCTTAGTCAATATTCACCTGGTCAATGAGGTCATATTTCCCTTGGTTCTCATCTAAAAGTCTTTCTTGCAAGAGGATTTTCAGGAGCTCACGGGTAAGCAGTTCCATCATGTCCTCCAGCAAGGCTCTGAGAGAGGGACCGAAGACCACAGGCACTGCAGGCTCCTCCGGCGACTCCAGGCGCGGGGAGCCGGCAACGCTCTTCTTCCCCATGAAGTGCCCTGCAACGCAACACTCGTGTGTGCCCGCACAGAACACCTGGGGGAGAGGGGCAGGGGCTCCGGCTGAACAACACTCAGCTGCAGTGGCACGAGGGTGCAGACAAGAAGTCAACAAGAAGCACAGAGCAAAACTGGCAGCTCAGTTAACAAGTACAACAAAACGATGAGAAACCCCAAAACCGCAGGTCCCTCCCTCCCAGGCGGGAGGTGGGGAACGCTTCCCTCCTGCTGGCAGGATTTCTGGGGTTACAGGGACGCCGGACCCCTCACTGAGGGGGGTGAGCCCCCCCAGGGCAGAGGCTGCCCCGGGTCTCCCACCCACCACGGGCAGGACTCGGCGAATCTCCCAGCACCCCGCTTCACTCCTCGGGGCACCGAGGGGAGCAGGGGGCTCCCCGCGGGGGAGGCAGAGGGTCGGGGCTGAGCCGGGCAGCCCGCGTCCCACGCTCCGTGTGTGTGCCTCTCCCGCCCCGCCCCGGTACCTGTGGCCCAGAGATTGCCGCGGGGGTTGACCTTGATCTTGGCAGCCTGGCTGCGGTGCTCGGCGAAGTCGAGGTGGGCGGCGAGCCCCAGCGCGGTGCCGCACAGCAGCAGCAGGAGGCAGCGCAACGCCGCCATGGCTGCCCCAGCGGCACCCGCTCGCGGCGGCCGCCGCCCCGCCTTATAGCCCTCGGGGCGGGGCCTCCGCAAGCCCCGCCCCACGCCCGGCTTCCCGCCCGCCGGAGGGTTCCTTCAGCCCGCCCTAGAGAGGGCTCGGCGGGGCGACCCGGGCAGGCTGGATCCATGGGCCCAGGCCAATGGGGTGAGGGTCAACAAGGCCAAGGGCCGGGTCCTGCACTGGGGTCAGAACAACCCCACACAACGCTACAGGCGTGGGCAAGAGTGGCTGGGAAGCTGCCCGGTGGAAAAGGACCTGGGGGTGTTGGTCGACAGGCGGCTGAATATGAGCCAGCCGTGTGCCCAGGTGGCCAAGAGGGCCAACGGCATCCTGGCTTGTATCAGGACTGGTGTGGCCAGCAGGAGCAGGGCAGTGACCGTGCCCCTGTGCTGGGCACTGGGGAGGCCGCCCCTCGAATGCTGGGCTCAGGGTTGGGCCCCTGACTCCCAGAAGGACACAGAGGGGCTGGAGCATGCCCAGAGAAGGGCAAGGAAGATGGGGAGGGGTCTGGAGCCCAAGGCTGCTGGGGAGCGGCTGGGGGAGCTGTGGGTGTTGAGCCTGGAGAAGAGGAGGCTGAGGGGAGACCTTATCGCTGCCTACCACTGCCTGACAGGAGAGGCGAGCCGGGGGGGGTGTCAGTCTCTGCTCCCAGGGAAGAGGCAATGGGGCGAGGGGAAATGGCCTCAAGCTGTGCCAGGGCAGGTTTAGGTTGGACATTGGGAAAAATTCCTTCCCCGCAAGGTCTGTCAAGCACTGGAAGGGTCTGCCCAGGGAAGGGGTTGAGTCCTCATCCCTGGGGGTATTTAAAAGCCAGGCAGATGAGGTGCTTCGGGCCAGGGTTTAGTGGTGGGATGGCAGGGTTAGGGGAACAGTTGGGCTTGGTGATCTTAAAGGTCTTTTCCAACCTCAACGATTCTGTGATTCTATTCCCTCTGTCAGGGTCAGGACAGGCCCTGCTGGATGCCCACCTCCAGGTGGGGTGCAACCCATTAACCACAACCCTTGGAGCCCCGCAGACTCCGCACCCCTCAGCTCGTGTCCCCCCCCATCCTGAACCACATCATTCCACCACTGGGACATGGTGGGAGATGGTGCCAGGTCTACCACAGAAGTGGACAGCATTGCTGCTCTGCCGTCACCCACAAAGCCTGTGGTCCCATCACTGGAGGCAACCAGGGCAGGTTTACCCCTGCTCAGCCCAGGCTGCCTGTTCCCTGTTGCCTCCTGCTTCTCCAACTGCCCAGGACCATGCTCCAGCAGGACTTGCTCCATGATTTTCTCCACGATGTTACAAGTGGCCTTGCAGGGACATCAGTCTGCACCCATGGTCACCTCTGAACACCCTTGGACACAGCCTCTCCGGGCTCACAGATCTCTCTCTGTGGGTCAAGCTCTGCAAGTAATAACCACCCTGACCCTCATCCACTGTTGGTTATTCTCCTCTCCAAACCCTGCCTCCAGGTACATGGCCTGGGAGACCTTGTTGGTGAAGGCTAAGGCAAAGAAGGCATGGAGTACCTCAGCTTTGTCTGCATCCACTACCGATTGCCCCAGTCAGCAGCGGTGCCATCAAAAACACTTTCCTTCTTCAGCTTTTTACAACTAAAAAAGTTTAGTTACAACTTCAGTTGTAGAAGATCTGATGTTCCTTGCATGCATCAACAATCCGCTTTCCTGACGCTGTTCCTACAAGCCCAGGTGACATTTCCATACTTCTCCTAATGGCCTGTCCATGCTTCCACCTCCTTCATGCTGCCTTTTTGCACTGGATCTCAGTCATGAGTTTCATTCACAGTTTAGCCAAACCCAACTCCCAGTACATCTACTCGTGTACCTGATGATTGGGATGGACTTGGAAGATCCTGTCCTTATTGACCTGCCAGCTCTGCTGAGTATCTCCACCCCTCTGAGCTGAGAGATCCCTGAACAGGGTGAAATCCAGAGTCTGGATAGCACTACTCACCTTTTCTGCTCCCTTCAGGACCTTGCAGACCACTATTTCCTGATTGCTACACCCAAACCTGCCGCTGATTACCACATTCCCCATCAGTTCTGCCTTTTCCATTACAGGATGGAGCTATGCATACCCAGCACCAGCATGGATGGAGCTGGGCCCAGCCACACCATGGACAGAGAGAGCAAGGGCCTGGGTCATGGACTGTTTATGCCCAGGGCTCAAGTAAAGCGAAGTCCATGGAGAACTGGAAACATTGGATCAGAGGGCCCTGGGACACAGGTTGTGCTCTGTGTCTTCTTGTCACCTGCTCTCAGCCCACAGGGGCTTTCCCCCCAGTCCCACGTTTATACAGGGGTGCTCTCAGGAGTTGTATGGCTGCAGGACAAACCCACACAGCTGAAAGAGTAAAGAAAAGACGAGTAAGAGTGCCCAGAAACCTCATTTAGCATGCTGGGCTTTGAATTATCTCCATTTCCTGTTGCATACACAGACCACTGTCAGAAAGCAGAAGGTCCAAAGGGTTGGGGGCCGCCCAGGATCAGGCGGGCAGCAACACTGTGCTCTCACCAGCTGCAGCACCGGAGAGGCAAGCAGAGCAGAGTTGGAGATGGTCACCAGGTTGAGAGAGAGTCTGGATCATCAGGCACGTTCACGGTGATGAGGCAGGCCCCAGGGCAAAGCTGCCGGTCAGGATGAGGTCTGGCAAGGGTAACCGGGGTCAGACACAGTCCAGATAGGTCCACAGCAGTGAGGCAGGGCTGAGAACAGGTCAAGAATCATAGAATCATAGAATGTTTTGGGTTGGAAGGGACCACTAGAGGTCATCGAGTCCAACCCCCCTGCAGTCAGCAGGGACACTGCTAACTAGATCAGGCTGCTCAGAGCCCCATCCAACCTGGCCTTGAATGTTTCCAGGGATGGGGCCTCCACTACCTCTCTGGGCAACCTGTTCCAGTGGTTTACCACCCTCATTGTAAAGAATTTTTTCCTTATATCTAGCCTAAACCTACCCTGATTTAGTTTAAAACCATTACCCCTTGTCCTAACGCAGCTGGCCCTACTAAAAAGATTTTCCCCATCTTTCCTATAGGCCCCCTTTAGGTATTGAAAGGCCGCAATCAGGTCTCCCCGCAGCCTTCTTTTCTCTAGACTGAACAACCCCAACTCTCTCAGCCTGTCCTCATAGGAGAGGTGCTCCAGCCCTCGGATCATTTTAGTAGCCCTCTTCTGGACTCGCTCCAACAGTTCCATGTCCTTCCTGTGCTGAGGGCTCCAGAGCTGGACGCAGTACTCCAGGTGAGGTCTCACCAGAGCTGAGTAGAGGGGCAGAATTACCTCCCTTGACCTGCTGGCCACGCTCCTCCTGATGCAGCCCAGAGTACGGTTGGCCTTCTGGGCTGCCAGGGCACATTGCCGGCTCATGTCCAGCTTTTTATCCACCAGCACCCCCAAGTCCCTCTCGGCAGGGCTGCTCTCAATCCTTTCTTCCCCCAGCCTGTATTGATACCAGGGGTTACCCCGTCCCAGGTGCAGGACCTTGCACTTGGCCTTGTTGAACCTCATGAGGTTTACACAGGCCCACCTCTCCAGCCTGTCCAGGTCCCTCTGGATGACATCCCGTCCTTCTGGTGTGTCAACCGCACCACTCAGCTTGGTGTCATCTGCAAACTTGCTGAGGGTGCACTCGATCTCACTGTCCAAGTCATTGATGAAGATGTTGAACAGCATCGGTCCTAGTATGGACCCCTGAGGGACACCACTCGTCACTGGTCTCCATCCGGACATTGCGCCGTTGACCACTACCATCCAGCCAGTTCCTTATCCACCGAACAGTCCACCCATCAAATCCATAGCTCTCCAATTTAGAGAGAAGGATGTTGTGGGGGACTGTGTCAAAGGCCTTGCAGAAGTCCAGATAGATGACGTCCATTGGTTTTCTTTTATCCACCATTGTCGTCACACCGTCATAGAAAGTCACCAGGTTCGTCAGGCAGGACTTGCCCTTGGTGAAGCCATGCTGGCTATCTCGAATTACCTCCCTGGCCTCCATGTGCTTTAGCATAGCTTCTAGGAGGATCTGTTCCATGATCTTCCCAGGCACAGAGGTGAGGCTGACAGGTTGGTAGTTCCCAGGGTCTTCCTTTCTACCCTTTTTGAAAATGGGCACAATGTTGCCCTTCTTCCAGTCACCAGGGACTTCACCTGACTGCCATGACTTTTCAAATATCATGGAGCAATGGTTGGGCTTGGTGAGCTTAAAGGGCTTTTCCAACCTCAACAATTCTGTGATTCTATGACATCTCCTAGTTGGCCATGCCCATCAGCATGGCACACCTCCCGGGCAGCTGACTGGTCTGCTGTCCACCCATGGGGACGCACACACAGTTTGGAAGGACGCGTGTCTAACGCAAGAGTACTTTTACATTTTTTTTTCCTTCCCAATACATTAGAGCTGCGTATGGAGTTCGGACTCCAACCCCCCTGCTGCTGGAGCAGAACGCATCACCTATAGCCCTTCTCTTTTGAACGGTGGTAAACGCTGAGAAGGGCAATGCTAATAAACCTTCCTATTCCCAGAACTGGGTCATCTCAGGCGCTTCCTCCCCCACCAGCCAGCACCGCCTTGCGAAGTCACGGAGACGTTGCTGCCACCCAGGAGAGCACAGAGGCCCTCACTTAGCACTGCTCTTTATCGGATCGTGAGCTGATTGGCTTTAGTCATCAGCAAGCTTTCATCCTGGCCACAGTTCTGGTCGGTAATGACTGGAATTCCAGCAGCAGTGGTACTGCTTCACTCGGGCTGCGACCCGGATGAGGTGTGTTCTGAGGCTGTTGGGGACAAGTGATTGTTCCCGCTCTGCTCCCTGCCTTGAGCAGTCATAGGCAGTGCCGCTCCCTGCCACACCCACGTAGGAGTTCCTGGTGCAATCAAGGGGTGCTTAACCGACCCACTCATACACAAAGGCTGAGGTCTGGCAGGAATTACTGGAGTGGTAAAGCAGCTGAAGAGAGAAAGGGGGGGGATGCACCACTGGGAGGAGGAGGAAGAGAATGGGAGGTCCGCAGAGGGTGTGAAGGAAGGGCCTGGTGCTGCTCCACGCTGGCATCAGACGGATCTGGTATCTCCTCACAGCAGGACCGGGGTGTTACCCGGGAAGCTGAGTTGCGTTCCTCCATGGGTGCTTCAGAGCTGCTGGCTCCGCTGCACATGCAAGCGATTTGTCCACTGCTTTTCCTCCAGGAATGCCCGGGCTTCGCTCGGGCAGCTGCAGCGGGGGTGCTGGTGCGGGGGAGCCTCTCCCTGTGCCAGGGTCCAGACTCTACCTGGTGGCCCAGCAGGACCGGGTCTGTCCTGGCGCTTGCCATGGCCGCTGCGTCCCTGCACGCCAACAGCCAGAGGCAGGGAAGAGCGAGATGAGGGGTTACCCGTAGGAATACGGAGGATGAAGGCAAGGATAAGGTGATACCAATTACAGAGAGGGCAGAGGAAAGAGCCCCAGGCAATTATGGTGCCTACCAAAGCATGACCTTCAGGGCAGCACCATGTTCCTAGGGAGATTAACTGAGAGGGGCAGGCAGCCCCGGGACGGGGAACGAGCAGCGGAGACCAGCACAGCATTGCAAATGGGGTGAAGGCTTTTGTGCCAATCTGAATTTGACGCGACCAAACTGACACGCATTTCTCCTCTGGTGGCCGCAGGCCGCACCGCGTTACCTCGGCTGGGGCGGGAGAGGAGGAGTGGGTATGTCTAATGCCATCGGGACCAATGGGGGACTGCAAGGCAGGCTTGGGAAAGGAAATCAGGGAGCTCCCGCCCAGCTGCAGTGTCATTACAAACGCTAGGAAACTGAGGGGATGCTCAATTGATTGCTGAGTACGGAGGCTTGGCCAGATGGGGCACATGCACATGCGGGAGTTCTGAGCCCATCACCCCCATTTCAAGCCTAGCAAGAGCAGTGGAATAGCTGCACAGGGGCTTGGTGGAGGCGGGAAGTGGGAGCATGATTCAGGGCAGCCAGTGGGGGGTTTTGTGGAAAACAGTTCGTGCGAGGGACCCGAGCTCGCCGCTCTCTGAGCAGCAGCGACAGTGCCAGAGGACACTGCATGGCTGTAACCCAGGCAGGGCTCCAAGACCACCAATTGCATCCTCTGCAGCAGTCTTGTTGAAAACTAGCCCCGGACGCCAGCAGACAGCCCCTGAGCAGCGCTCAGCACAGCTCACCCTCTTCAGTGGCGTGATTACAGCCAAGTGAGTTTCCTGATGAGTGTGGTGCGGGTGCTGAGCAGCCCCTGGGCGGGCACGGGTGCTTGACAAGCAGGGTCCATCTAGCGGGTGTTTTACTGCACCTGGGAATAAGGACAGCAGCTGGGTCATATGGGGCCAGGGAAAGCTGATCACACGGTGGCCAAATTTCTCTGTTCCTGGGAGGGCGAGAGGGCAGCCCCCTCCCTTGTCACCCTGAGCCAGAACAACCACAGCCAGAGAGGTGGCTGCAGCACAAAGCGGCCTTTGCTTACAAATAGAGACCAGATTTTCTCTGCATTTTTTAGTCCGTTTCTTCTTCGCAAAGAGGTGATGCTGTTCCTAAGTTGGGAAAAATAACCAGTGCCTGGGAGAGGCACCATAACCTGAACTCCAGTCCCCGGTCACCAGCCCAGCAAGGTTTGTGTTAGATTTTCTGTCTTCCTCCAACTTCGGCGCACAGAGCTGGGCCCCCCCGGCACCCGCACACCCATCTGCCAAGCAGTGGGGGAGCGGGCACTGGGCAGCAGAAGAAGCTGGAGCCTGCTGGTGTGACTGCTCTGGCCTGGAGCCTGCCTGGACCTCCGGCTCCCAGGGCAGGAAGCATCGCTTGCTCTCCCCAGCTCTGCAGAGGTTCACTTTCCCAACTCTTACCAGCCACCAAAGGAATCTTCCCGGCTTATGTATCAAAAAGGGCATTTACAAATTCTATTTTAGAAATTGATTTTGCTGGCAAAGGTCACTGTGTCAGCTTCTGCGGGTGGTGCCAGAGATCAGAACTGTTGGCCACCAGCTTCCCACAAGCGCCTCGCGACAGAGCCAGGGAAGGACAGAGGTGACGCAGCAAACACCCAGCTTCTGACAGATGGTTACGTCCCAGAGGCAGAGCATACAAAGAGTGAACCATCCCCTCTCCCGGTGGGATGAACCCCCTGGGCTGGGTGAGAGCAGCCCACAGCCCCCTCTCTGCAGCCCTGCACAGATCCACGCCCACCGGGATGCTCCCTTCTCACCCACAGCAGCCCCCAGGCTCCAGGGATCCTTGGCTGGCACCGCTGGTTTCCCTCGAAGCCTCCAGTTGGAGGGAACAACGAGTGTTTTGCTCTCTCTTTCCCCTACTCATTCTTGCATGCCATTTATTTTCTCGAAGGCTGCTGACCACTGAACTGACACTTTCATAGTACAAACTGTTACAACCCCAACCTTCCAGATGGTAACGCTTAACTCAGAACCCGTTGTTTTATAAATAGAGCTAAAATCTTCCCCCCCCCCCCCCCGTGCACCATTTTATATTTATGTACATTTGAATTTCATCTTTTTTATTGCCTGGTCTCTTTCCGCAGTGGGCTTTCATCCACGCAACCCTTTGTAGCAGCAGCAAGCTTCGCTATTTGCCTGCTTTTGCAGATCATTTCTGGATACGCTGAATGCAAGCCTCTGCACAGCTCCCCGGTGTTTTCTGCTACAGAGATCGTTGCCTCCTACCTTTTCCTCCTTCTAGCAAATGATTTCTCCCTGTGAGGACCTCACCTCCTCTACCAGAGCTGCTTGCTTTCTTCAGGAGCCTTTGCTGAGGGACCTTGCCACTTTGGGAAATCCGGTGGATGATCCCAGCGGGCTCGCCTTGCCCATGTGCCTCCTAACTCCTTCAGCAAGCTCCAAGTCTACTCTGGGAAGCAGCCCTACCCCTTTCCAGTACACGGATCTGGTTTACAGCCTGCAGATCCCTGCACCTCTGCCTCAGCCACCGTGCTGCCCCTTGCTGGATTTGTGGTCCCTTGGTGGATTTGACAGAATGGGCACTCACCACGGCAAATAGCTCAAGGCTCAACGTTCCTTCAGCACCCGTGGGCAGCTCCACCTGGGCCTGGGGGCTCATTGCCGCTCTTGTGGTTGCTGATCTCTTCTGCAGATTCTTCCATTGCTGGTGCCCAGGAGCCGGTGGCACCTGAGGTGCCCTGTTCCTTATCAAAGAGCAGCTCCTGTCCATGGTGGGTGAATGCAAGTAGTAAGAGATCTGTGAAACGGGCACTATCAGCAAATCCTCCAGATGTACCTAAAGACAAAGCAAGATTTTGCCAGGGAAAGAAAGGAGACCTGCCCACAGCCATGCAAAATAAACGAAAACTGAAAAACCTGCACGGCTGAGAGGGGCTTGCCAACACCAAGCTGATGACGAATAAATATAAGAGACCAGCCCGGAAATACCGTGGCTCACAGGGCTCAAAGCAGGGTCCATTTTGTTTCTTCGCCTTTGAATTATGCTTTGATAACTTGGCATTGATTAATGCATCTCCCAGAAAGGTGGCCAGTCTGGCCTGGGAGACTCCGGGATGGAGAGCTCCAGAAACACAGGGCATGCGCTCCCAGGCCCTGCAGAAACCCAGCTAGGCAGGCAAACACGCGCTCAGAAACAATGGCTCTAATAAAAAACAAACACAGAGCGCAAAGGCCTCAAATCTCTCTGTTTGTCTCTTTCACAGAGCTCCCAGTGCCAATAAAAATCTTCACAGCGGTTGTTCCAGCCTCTTCTGCACCGCTCCCCCAGAGTCAGGTCAAATTTAAAGTCCTGCCATGTGCCCGGGGGTCTATTTTGATGCGTTTCCCTCTCATTTTCAAAGATTAAATCCCTCTGTTACGTTCATTTGTCCGCAGGAAACGGCTGTTGTTGATAAAAGATGAAGTTTGAAATCTCACCCATCTTGTTTTCAACTCTTTCTCAATTTTCATTTAAGTTGTAAATGAGTTGTGGCTTTCCATGAGGTTTCCCACTCACTCCACACCCGCTGGACACAGTGCAAATGGCTGCTCTGCAAGAAGACGTAAGAGAACAAAATCTTCTTTTCTTGCAGGCAGACCCAGGCCCAGCAACCAGAGCTACGTGGCAGAAATCTGACGTCCCGGCTTGAGTGAACTGAGGTTCAGAGAAATGGCGTTGAAGATAATTTTCTCCACGCATGTTATTTTTACTTCTGTCTCTCTGGGAAGTGAAACTCTACAAGGTTCTACAGGGGAAGGAGAGACTGGAAGGGGAAGGCAACAGCAAGATACTTGGCAGAGAGAGCTCTGGGAACCGTTTTTAAATTATTAAACAGCAGGAGAAAAAAAGTCAAGTGATGAGGAGCTGGGCAGAGGGAGCAAGAGACAGAGCTCGTCTCTGCGCTGTCCTGAATCCCAGAGGGTGCATTCCTAGTCCTTCCCTAATCAGGCTGTTCTTCTCTGTGGAGATACTTGATTTCCCCCAAGGTTGAGGAGCTCTGCTAGACAAAGCGTCTGAAGGACCTGCAGGAACCGAATGTGTGTACCATGAGCAGGAACAGGCCTAACACGTGATGCACTCGGCCAGCAAAGGCAGGCCCTGCTCCACGGGGAAGCTGGACTATGCGTGAGGGAGGTCTCTTTACAGCAATAGAGGGGCAAGCTGGGCGCAGACCAACAGCAAAGCCACTGCTGTGAAGAGGGGCTCCCCAGGGCTGGGCAGACTGGTTGTGGCTGAGTAGACCCAACAAGGCAGATCCAGCAGGAAAGGCCCCTTGCCCCTGCCCACGTGCTGAGCCCAGCCAGTATCAGGCTATGGAGCTCCCTCTGCAGAGAGCTGCTGCTTCCTGATGGGCGAGCAAGCTGAGCAGCTGGGTGCAGACAGCAAAGGGATGGGAGTACTACAAGGGCAGGCGGAAGGTGAAAGGGGCAGGAAGCCACTGAATTGGCTCAAAATGCAATGTTGGTGCTATTTCTCTTTTCCTAGCAGCCAGCAATGAGATGGTCAGACCAGTCATCTGCTACGCATCAACTACCACCCGGAGCTGCCGACACTGGCGGGAACTGTGAAGGCCGCGCCTTTCTGGCGTCACCCAGGCACACCTTGCAGGCTGAGAACAGGAACCAGGACGCTCCTCACCCAATTCAGCCTCTGAGTCACTGACAACGCGTACGTCTTCAGCCTGGGTACGTGAACATCTGAACATCTGCTTTGCATTTCCCTTGCTCCAGCAGAGGAGCCCTCAACAAGTGACAACAGCAGGCTGAGTATGAGCCAGCAGTGTGCCCAGGTGGCCAAGAGGGCCAATGGCATCCTGGCTTGTATCAGGACTGGTGTGGCCAGCAGGAGCAGGGCAGTGACCGTGCCCCTGTCCTGGGCACTGGGGAGGCCACCCCTGGAATGCTGGGTTCAGGGTTGGGCCCCTGACTCCCAGAAGGACACAGAGGGGCTGGAGCATGTCCACAGAAGGGCAAGGAAGGTTGGGAGGGGTCTGGAGCCCAAGGCTGCTGGGGAGCGTCTGGGGGAGCTGTGGGTGTTGAGCCTGGAGAAGAGGAGGCTGAGGGGAGACCTTATCGCTGCCTGCAACTGCCTGACAGGAGGGGGGAGCTGGGCGGGGTTGGGCTCTGGTCCCACGGAACGGGCGATGGGACGAGGGGAAATGGCCTCAAGTTGTGCCAGGGCAGGTTTAGGTTGGACATTGGGAAAAATTCCTTCCCCACAAGGGCTGTCAAGCACTGGAAGGGGCTGCCCAGGGCAGGGGTGGAGTCCCCATCCCTGGGGGTATTTAAAAGCTGAGGAGATGAGGTGCTTAGGGCCAGGGTTTAGTGGTGGGATGGCAGGGTTAGGGGAACGGTTGGGCTTGGTGATCTTAAAGATCTTTCCAACCTCAACAATTCTGTGATTCTATGATTTTATGACGTGCTCTGCCTAAGCCACCTCTCTTCCTTCTCTTGGCCCACAAGCTTAGCCCGTTCTGGGAGCTGTGCCCTGCGTTTGCATTTGTTCATTTCTCCAGCAGGAAGCAGCCTTATAACCACACATCAGCACGACTTCATCTTGCAGATTCTCCTCGGAAAAAATAAGGTTGACCTGTTCTGATTTTAAGGGCGGGAAATCCACCGCAAGATTGCCTGGTCTCATTAAAGAAAGCATGCGGCTGATCACCTTACAAATCCAAGCCCTGGAACCCACTGCTAAGCGATAAGCAGTGACTGAGCTGGATGAAAGAGTGTAATGCTCATTACCCTTTAACCGACACCTGTGTGTTAGAGCATCGTAAACATCCTAAGACAGCCTTTGTCTCGAGGAGCTTCAAGTCCCACACATTCCTCCTCACAGCTCACCTCCCACCTTCGATATGGAAAAAAGTCACCCAGCAAAATTCTGGCAATGATCAGAAATAGCCCAGGGCTGCTCTGCTCTGCGGAACAGCTCCTGCCTGTGAAGGAATCTGTGCCCTGAGCAGCGGATGTGATTGAGCACTAATTAAGCTACCAGAAAACCTGCTCTGTTTGGTTGTAACCACAACAGAGACAGAAGCAATCTCAGCCCTGGCAGATTTTTTTTTCTTTTCCTTTATAAACAAGACCTTTCGACACCCACGTACTTTACAAACGAATCCCGTTCCTGTTGTGACACAATGCTCTCTGTCTTTCCAAAGGCTTTGCTGGAGCTGGCCAGGCAGCTTCACCTTCAAAAAAAAAAAAAGAATAAAACCAAAATAAAGCCCAAAGACACGCCAGGTTCTAACAGCAAAGCCCCTGGCTGTGCGGGAGCACAGTGGCACTCGCCAAACATTTCAGCACTAGCACCCAGCTGAACCAGAGATCCTGCATGCTCTGTAGCTTTCCTGCTCAGCAAAGCAGAGTAAGTCTGGCAGGGACGGAGCCAGCAACAACTCTTTGTCATCCTGCCCCCACGTTCTCAGTTTCCAGCTTGTGCCAGCTCGTCCCCGGCCCCCTCTCTTCCCACTGTGGCAGGAAAGGTGATGCAGGGGTGCAGGAGGTGAGGTGGGAAGGCAGCGCAGGAGCTGGTGGGCGTTGAGCTGTGAGTGGATTAACTGCTTATTTATCCACACTCTAATTAGAGCCAGCACCTCGTTTTGCAACTGCAGGTAGCGCAGAACCATGTTCTCAGCTATGCTGAACTGAAAATAGGCAGAGCATGGGCCATAGAGATGAATTCCCAAACCTCACACCGCAGACCCTGATCTAGGGCAATCGTTTCTGTCCTTAAAGCATCTGCAAACCCCGAAAGAGAGCAACCCCCTGGAGCTGGGCTGCGGCAGACTTCGCCCCACCCTCTACCCCAGCCACCCTGCAATTTTTGAGTAGTTCCCACTCAGTTACTTCAGGCAGCAGGACGGGAGAGCAAGGCTGGGAAAGGCTCAGCAAGCGCTGTCCAGCAAGCACCCAGGCGTGGGTTGTGCCCATGTCAGCAGCAAGTGCATGTCCTCAGCTGCGCCGACTGCTGCCATGCGCTGCCAGGAGCCAGCAAGGCCAGCAGGGTGATGCCGCCACAGGCAGGAGGGGTACGCTGCGATTTCCTAACATCACAACATGACCATTTCTTCTCCCGCAGAACTGGGGCTTCAGCAAACACTCTTTAAGAGCTAATCCTTGCTCTGTAATCATGGATCTGTCATATTTTAGCCCTTTTTTTGTTAAATTAACTGGGTGACAGTAACACAACTGCTTCTGCATGCTCAGATGTTTTTGCAAAAGGTGTGAAAGCGAGAGGACTCTGAGAACAGCAACAGCAGTGCTTTCAGCGAGTTTTCACTGGGAGGTGTTGATTGGATTTCAGAAGAGCTCAACTCAGTCCTGTACACAAGCCCGAGTTAAAAACCAATTTATGCACAAAACCAGTCTAAGCTAAAGGCAAAGGAGGGAACAGAGACTTGGCCTAAGCGCAACCTGCCAACACAGAAATGCTGTGCCAAGCCCTCAGGAAGGTGCCCCAGGGCAAGGGTAACTCTCAAAGAGAGATTTTGGGTTCCCTCACTGCTGCCCAGCTTTGGCTTTTGACAGAACATCCCATCCATGACTCAAGTGGTTTGGAGAAACTCGGTATCCAAACGCTCAAGGGCTCCAGTACTGGGAGCGGGAGATAGGGGCTTTATTACCATTTTTTATTACCAAGTTACAATTACTCAAACAGCCACAGGCCTGAGGCTCAGTGCTAGGGACCAGACCTGTTCACAGACTCTTTGCAGCATCGCAAACATAAGATGATTTTTTGCTTCATCCTACCCAGGGAACACTCCATCCAGTTAAAGCAACTCGTGTTGGGACACCACAGGACAGCCCAGCTGCTGAGCATTAAGCAAAATGGTCCCATGGAGGTAACTAATGGCACCACTCACCTCCATTGCTGGGCCGGGCCTGACGAGCCTAATGAGGTTCATATGCAAGAAATGGAGAATAGACCATAAACACCCTGCTGGGGTTTGTCTTTGCCTCTCCTAACTGCTTTTACCCTACAGAAGGTGTGTGTGTGTGGCAGCAAGAGTCATCTTTAATGACCTCTATTGCTGTGGAATCTTGGAGCAGTCATGAAGTAGAGAGAACAGGGAACGCCATATCCAGAGGAGAGCAACAAAGCTGGGGAGGGGCCTGGAGCCCAAGGATGATGGGGAGCATCTGGGGGAGCTGGAGATGTTCAGCCTGGAGGAGGCTGAGGGGGGACCTTATTGCTCCCTACAACTGCCTGACAGGAGGGGGGGGGGGGGGGGGGGTGTGTCGGGCTCTGCTCCCAGGTAACAAGCGATGGGACAAGGGGAAATGGCCACAAGTTGTGCCAGGGCAGGTTTAGGTTGGACAATGGGAAAAGTTCCTTCCCTGCAAGGTCTGTCAGGCACTGGAAGGGGCTGCCCAGGGCAGGGGTCAAGTCCCCATCCCTGGGGGTATTTAAAAGCTGGGCAGACGCGGTGCTTAGGGCCAGGGTTTAGTGGTGGGATGGCAGGGTTAGGGCAATGGTTGGGCTTGGTGAGCTTAAAGGGCTTTTCCAACCCAAATGATTCTCTGATTCTATGCAGTGGGATGCACCTGCAGGAACACACAGCAGCTTTGCACTTGCCTGCAGCTTTTGCAGGATGGAGAAGAGAGCTTGTAACCCAGGGAAAACACAAGCCAGTGAGGACACAAGCTGCTCGCGCTGCCAGGGAGAAGCTGTCCCAGCAAGCCAGCTGGTGAGCAAACTGCCGAAGAGGGTTCAGGCAGCCCCGGACGGAGGTAGCAACGGCACTGTGCTCCCACTGCCGGCTCTTGTGAAGATCTGCCCTAGTGAAGGGTAAGTAAAGTGGTTTTGTGAGTCAGTATAGATGCTATGGAGGCAAGTTACAATGGTCCATCGCTCGGTATTGAAGCTGATCACTCCAGAGTCTCTGCTCTGTGCCTCTTCCCTGGGCTCTCCTGACACCGCACCTGCACAAGCAGGTTTGCTGTCCTGAATGAGAAGCCCGGAAAAAAAGCCATTGCATGTAGTGACAAGTAGTATCCTCTTTCAGACCTCAGAACAGCAGGGTCTCGGGCTTTCTGTAGCTTTCAGGTGAGCTGTAAGGTGGGGCCAGCTGCAGGGATCATTACAGACCTAAAACCCCTTTCCAAAACCAAGAAAATTTTACTGTTGCATCCCACTGAGTCACCCCTACCAAACAGCTATGGTATTTCCCACCTCAGTTCTTCAGTTACCTCGTGCTGCAGTGACAGCTTATGCACGAAGAATCCTTTGCCACCTTCTGCCCAAACCACCGTGCAGTCTTCAAGCAGATTATTTCAGTGGGATTTACAGAAACACAGAAATATTGAACAGATCCACAGCTCAGGACTACTTACTCTCCAAAAGGACACGACAGGAGCAGCAGCTGTTGCTCTGCAAAGAGAAGACAGGTTGGTTCACCAGGGCCTACAGTCAGTCTGCAATGGCAAAGCCCAGGTACCACCCCAGGGAAACGCGGCAATAATGCACTCAGGGCAATAATGAAGAACGTGGCAGGGCTCGTACCGGGCAAGATGCAAAAATCTTTATTCCAGTTCTGAATTGGAAAACCACATCACCTCCCCAGCTTGCTGTTTGACAGTTCAGTTGGCACAGGGAGAGGTCACGCTTGCCCAGCGGAGGCACAGACTTCGAGGACACAGTCCTGTAGGCACTTTGAGAGGAAGCTCAGCTTCAAAGTACAAACACTGAACAGTTTGGCTTAAATTTTTAATATAAAAACTCACTAAAAATGCTAAAATGTGACAAACCATTGGAAATATTGTGACAAACATTTGCCCTTACGCAGTAAAAACTGAAACAAACCCAAACTGGCAAGAAGCTTTGAAACGCAGGTTTTCTTCTTCCTCCTGGTACACCGGACCTTTGCCTACTTAAAACGTTCATCTAAAAAAATCCACGGCATCTTCACCTCGTGCTGCAGTGCAAGAGGCTACTCTCGATGGACCAGCACAAATAAACCCAGTAAAAAGAGGACAGCATACTGTAAGAGAAAGAAGAGAAGACACCAGAGTGCGCATCCACACCTAAAGCAGCAGCACTAGCAGCAAACACAGGGGGCAAACGACTCTGCCTGGGCCTATGAAGTGGTCATGAAGTGATTTTAGCCCGGGGTGGGAGAAGCAGACAGAAAATGAAAGAGCTCTTACCTTAAATTTTGGGTAATCGTTCATTAAGATAGTCACTATTCCAATATAGGGCACAAATCTACGACAACAAAGGTTTTATTGAAACAAACAGCATTCAAGAGGGCGTACGGGAGAAGCGCTGCCCTGGTACTCGTACAACGGTAGAGCCAGCCAGCCACGCTTGAGGGCTACGGTCAACAGGCTCGGGACTTCTTACTCCCAAGCCAGGAAGCCACAGCAGCGGGGGCCAAGTGACAACCCACCCCAGACCGTGTTTCAGACTCTGCCTTGTTCGGCTCTTGTTTGCTAGAATAATTTCCATGAAAATTCTGATCATGCCTGAGCGCGCGCTCCTTTGCAATGATGTCCACCCTGCCTCAAAACCTCAGGACGCAGCTCACAGCCTGATACCTTCACTTAAGCTAAGGACTGCACTACCTCTGTTTTTTCACTCTCTGTGGTACGTTGTGAAAGGCTTTCAGGCAGGTCACGAAACCCAGCAGGGGGAGTTCCGGCGGGGGGGGGGGGGGGGAAGAGGGATTAACAGAAGGCACAGGGGAGGGCAGTGTCAAAAGCCACATCTTTTTCAACTTCACTTACCCTCTCGCTCGTCCTACTACATCCTTTTTCTCCAACCAGTGCTGCCCTCGTTTGTACAGCCCTCTGTCATCAACAGCATTGTTGTCTCCCTTTGTCAAAAATTTGATGTCACCATTTTGCCTAGCAAAGAGAAGACAGGCAGGTAAGTCAGAGACAAAGAACTTACTGAAAGCTGTTCTGGACCAAGCGCGTGGAGACTAACACAAAGATATCAGAAGCGATCGTGTCCTACATGTTAGAGCAGGATGAAAAAGGGAAACTCTGTCAGTTAGCAGAAAGCAGAGCATTAGGGAGAAAACTAGCAACAAAAGGATGAATCCTGGCCCCACCTAAGCTTTCCAGTAGAGTTTAAGAACAGAACCGGCAGGACGAGCTGTTTCTAGCGAAGGTGCAGCTCTTTGCTTCTGACCTCTCTCGTGTTGACGCTTGCCTTGCTTCATACACAAATGTTGGGTTCTGGGCTCTGCACTACCACCCAAAATGAGACTTTGGGGTTAAAGCATACAGTTCTACTCAGTAGTCACAGAATTCCAGAATCGCAGGGGCTGGAAGGGCCCTCCAGAGATCACCCAGCCCAAGCCCCCTGCTCAAGCAGGCTCACCCAGAGCAGGGTGCACAGGATATCATCCAGGCAGGCTTTGAATATCTCCAGAGAAGGAGACTCCACAGCCCCCCTAGACAGCTTGGTCCAGGGCTCGGTCACCCTCAAAGTCAAGAAGTTCTTCCTCACGTTCAACCGGAACCTCTTCTGCTTCAGTTTGTGCCCATTGCCCCTTGTCCTGGCACTGGGCACCACTGAGAAGAGTCTGGCTCTGTCCTCATGACATCCACCCTTAAGATATTTGTATGTGTTGATGAGATCCCCTCTCAGCCTCCTCTTGTCCAGGCTGAACAAGCCCAGCTCCCTCCACCTTTCCTCATAGGGGAGATGCTCCAGTCCCCCAATCATCTTTGTTGCCCTCCTCTGGACTCTCTCTAGGATTTCCTCATCTTTCTTGAACTGGTGCACTGGTGGTCAGAAGCAAGCTGAAACTTCAAAATTACTAGGAAAGCGGGGGACAGAACAAAACAAACACTACCATTACAAGGCTGCTTGAACTGACAATGTGCCTACGTCTTGAAGGCTCTGTGTGGTTCTGAACCCCCTACCTCCTTTTTTGAAATGGAGAGAAGTACCGCCAAAGGTTCAGAACTGGATGACAAAGTCTGGAACCACTTTCATACCAGAAACAACAGGCCAGGACTCTTCAGCCCGGAGAAGACAGAACTGACAGGAGGTATGAGGGGAGTCCAATACCAACGAGACAGACAGCAACGAGTTTTTCACTGCCTCTTCCAATAGAAGACCTAGAGGGCATCAAATGCAACTCAGAGGCAAGAGGTGAAAACAAGACAGGGAAGGTGCTAGGCTTAAGTAACACAGAAAAAAAGTAACAAAGAAAAAACCAAGAAGGGTGGGGAATATCTGGAGCTGAAGTGCTGCAGAGTAGACATTTCTGCTTCTCCTTCCCATATGCTGGCCGAGAGCGGGGAGCGAAGACCCTGACCTTTCTTGCCTCTTCAATAGTCAGCCCAAGCAGCAGCAGCAGCACTGGCGCCCAGCTGAGCCTTTAGCATCCAAGATGGGAGAGGGAAAGTAGCATTTCACTTGAAATAGTTCCTGAGACATCACAGGAAGCACACGTGCAACGTTGGATACCAATCGTACCAAGTATACTGGCCTTATTTTGAAGTGAGTGGCATCAAAGAACAGTACTTTGAAAATGGACATTGTTAAATGTTTTTGATATGGAATAAGTCTGAACAGCAAAGAGCCTGCTCTGCCTACGGGAGAGGTGCTGCGCCCTCATAGCCAGGGTTTCAGCCAGGCTTTTTGTGTGCACAAAGCTGGTCAACCTTGCCGTGGGGCCAGACAAATGTAGTAGACATCCCAACAGCTGTGGCGGCTACAAACGCCTGGGGGAAAGGGACTGATTCTATCCCATCGACCTCACTTGACCAGAGCAATCCTCAAACGCCACCTTTGCATACGATTCAAGCGATTCACGTAACCTAGGAACAGATCTCTGAGCCCTGGTGCAGCTCCAATGCATTCCTACTGCAGCAGGCGCTCACTCAGCAGACACAGAGGCTGGGACCCTGTCCAACTGCTGCCCTCTCAGAGGTGGCTCGAGGAACCAGGGATTCCATTCAAGATTTAGTTTTCACTCAAATGCCTCAGGGGGCTGTCTCGTATCCCCACAGAGTGGACGGGAGCAGTTGCAGCTGCATCTTCCCTGAGCAGCACAACAAGAAGGCTCATGGCTGCAGAGGAAGCCTTGCTGGGAAAACTAAACCCTGTTCAGCAATCACACCAGGGTGACCATGCTTCATTCCTTCAGACACGCGACCCACTGAACATATGCAGAACGAACAGTGCATGGAGAGTGCAGCACATACAGACTGCGAGTATAACAACGCAATACTTCCTACAGAGGAGAAAAGAAATACCCTGCCACTGCCGAGAGCGGGAACCAGGAGCGTAAAGACCAGCTTTAAAATAATGCAAGCTACGTACAAGATACCCTTCTTCCCTAAGTTTGACCTCTACAAACAAGAGTCACTTCACACACAAATGCAGCCACACCTACAGGAGGCAAGACAGCAACTTTACACAGCAGCTTGGGGTGGAAATGACGGCACAGGAGATGTTAAGTGGCGGGGGGAATCCAGGACACTAGCACAGACTCCCCAGCCCGTGAATTCTGCTGTGACAGTCTTTACAAGTAAACCAAAGATTTCATCTGCCTGAAACTTCCAGGCTACTTTTTCCTACAGCACCTGGATGTTGGTTACTGATGTCCCACCCATTCATCTACCCAAGGAGGTGAGGAAAAATAGCATTTTGCTAAACACCTGCAGAACAATCCCCCAGATTCTCGACATACTTCTCATGAATTTTCAGGACACGGTGGACTATAGGAATTTCCCTTCCTTCTATCCTAAAGACCACGATTTCTCCCACTCTGATTGGATCTTCAATTTGGTTCGTGAGGAACAGGAGATCTCCTCTGTGAAAGGCAGGCTCCATGCTTCCGCTGCAAGAGAGAAGAGGAGCAATTGAACAACATTTAAACACCCAAAAGCGGGTGGCAGAGTTTATAGCTCTTGAAGAAAAATCTCACAATAACCTCAGTGACCAGCTCCCAAGAAAACCACTTGGAGACCGGGCACGTGCCCAACCCCTGCTGCATTCTCATTTCCCATCACCACGCTACCAGCAGCTCAGATTCGTTGGGGAAAAAGAGCCCTGCCAGCTGCCGGTGTGAAAATTGCACAGAACAGGAAAAGCCTTCTGCTTTCTTAATAAGAAGAAGGCTCAGAGCACACAGCACCTTCCCGACTTCCAAGCTCTCTGTTAGCAGGGCTACGCCGGCAGCACTGCAGCGGTGGGAAGCTTTACTCCGTTTGTTTTTATTTTTTGCAGGTAGACAGATCATCCTCAGGAACAACATAGTGAGAGCACACAGGCTCTTGTATTCCCGTCTGGAACAGACAGACGGGAGTGCTAAAAACTTGTTATTGTGATTCATCACTTTGCTTAACGATCTCATTTCAGGCACTGCTCTTCAAGTAATTCTTCTCCTGTCTTGCAAATGGCAATTGCTACAAAATCCTTAACCTTCTTAATTCCAAATAAATAATGCAGAGCACAACAAAATGATGAACTTTCAGCGCCACTCATACTCATGTTTTATCTCAAGACAGCGCGGAGGCTGCTATTCAGGGTAGAACATAACATCACCCAAGAAGGGCCATGACCCAATGGTCCCTGTCTTACTCACTGGGCAGAACAGCATGAAATGTCTCCCCTGGACTCCATGGACCCATCCAGAGGGAACAGGAATGCTGCTTCGTTTTACTTTGTGAGGGTTTTGTTAAATGGCATGCAGTAATCAACACTGACATAGAAAAACAGGGAAAGGCCAACGCAGCCACAGAAGAGGCCCCACACAATATCCACACGGCGTCTGACAGCACCAGCATCCAATGGCTGCCTGGGAACTTCGGCCACAGGAATTTGTCCCAGGCACTAGGAGGGTGGGAGTAACGCCGTGGTACCTACTGCATGGCACTCCTGCAAAGGCAATGCCTAAACCCTACCCAGTCACAGAGCGATATCCCTTGTTTTCAGCCATGCGAATACAAGGGTGCAGGCTACAGCTCCCCTCTTCCCGGCCACATCACAACTCACTAGAAGACCAGGGGAAAAAACAAGCAGCTGCAAAAGAAGAGTTCACTGATGCTTTTTAAGGATGTGATGTAACACACAATAATGCTCACTGGGTGCTTCAGCAAGCCAGTTCCCATTTAAAAACACCCAATAACTTCTTTGCACTCTACGCATTTACTTGCTGGCATCTCAAAGACTTCCACTTCCTTGTCACTGTCCAAGGCTCACCGTGTCCTTCAGCTGTTCATGTAGCAGCAACAAGACACACAGACGGGCACACCAAGAGGTGCCAGTTCTGCTACCACAGCTTCTGCTACAGGAAGCGCCGCTGGCCTTGGCGAGAGGACAAGCTCTGCCACAAATATTGCTTTTGCACAGGGATGGTCTGCCCAAGTGCCGGGTTCATCACTCATGCCAGGCCCCCTGCGTAAAGGCTCTTTCACCCACAGCACCAAGCGTTCCTCCAGGAGGCTTGGTCATTAGCCCACACAGTGCTTCTCAGATTTAACTCTGAACATCTTCCCCTCCACTCAGGCTTTTTCTCCACAGCATCTCTCGCTAATTCATCCCTGCTGTTTTATAATCCCGCAGCATGCTTCTCCTCCTGCGAGGACAGCTTGCTTGCACACATCCCTTTGTGCGATTTGGTTCCCTCCTGGTCCAGCAGCACCGAGCAGCAGGATGTGGCTCGTGGGCCTGCATTCGCAGCCCCAGCTGAAACCACCCGGACAGGCCTGGTCTGCGTTCGTGCCCCGTTCCTCTGAGGCCCGTTCCTCGCGACCGGCAGGGCGGGATGCTGCTCTCGCACGAGGCTGCCAGCCCCGCTCACCGCCGCCTCCTCCCGCACCGCCCCCCACGTTACGCGACGGCCACAGCGCTGGGGGAGCCCCGAGCCCGCCAGGGACCGGGCCTCCCGCTGCCCCGACCCCCCGGAAAACCCCAGCCCCTACCCACACCCCGTGGGGCCTCACCCCTCGCCCTCAGGCGCTGAACGAGCCCCGTGTAGCGCCTCCCCTCCCCCACCGTGGGATTTACCTCAACACCACCACGATGGGGCTCTCGCTGCCCGTCACCACCATCAGCCCCTTCCAGATCATGAGGGCGGACGAGACGATCATCCCGAAGTTCAGCACCTGGTAGTACAGCTGGGGGGCGGGGGACCGGGGGGGGGGGGGGGGGGCGGTCAGGCTCCGCGGCCCGCCGCCGGGCAAAGCAGGCCCCGGCCCGATCCCACCGCCCGGAACCCCGGGACACGCTCCAACCCCCCAGGACCCCCCGCCCCTGCCCCGGTTCGGCACCTGCCGCTTGTTCATGCGCCGCACATCGTCCAGAAAGTCCAGCGACAGCATCGCCGGCACCGACGGCGGCTGCACCACCGTCCGCCCGCGCTCCTTCCGCTTCCGGCCCCGCTTCTTCCGCTTCCGTCCGCGTCACCGCAGCTTCCGCCATCGCCCCCTTAGGGAGGCGGCCATGGCGGCTGCAGCCAAGAACGACGCCCAGGCAGGCACCCTTGGATGCTTTTATTTGCGATACTTTGAAGTAAACATAGCAAGGCACAGCTGCCGCTGCGGGTTAAATAGATACGTGATGGCTCGGGAGTGCCCCCTGCTACCTCAACTCTACGTGGGCCACCCAGTCGGACGGCCCCTAGGCTAACGCACACCCTATCAAAGATACAAAGAGTCCCAACGGTTCGTATCAAAACACGTCGAGACGAGGAGGCGAGCAATCCGAACGCAATAAGATAAATAGTTCTTAAATTATTTAAACATTGTCATAGTAAACAATAACGAGCAGGGTTCTGGCTCAACAGAATAATAATAATAAAAAAACCCATAATGGTATAGAAGATAGTTATATTACACGAAGCGCATGTGTGATGGGGGAGCAAGGAGGAAAGAGTCAATATGACTACATGGAAAGAAACACCTCCCAGGTGACACCGAGCCACGGCGGGAGAGGAGCCACCGACAGAGCCAGGGCCACCAACAGAGCCACAGGGGGAGAGGAGCCACCAACAGAGCGCCAGCCCTGGCGGCACCGCAGGATGGTGGTTCCCGACTCTGCCAACACCTCGCCAGGCTGTGCTGCTCAAAACGAGCTGGCCAGGGAGCCCTGGCACCGAGCCGATGCCGTCAGGAGTGCCAGGATGGCTTCACTCCAGTTGACACCGTGGACAAGGGTGGGGGATGTTTTCCCTTTCTGTGGACGGTGCCAACCTGCCACCCGGCTCAGCCCAAGCTCCCCACTGGGATGAGCCACCAGGCCCACCTGCACCCAGCCCCGGGGCAGCTTCCAGCAGTGCACATCCACTGCCACACAGCCAGCGAGTCCCTGAGGGGGACCAGGCCCTCCTCCATGCGACATGTGGTGGCCTTTGAGCTGCACTTGCCTGAGAGGGCCGGGGCTACCAAATTCTCCAGGGTTATTCAGGGCCAAGACATTTCATTAAATTGCCTTTTGGAAAAGAAGGTTGTTATTTGGGCAATTGAAGAAAAATCGGCACATCTTACAGCTTGAACCCATCCCATGTAATGCAGAAGATCTCATATCGGCCAGCACGGTCCCGAAAGGCACATTTTGCTGACACAGAGTTATGAGTTAAAGTGAGTAAAATAAAGGTGGGATGGGAAGAGAAAAAAGAAGCCATAAATAGGAGAAAGAAAGCGCAATAGGGAAGGCAAGGCTGGGGCTCCAGGCAGAGGCTGAGGCAGTGCACACTCGAAGGAAGGGAGCTCACCTTAAGGAAGCTGCAGCTGCAGAAAGTGCTCCTTGATCCTCAGGAGCTGGACAAGCTCCAGCGAGGATTCTCGCCCTGCTTTCCCTTTTCACCTCTCCAGTCTGGCAGAGAGTTAGTGCTTAGGATGCAATGGCAGGGTTGTTTTTTTTTTTTTTTTTCTTTTTTAAATTTCCCTTACAAATAGAAGTTAACGGAAAGCAATGTCCATCCCAAGAAATCAACAGAATATTTCAAAGATTCACCCCATCCCCACCCCGTATTTTGAGTAAAAAACCCCCAACAAAGAAACCCCGGCCAACCAAGAGGGTTTTTTTGCTTCTAAGTCTTAAGAGACCTTGAATGATTGTTCTGCGAGGTGCTGTTAGGACCCTCCAGGCCACATGTCTGACTGTGCTCGCAGAGAGCTGAGTCACTTCTGCACTCTTTGCATTTCAGGTTTTCATCTTCTGCCATAGTGTTCATCTCGCCATTATACCCCTCGTGTCCGTTCTCACTCATCTCCCTTTCTAACTTCTGCCTTTCCTCTTCCTCCTCCTCCTCCTCCTCTTCCTCCTCCTCCTCCTCTTTTACTTTATGAACGATGAAGAGGTGTCTGTTCAGGGAGATGTGAGAGGTGTAGCACAAGCCGCAGAACAAGCACTGGTAGGTGGAGCTGTCTGTCTTGTGCCGAGGTATGTGTTCCTGAAACTCCGTGCTGATGTCTGTCGCAAATCCACACTTTGCGCATTTCCAATGCGCTTTCAGTTTTTTGGCTGGCGGCGCATCTGAACCCGCAGCGGTCTCTGCCTGACCCAGCTCATCCGTTGCCATCCTCTTTGGAGATTTTGCCTTAAAAAAAATAAGATTAAAAAGTTACTTTGTTGTTGGAGCCCACAGGAGCGGCAGCGCTAAATTCCACACGCATATCTGAAGACACCCAACGGGGACTACGGATTGGTATTTTGACTCAAACTCAACGAAGCCATGCCTAGAGGTTCCCGTCGCATTGCCTTTCCTACCAGTACCCAAGCACTTCACCCCCACACGCGGGACCTCCAACTGCTGACCTGCGACAGGAGACCTGGGAGGGGCTGGCTGGGCAGAAGCGCACTGGGGAAAGAGAATGTGAACGTGGTGTGGGAAGGAGGAGCCCACAGAGCAGGGACAGCTGAGGGACACAGGGAGGGTCATGACCCCAGACAATACCACTCAGATTTAACTCTGAACATCTTCCCCTCCACTCAGGCCTTTTCTTCAGGGCACCTCTCATTAACTCATCCTCCCATGAGGATGGCTTGCTTGCGTATGCCCCTTCATGCCATTTTGTTCTCTCCTTATCCACCAGCACGGAGCAGTCTTTGTGTAGGATACAGGTTATAGGCTTGTATGTGCAGACCCAGATGGAGCCACATGAAGCCACCCTCTGCCCCCACTTAGCTGGGTGCCCTGGTACGTTGGCTCTGCTTAGGGGAAGCAGCCACCAACTCATGGAAGTGAATCCTCGAGTTACCCCAGGTTTCCTTATGACATAAAAACAGGGGAGTCAGTCTTGGCTGCGATCCCTCAATGCTAGGGTACAGATGAACAATAAATTGCAGTGATGTGGAAAAACGTACATCTATTTTTGAAAAATGGAGCCAAGAAGCCCAATCAGCCAACCCTCTGCTTCAAACCAACCTCAAATAAAACCAGTTGCACAGTTACATTTGCTGAAAAAACCCTACACAGTCCTACTTAGGAGGAATGCAGTTCTCATAAGTGGATTATGAATCTAATGAATATTTTAAAGCAGAAATCTTTTGCAACTAGCAGAAAAAAACAAGGGAGAAAAAGGAAAAACGTGCCGGGCTCATGAACAGAGCAGCAAGGGAAAACAAGGGTAATAACAAACCTAAATTAGACCTGGTTACAAAGTAGACTGAAAAAAGGCCAATAAAACACAGGGCCACGTGTTCAAGAGCATCTTGCGAAATGCAAGGTACACTGCCCTGGTGCTGCTGCAGCTCAGCTGCGCCTTCAGGTCTGACCCCTACACTGCCAGAGAGAAGCAAACGGGATGGAGTTGAGAGGAGGGGGAGGCAATCTGCCACATGGGTGAGAGGGCTTGGCTGCCGCACGGCCACAGCTCAACCTCATGCCCCAAGTGAGCAGCTACTCGCCAGGTACGTTTAGTTTTCAATGAAAATACATCAGTTACTTCTGCCGTGTCTCTCTCTGGAGCTTTTGCTTTGGCCATCTGGGATAAGTCTGGGTTTTTGATGCCATGCATGAGGCTGATGTGATTCTCCAGCATGAACGGCTGAGGAAATGTCTGATTTTCATCTGTGCAGTACCTTGGAAATAGAAAAAAGGAAGAAAATTTGTTAGAGGAAATGCTCAGCCGTTCGTTTCCATTCCAACAGCTCTTCATTATGTGCCAAACCAATAGGTGTCATTGGAGACAGATGCTGGTGAGTAATGCACTATTGGATTACCAAAATATGCAGCAAATCATTGCTTTAATAATAAAACATTGCCCCTGAGAGAAATCTAGAACAGTTTAGAATTTGCCACAGTAGGCATGAATGAGGGTGGAAGTAGGGCACATCTTACAGTACAGTACTAAATAAACATGGGCTCATGGAGATCCGGCCCACCGTGTTGCATGCTACGCAAGTACAAGATAAATAATCACGATGGAAAATGCATGGGAGAAAAACAACCGTCAGATGAGAGACTGACTCACAGGTGGACCTCATGGCTTGTGTAACACCAAGGAGGCCTGCAGCAGAGCCAGGTGCTGCACCCGGTGCTCCCAAGCACCCCATCCACAAGACCATAACACTTGGAGAACTGCTAAACTCCCACCTTTAATAACAATAACCTAGGCGGGAGCACATGTGAACGCATCGTTTTTATGTAACTACTCATGTCAGAGCTTGGTAGGATTCGAGAGCCGCTAGAGACCCTGGTGGACGTTTCAAAGGTACATGTGAAGGAGATGTGCCATCTGTTAACCTTCGCTCCCGGATGTCCGGGATGCCTACTGGAAAGAAGTGCCAGGTCTTGCAGACACATAATCCACCCCCCTGCAGCACAGTGAAGTAGACAGAGGTCTCCATTAGCAACTGGGAAACCAAAGACTGACTTTGTGCTCTTCTGCTGCCTGCCAGTGTGGCACCGGGAAGGTCCATCAGCTATGCACTGACCTGAGTGATGTGGCAAGCGACACCGACCTCTGAAATGCACAAATTGCTGTTGAAACATAGGCAGCGAGGGATGAAAAGCAACAGAGAGGAGATGAAGAATCTCTGGGCAACAGAGACATCTTTTAAAAGGAGAGAATGAAGATTCCTACTGATATTGCAGTAACTGGACAGAAATTAAATGATGTAAAAATGCAGACATGCTCATTGAATATTTCTGGTTTTTAACAGGAACTGCTTAGATGATAAATCAATATTTAATGATGATGGAATTTTTCTCCTTCATGGAGGAAAGATGAGAGGTTATTAAGTGGTATTTATCAAAAATAAACATGTTGAGAAATCAAGCGTTCCAGACAGTTTGTACTTCAGACTTGGAAAATCAGAGCAAGTCCTCAGAACAATAACCAAGTGAATTATGAAAGAAAATACACAAAACATCAGAATATTTCTGCAATTTGTCCTAATTTAGAATTCTTTTCATGTTAGCAAGGAACCTGAATTACTCCAGTGACAAGCTTGGCAGGCGGGTGTGCAAGCAAGTCCTCCATCACTGGTTTCTCCCTACAACTTTAACAGAAGGCAGAGACCAAAGCAGGGCAGGGGGAGAAGGGGAAATCGCAGCCTGAAATGTTGAAGCCAGAGGGGGGTCACCTACAAGACAGCACGATGGAGTCACAGAAATACTCAGGTTTTGGATCAGTGACCAATTTTACTCATACTTCACATGGAAATCCAGGAGGAGGAACTGGTGGGAAGAAGGGAAACAGGCACCAGCAACCAAGGGCAAAGAAAAAGAGTGGTGGAGAGGCGATGCCTTACAGAGCGCAGAAAGGAGCTGAGGAGAAATTCTAAGAGATGGGAAGATTTGCGAGCAACAGTCATGGATGAGATTTTCAGAACAGCGCTCTGGACAAACTAAGAGGGATCAAAGGGGAGACTGAACAGAAGACCTTGGATCCAAACAAAAAGCAGCTGTTGGAGATGGCGGGACAAGTCTCTCAAGGAAGAGGTTTCATTTGAAGACTGCCGTGATTTCAGTAAGTCTCCCACTACAATGATTAAAGAGAGCACAACTGCTGTCCAATTAAGACTTCATCAACAGATTTTGAGAAGGAGCAACTACAAGCTTGAGAATTAAACACAACCACAATTCACTTGAATTTCTGTGTCTTCTCTGCTGTAGACACAGCATTGACCGTGGATCCACAACTGTGTCATTCTGAAAAGCAACAGAAAAACTGGGCTCCCAGGCCTGTACAAGCTGATGCACGCAGTAGGCTGGCACGTCCCAGGCTGCGAGGTACTTCCATACAAATCCTTCCTCCCAGCTAGGCCGTATGTTCATTTTCACTCCACTTTGGAACCAGCTCATCCAGAGAGAACAGATTTATACAAATCAGGTGCACGTAACTCCAAAGCTCATCACCCACAAACATAAACCAGAATGAGACATACTGGGAGCCAACATGTCCTCTTCTCCAGAGGTTCCCAGTCAGAGCACAGTTACAAGAAAGGGAAAGTTTAGAAGTCCTGGCCAAAAAATGCGTCAGGAGTGGATTCCTGTCAGGCCCCAGTGGTGATGCCAATACTTTATCCATTTACTAAAAGCTATCATGGCTCACTAGGCAGTCCAAAGAAATAACATACATGAGGGATGTACTCTTCAAGACAGGCTTTTAGTAACTTAAGAGCAATAAAGTGACACCGCGCTTTTCAGAAATACCTGCATTAAACCAAAATTTTAGTGTTAAAAAAACCCTTCCCTTTCAACACAAATGTGCTTTAATTCTGATTCAGAAGGATGTCTCAGAATGAGACAGGAAGCACGTCTGCATGGCTGCTTGGTGTACAACTTATGCTGCAACAGTTGGTGGGAATGCAGCAGTTGTAGAGGCGGTGCTGCAAGCACTGGGCTTTGTTCTGAATTGAGACTGCATTCAGTTAAAAGATGTTCATTAGCAATGATTTTCATTCACTGCTGATTTACACATCTTATCAGGAGTCTCCAAATCCATTTTCCAACTCCGAGGTGCATCTTCCCAAGCAAATCCAGCAAGCTTAATTCTCCATTGTCCTGCAGCTTGTGCAGTCAGTTCTGCCTGTGTAAAGTGGTGGCTAGATCTAGTGCCCAGGTTCATTAGGACTTTACGCACCTTCTGCGCCATTTTTTCATGGGGAAGGCACAAGAGTGAGGCATGACTACACCCATCACGAAGCAGAAAAAGATTGGCCCAATATTTTATTGGCAGTTCCACAACGGTGCGCAATGTAATTCTCATTTTGCACCTGCGGATCTCAAATCAAACCTTACCCTAAGCTTCCAAAGGGCACTGTGCAGCCAAAAGCAAGGACTTATTTTAGCCACCAAGTCTCTCATGTTTAACATACACTTCTTCTCACTCTCCCTCAGTAACTTACAGCCTGGAGTAAACAGGAGCAGACACGGATCTATTACAAAGGTCTTCCAAACTCGAGGGATTCGCCTGTTGTTGAAAACAAATGTGAAAAGTGGCATTCAGTACATACCAGCAAGTGTAAACTTTCTTTGCTGTGTCGTGATTATTGCGGATGTGTCTACGCAGGCTGTTGGAGGCATTAAATGAGCGTTCACACTGTCGGCAGGGATATCTCTTCATAGACTAGCAGAAGAACAGAAATATCTTTTAGTAACATGGAGATCGAAGGCACTGACTGGATTTTAACATTCCCATGCTCTTCATCTGGACCTTACCTCTCAGGTGCAAAAAATCCCTCTTCCACCGATAAAGATCTCTGAGATGTTGGGGTCCCACCAAAACTTGGCCCAACAGTTGGCTAATGCCAGCACTGGTCTTATAGAAACCAGGACTAGTTAAAACACATGCTTGATTTTTGTTTGGTTTTTTTTTTAACAGGAATTGCATTAGCTGCTTCTCCTGTGGGCTCATTTCACTACAGGACCCTCTGCAGAATTAATTCAGTGGAAGGTCCCTTCTGCCCCAGAAGGCAGGACCCCAGTGTGAAGTGCAAGTCCATTTACCCTTCTCTCTCCTCATAATTCAGCGCAATAAAGGGGCAAGATGGTAAAGATCATCACATAGTCCCACTTGATACCCATTTACAATATCCACGTCCCCCTATGCGACTGTGCTCTGTACTAGCCTCCTCCTTTTCCTACAGTCCCTCATGTAACCTGCATGCATTCCATTTACAATCTTCTTAGACTTGTTTAATGAATACATACACGTATTGAACCTTGGCAAACTTCCTGCTTCTGTAGCATTCAAATGGGAAAATCCAGCATTCTCACCCTGCCCCCATCTTCTTCTCTTGAAAATTGTCAAATGGACAGCCCAGCACTCCCCAAGTCAAGCTAGAAGGAATCAAAGACGATGATCCAGATTTCCACTGCCTCTGCTCATGGGACTCGAGGAGGGTGACTCAGTTTATCAAACAAGAAGTCCTGATGCCAGAGTACTAAGAAATCTGGCTGCACACAATGTCTTGGCCTATGTTCTGCCAGTGAGCAAGGACTAGCTTGACAGAAGTAGGTCAAGGCAACACAAGGCTTAAGCTGGATGAAACCAACAAAACTGAGGTTTACCATGAGCTCTGCACACTGCATGAGCCTGTTAGGCTTTCTCAGTTAGATGCAGTGATATCTACCAACCAATCCAACATCATGTAGGGCAACTGTATGTCCTTCTGTAACTTTGAGTGTAGATAGTTTAGATCAGACTGTTGAACCAACAACTGGAGAAGACATGATCTTCCATCCACTTACCCAAATGAGCCGAAGAGGAAGCCTGACATTAGATGCAGTGGAGGAAGGAACAGCAAAGAGGATGAGGTATGCAGGTTGAAGAGTGCATGATCAATGACAGAAAGCATGCTTATAACACGCTACATAATCTTTTTTTGCTCTGGCCCTGAGTTTACTCCTCAGTGAGTTGGCAACAGATTTTCCGTTTCTTTTTGCCCCGAATATTAATGATTATCAGACCCTTTGGCTAAAAATATCTTGTTACCTAGTTGAAGTGTTTCATCTGAGCCCTTACCCTCCCATGACTTCTCTTCATGTGGGACACATAGGTTTCCCGATCAGGGATCCACTGTGAACATTCTTTGCAAGTCCAACCAGTTCTTCTCAGTCTGGACTTGGATTCGGGATTGTGTCCTTCCATCCTCATGTCCTTCCTTGGCAGAGGGGAGTGGGAAGTCCCATTGGCTACCGACAGCTCCTTTGGTGGGTTATGAACCTGGTTCCTTGATGCCTTCTCAGACTTCTGTCGAAAGTTTGAGAGCTCCTCAGGATTTTGGGGGACTCCATGAACACCCTGGATAACAATAATAATCATAGAATAGAATCATAGAATCATTAAGCTTGAAGAAGACCTCTAAGATCATCAAGTCCAACCGTCAACCCACTTATATGTAATTCATATTATACGCCTTTATTTATAAAGAAATAACATTTATTATTTAAATAAATAATTTAAGCTCCCACCCCCCAAAACAGTGTGTGGATGTCTCGCTCCTGCATGTCTTCCCATTTCCCCTTGAAGCCAGCTCTGGTGTTTTCCCCAGCAAGAGATTTTCCCAAGGAACATGAAGGCTCTACTTATGTTTCTTGTGTGACCACAGCAGTTCCTTGGTGCTGCTTGTTCAACGTTTTGGATGAGCTCTGAGAACTCTGGTTAAACAGGGAAGATGTAATGGAAGAGAAATGTTAATTGTCATTATTTCAAGAGCCTAAGCTCTAAACACACATTGCTTTGGTAAGATCTGAATGAAATGTTTGCTATTATCGTGGGGGCTCCAAAGCTGCTTCATCTTTGCTCAAGGGATGGGAAGAGACAACCCCTCATTTTGTCCAGCCCTGCTCTCCTCAATTCCACAGTGCATATTGCTATTTACATTTTAACGGCTCAAAACTTTGCTCTTGACAAATAAAAGCAAGCATAAAGCCAGAAACCAGCCTTTTAAGGAATACGCCTCCAGGCTCTTTGGTTGTTTAACAGGCCAAAATCCAAAGTCCTCCCAAGAGTTATTTTAACAAAGAAAATTGAACATAAGGAGAATAACCCAGAAACGAAGAGCTGTGGGAAAGCAAAAGCAAATAAAATAGCAACATACCAAAGAAACCTCCAGAAACTCCCCTAGGAACAACAACAGTTCATGCACACAAAAGGGTAATTTACAGGTTTAATTGTGCACAGTAATTAATAATGGGTAAAGTTTCAACACACGAAGGCCCCAGGCCTTTGGAAACCTTTCTGTGGGCTGGACACCAAACAAACTTCAAAACACAGGGTCTCGTCTGAGCTGCCTGTGTGCTTTGCACCTGATCCAGCTGATGTCCGCAGCGGCTCCTTCCCGCAACAGCCGAGGCAATGGCAGCTGTGCTCCGCAGCACTGCCAGCTATTTAGGGTAACACCAACACCTCACCTTTCTCCCCCTCTGGAAAGCTCAAGAGTGATTTATGAGCAAGGAGTACATTAGTACCCATCACTCTGTTCCTCCCGTTATTACACCACTGGGGGGCAGGGGAGGGGAGGGGGAAGGAGTGCAGAAAAGTGAACTGACTTCACTGCAGAATCAGTAGCAGGAACCAGACCTACTCTTACGCTTTAACACGGAAAGCCAGGAAAGATGAGAAGGCACACAGTTTCTTTATTTTGCAGGGAGGAGCGAATTAGACAGCACCTCCTATAAACTCTGTATTGCATACAGGAGGGGGATCTGATAGGAGAGGCAGTTAATGCAATTACTACCCTGCAACAGCCAAAAAGCCTTCCTCAATTACCATCTCAAAGACCTGTTGATGGCCAAATGCAGCCTCCTAGTTAAAAGACAAAGGTTTTGTAGTGGAGATGTCCAGGTGCTGGTGCACAGGCTGCTGCAGGCAGGTCCCTGGGGTGGGATTTGCAAATAAGCCGCAACAAGTTGTGCACCTCAACTCAAGCCTGTCTTTCAGCATTGGGGTTGAATGCCTCTTTGAAGGCCCAAGCCTCAAGCTCGACTCTATTTTCCAAGCTATAATACGGGAAGATTAGCAATCATCAACTTCACAGGAGGGCTTCAAATTTTAATTCATTACTGCATGCAAAGCATTTCCAGATTTGCAAGTTAAAGGCACGGGGGAGAGAGCAAAGAAGTGGTTTTGAATGGTTTCTGCCTTTAGGAGTGAGCTAATGAGTGTTCTTGCTTTTTAAATTTAAGTATCAACAAAATAAAGTCACTGATTAAAAAAAATGCTGTCACTTTTTTTCTAATCAAGGGAAATACGACTTTGCAAGCTCTTTCTTCAGAATGCCATCAGGAAATCTTCTGAGAGGATTTCCACGGCAGCAATGCTGTCAGACATTGTACAGAGGAACATACTGACTAAGACAACAGGAAAACGTGGCGCACGCCCATCCATGGGTTAATCAGGTCTGCAAGTCCTCACACACAACCCGCTATAAACCGCCACCAAATGGACAATAACCAGCTTTTCAGCTGTATAAAAAAGCGATGAATGACAGTGAGATTATTGCAGTGCTTATCGCAATATGAGCTGTTACTGAGGGAGTGCAGGTTCGAAGCACTCTCCGGACCACTGTTTCCACCAAGTTTTGGGGTTGCACACAACTATCCATTTCAGACCACCTTCTGGAGCAGCCTGAGTGGTGCCAGCGTGGACGCACATGAGGCGGGGGTTCCACTGCCCAAAAGCTCAAGTAACACTGTGGGCAGAGTACTTTTCCCTGTCTCCCAACCAAAGATAAAGCTCCCGCCCTGGATTAATCACTTCCTTGGGTTTAATGTAGAACCGTTAAAAATCAGAAAGATTTACCCATAGAAAACAGCTTTTGTCATAGGGTTAAATTACATATAGATGAGTAACTGCCTGCATTGTTACCATCGAACACCAACCACTTCCCCAATGTTTCCAGCTAGTATGGTAAATCACTGTAGTCTGTTTTTCCACTAATACATTCCTCAAGAACCTTCCACTTCTTCAGTTTCCTCACACAGTTGACACAAACTCTCCATGAACTCAGAAAATAGGACCTCGCATCAGTACACAGTGGGAGTCACCTACCTTCACATGCTGCATTAACTGCTGTTTCTGCATATACACCAGCTGACACTGCGGGCACTTAAACACTCCCACTAGCAACTTGTTGGTGTTCTGCTGGAAGTGCTCTTGGAGCAGCTTCTTCTTGTTAAAGACTGTCTCACAAGAACATTTGTAGATCACCCTGGAACAATTGAAAAAAGTAAGCTCAGTCTCTCTTTGTCAGTTATCTAAGACAACAGTAGAAAAAGTTCTCTCAGCAACTTCAGAAAGGGATGGGCTTCTGTGGAGGGCTGTGCTCGCAATATGTTGTCAACACACCCCCACGTGGACAACTGAACCATTAACTCAACTGGGAAGAACAACAAAATGCCTCAGGCACATACCACAGCTTTCTAAAAATAAGTTCACCTCTATGCATATGCATAACTACCTACGTGTGTGCCGGTAAGTGTGGACAGATGGGAGCAAACTCCAAGTATACAAGCTAGCTACACGTTGCTTCCAACCCCACCTTGCCACAGTTCCTGCCTTAAAGCACACATTTTCAGCAGTAGCTCAAGGCTCGAGGGGAAAGCTACAGAGTGGACAAACCAGGTTTCTCTCTAATGATTTTTGGGGGCAATGCTGCACGGCATAACTCTCCTCTTCTTTTGAAGTGCCAGGTGCAGCAGCAACCCTGGAGGCAGAGGTGCCACTCTGGGTCCTGCTGACAAAGAGGTGACAATTAAGATCCTTTTACAAACACTCAGTTCGTCCCCGCCCAAACTCCTCTCCTACACCAGGAGACCAAGTTCATACCAAGGACAGCACACCGTGGCTAGGAAAGGACCCCCCAGACAAAGTGACAGCTCTTCTTCTCATGAGGACAGAAACTGAAAACAGAAAAAACTTGGGAGGGAAAGGGAGAATCCTGGAGCTACCCAGCAAAGGAGAAGAGGAGACAAAACAAAAATGCTTACTGAGTAGTCTTGTGAGGCTCTGCTGGGTGCTGGCTGGTCATGTGAGCTGTGGTGCTGTCGGCCGACTTGAAGGCCATCGGGCAAAAAGAACACTTGTGGAAGACTTCGCAGTGCTTCTCGTGGATGTGCACCTTCAGCATGGCGAGGGTCATGAAGACAACTCCACAATGGATGCACCTGGGGGATGCACAAAGAAGGAGCCGCATTACAGCCACAGTGCGGCTTCCAACATGCATGCAAAGCAGTGCAGATGGAGGCAAGCACCAGGCTATGGCCAGTCCTTGTTTAGTCTCTTCGACAGCAATGTGGAAGAGCCAGGGAGGAATACGATACAGAAATTCACAAGCAGGGCAGATCTCATGACTCAATGATAGCGACAAGCAAACAAGATCTGTAGAAGAAGGCTTCAGAGACTAAACCAGAAAGAATAAAGGAAGATGTGGTTCAGCAGAATGCCAGCCCTGTATGTGTGAAAGCCAATTCTGCCACAGGTACAGTGAAGAACTACAATGAAAGCATCTGATGAGACCTCCAGGTAGCAGTAAGCAGCATAAATAACAGTTAGTCCCCAGTACAAAATAAACAGAAAAAGACTATTCAGCTAGGAAATCTTCAGTACCGCTGTACAATTGCTTCTGATACTCCAGTAAGCACTAGAAAATGATGACAACAACAGCAAAGGCACTGAAAATGGCAACAGAAACACCCAAGGAACCGATTAAGTTCATTAAAATCATTAAGACACAGGTGTTGCCTGTAAAGTGCTTGTCTGGGAGCTGGGGGGATGCTCTAGGAGAGAGAGGAAGAGGCAGAGGTTGCAGATGGAGCCAAAGGATGCTTCTCGGCAGCTGAAAATATGGACCCAGGGCCACAAGGAGAGGCAGGGACACCCTGCCGGTCCCTGCCTGCTTCTCCTTCCAGCACACTGCTGCAACAGGCCGTGTCCGATACTCCCCCAGGATGGCAACAACTGGCAGCCGTACTGTATTTAGCTTTAATGCTGCCTGCTGTGCCCCGGGAGGAGTCACACACCAACACTACAAGAGCACCTGAGGATGCAGACACTTGCCCTCGCCTGCGCCAGCTGTGGGGTCTACCATCCCCACTGGAGTACCTATGCCGACCTGGGACCACAACAGCCTCTCCCAAGAAGATGCAATCAAAATGACTAATGGCAGACCCTCGCTTAAGCCAGCACTGCACATATGGACCATTACAGCAGGCAGGCAGGCAATCTGGGGGGCCAATGCTCGTGCTAGCAGGACACGAGAGACACGTAAGGGATAACTCCTCCAGTGAGCCTCGAGTTAAGCCACCTTATAAATATCTTTTTCTCCTTCGTTCTGAGGTCTGCCATTTGCCAGCAGTGCTGTTTGGGTTTGCGCACTCAGCAGCGCTGCAGCACGGACACTGCCATTGCAGATGGACCCCAGCTATTGAGCCACTGGAATAGCTCCAAGCATGTATCAAAACCAAACAAGCTGCTAGATTATCCTTCCCTCCGAACGAGCCTCCTGACAGTGTTCAGGAAACAAGCCCGCGCTTTGAAGTTGCACTTCAAAGTTTCATTAGGCAGAAGCCAGCCCCAAGGAGCCAAACCCTCTCCCCCCAAAATATACACAGAATCATCTTTTTCTTAAATTTAGAGAGGGAAGTGGTGGCAACAGCTGGTGTCACCTTTGGGGAAACACAAAAACATTCTGCTCGGGTGGCTCTGCCATCAAGCCGGATCCTTGTCCATGTGAGACAAGGAGACTTTCTAGTACAGTAACACCAGGAACTGTGTTATTATGGAAGAATAAATTCCCCAAGTCCAAAAGGAAGATCAAATGCTATCTGACGGGCTTCTTCCTCAAACACTCCCCAAACTAACAAGAGACGGTTCTACATTATCGCTCAGTTTCGGTAAGTACTTAATTTAAAATTAGGGATGAAATAAGTACTAACTTAATGATCACAAGTTAATTTAATTTACAGCAAAAGGAAGTTTAAACAACAGCCACTTTTTAATCAAGAATCCCAGTGCCAGAAGGACGAAGTTTGATAAAGTAAACTAATTAGCAGAACAAAGTGGATGGAGGATGTCAAGAGGCTTGCCGTGTAATTTCTGCAAATTGCATTATCGCTCAGCGTCTCCCCGGGGCGGGGGGGGGG
>JADKXX010001445.1:0-168340 GCA_017310255.1 Butorides virescens | reverse complement strand
AACAGGAGGGGGGGGGACGAGCACGGGGGGGGGGAGGGGGGGGAAGGGAATAATTTGCAAGAGAAGACTCTTGGATAGCCTCAGGGCGAGGAGGGGTGGTGTAAAACTCCTGGAAAGCATCCTGCCAGAGAAGATAAAGAGAAGATAAAGCTACGAGATGTTGTCTTAACCCTCCAAACATGTCCTGTGCTGTTGCTTTCCAGCCCCTCAGCTCTCCAGATGGCACCAAGTAGGAAAATCAGCATCCAACTGAGTCCCACATCAGTGGGGACAGCTGGAAGGTGCTTGGAAAAGGTGGGGAGGTGACACTTGGAGCCAAGTGGAGAGGAGCATTTAGGACAGGCTCGTTGATTTTAATTTTTAACTGCAGATGACCTTTCCCGTTTTCAGTGTTATCACTAGCCATGGCTAAAGTCCAAATAAAACAATCCTACTCCAAACTTAATTGAATGCGTTGGGGTATTAGCAGAAAACGAGGGAGAATAAGGACTGATACCAAAACCAAAACCAAATATATGCATCAGAAATTCAAGAAAAACAGGGATATAGTGAGAAGCGGCAAAAGTCAAGCTGATCGTGGGAAGGATTTAAAATAACTACTCAGCTTTTCAGCTCTATGAGCAACAAAAGTGAAAGAAAAGAAGTGAAGTTGCTCCGTAACCACAGGGCAGATGCCATGGATCATCTAGATGCGGTTCTGCAACTAAATTTACTTCTTCTGTTTTCAGCAAGGCCAATGACATCAACCCCGCAGGCCAATGACATCAACCCTGCAGCAGAGATGGGCAGAATAACAAGGATGGCACAGCCAAAAGTTCACCTGTCTGGTGGACTCAGTTTTCACAGATGAGATTGAGCAGATGCGGATTAGAGGAGAAGTTAAGAAAATTCAGCTTCCAGAGAAGTTGGGTAAAGCTAAAAAATCCGTAAGTATCGTTCTTGAGCTCTGTCTTGGTTTAGATCTTCATTAAAGTCCCTGGCTCAGAAAGCAGATATTTGCTAATGACATCTGTGGACGGATGGAAGCTCTCGTTGCTGACCAGGATTAAGGCATCATAAAGATATTACTGTAATACATCTGGAATGAAAAATGTTTTTTAAAAATGCCAGATCATACACTTAAGAGCCAGGACCAAGCTCTGCGGTACACTGCACGCCCATCGGTTGGGAACAGAGGAGAAGGACTTGCACTGGATCGCTGATAAAAGACCAAGCTTCCTACATGGTGCAGCTCAGGCCAGCGTAACCCCGTCACACATCATTGATTGAGGCATCGATGGGGATGGCGATGCTGCACAAGCAGCTCAGCACAATGAAGCTGTGCCCACATTTGGGATTCTCAGGTGCCGGTGAAGTCCGAAGAACTGCACCAAACCCGTGGCTAGTCTTCTGACATCCACTCCATTCCCATTTTTTCCACCTCGGGGAAGACATTTTTTTTTCCAGCTTTCTTCCTCTCTCAGATTAACTTATTTTCAAACAGCCCAAGTATCACAGCCATTTTAATTTGCAAGGGAGTTAATTCTTTGTTGTGGACTTTGCCCCCTCAAATCAGATCCCACATAAAACAACCCTATCTGTATATAATTAAATTCAGAATTAGTTCATTATGGATCTTGTGTCTTCATGGTTGAAAGAAAAACCCCTTGAAAACCCAAGTGTGATTTCAGAGCAAACCACAGAGTGGAGGCTTCCTGAATTTGCAGACATCTTAAAAGAACAGGTCCAAGAGCAGAAACTGCCCTATTCATTTTAAATTTCAAAGCATTTAATGGCAACCAGAGAAAAAAACAGTACTTTAAGGGATCTTAAAAGGTTGCCTAGTCTCATCTCCCAAGCAAATCATCTGTGTCTTAAGAGCCATGCTGCAGCTGAGGTGATCTAAACATGCCAAGGAGGAAAGGCTTGTATGGAAAAGTAATGTCTTTTATTAAAGCGATCAGTTTGGTTGGAGAAAAGACAACACACACGCATACACACCACCACATCCAGAACCTTGGGAGCCTTCCTCCATCTGTCTCCATTCATGAGAAGTGTTTGGAGAGCTCTAGGGGCATACAAGAAAATAATCTACGCCCTTCTTGTGAAGGCACACATCCCTCTGTCCATTAAAACTGCCATAAGTATAAGTTCAAACCTTAAAGAGATCTGGAGGATTAAGATCTGCAATCTTTTTGCTGTAAATACCAATCCTGAGACACCCATCTGCAACTTGAAGTCAACACAAGCGTCCTTCAGCTTAAAGCCACCTCAAAATCATTCCTGCTCTCAGAAACACCCTCTTAAATCCATTCAGTAATTCCCCATTTTAAATGTGTTTTGTCATGCAGAAAACCACGCCAGGCCCGGGCTATGTCCTCTTTCGTTTCTGCTGTAAGGAAGACACATTTCCAATGATCTAAATCCAAGCTTCCTGTTCCCTCTCACTGTCTCGGCACAGACCCTCTGGAGCCACACAAACCTGAATCCGACTTTGCGGGAGTAATGCAGGCAGTTCTCCTTGACGTGTGTTTGAAAATAGGCGGAGCGGCAGACGGCTCCACACTCCGGGCAGCAGTACGGAGATTTGTGAGCGTGGATCCTCTGGTGAGCACAGTAACTGCACTGGTTGGGCAGCATCATCTGGCACACTTGACACGTCTGATGAAGAGAAAGGTTATGTTAGTTAGTTATTCTCTATTTGCTTTCCCCCTGCCCCAAACTCACCCTGTAACACTTATATCACCCTATAAGACCTATATTCCTATAGGGGAAGCTCTAGCACATCCCTCTAGTATTAGCCTTAACTCTACAATACTCCTTGGCTAGCCTCGTTATCATCTTTTTCCACACCAACCCTAACAACTTCCATAATTAGCCACTCCTGATGACAGTATCTGCTCTTAAACCATGTCTTCTGTGCTTTATTTCCTTTTTTTTTTCCTCCCCTAAAAAAGGAAAACAAAATCACCTCTTAGTTCTGAAGATGTTCTGCTTGGTCACTGCTTTCACTTCAGCATTCGGGCACTTGAGAAGGGAAACGCTTTTCTCAACAAGCCCTCACCCTGCACCAAAATCACCCCAAACAAGCAGGAAAACTCCATTATACCCCAACTCAACCCCCTTACTGCTGAATGCAGTGCAGTCCTGACACGCAGCCGCTTTCCCCGCCGCACCCACAGCCCTGTCTCTTGCAAAATTTCTTTGGACCAGATGAAATCTGAACTTTCAAAGAATATAAACCACATGTGCTATGATACTCTTACAGTAACTTCTTGATTACTAGAAATGATGCAAAGACTCCTTCTCTCCCTGCTCTGCACCCTTTATGAAATCCATTTTTTCCCCCTACCCTTAGAAGGGCCGCCCTTACTAGCAATACAGCTTTGCAGAGAAGCATCATTTAGAATCATGGAATCACAGAATCATTTAGGTTGGAAAAGACCTTTCAGATCACCAAGCCCAGCTGTTACCCTAACCCTGCCATCCCACCACTAAACCCTGGCCCTAAGCACCTCGTCTGCCCGGCTTTTAAATACCCCCAGGGATGGGGACTCAACCCCTGCCCTGCACAGGCCCTTCCAGTGCTTGACAGCCCTTGTGGGGAAGGAATTGTTCCTAATGTCCAACCTAAACCTGCCCTGGCACAACTTGAGGCCGCTTCCCCTCGTCCCATCGCCTCTTCCCTGGGAGCAGAGCCCGACCCCCCCCGGGTCCCCCCTCCTGTCAGGCAGTTGTAGGCAGCGATAAGGTCTCCCCTCAGCCTCCTCTTCTCCAGGCTGAACACCCCCAGCTCCCCCAGCTGCTCCCTAGCAGCCTGGGGCTCCAGACCCCTCCCCAGCTTCGTCGCTCTCCCCTGGACATGTTCCAGCAATGCAACATCTTTCCTGTAGTTTCTTGTACTTCATGTGTGCAGTTTTTTACGTGGATGTATCATCTCAGTTTCAGCAGCTGTCAAACCTCTGCTCCCTTTCACAGGTGTCTCGACTCTTGCGTATTCCTTCAAAGCCCTGGAGCAGCTACTCATCCTCTGTAGGATTGGCATTACTTGATGCCTAAGCAGGAGCAGAGCTGGAGCAGATACCAGCCCTCCAGCCTTGAGCCCTCTAGAAGTTCAAACTCTCTTCCATCGTTAATAAACCCATGCAAAATTACTCCTCTACTGCTAACTCTAGTTTAAGAATGAACTACAGCGAGCAGCTAATTACGGATTATCAAATCAAGTCATTTAACTACATAATTTCTTCAGTTATGGGGCTCATTAAATCAGAGGTGGTAAGAAGTTGTACCAGAGGATAGGTCTACACAGTCAAACAGAGCTTTAAACGTAGCATGTGCCCACGCAGACGGAGCAAACCAAGTCCCGCAGACTTCACTGCTGGCAACCAGGGTAGAAACCCAGGACAGAAGCTCCTAAATCTGACAAAAAAATAAATTAAGATTAAGGGCCAACTCTGTTTTCTGTATCATTGCTATTTCATGCAGCATCTCTGTAATGCTCCACTATATAACATCCATCAGGGAACCACCAAAAGCACTGCAGGTAAGAGAAAGCATCATTTATAATAAGATGCAAAGCTATGACAAACCTGAAAAGGTTCGGGGGGGGCGGGGAGGGGAATAAAAAATTATGGTCTCGAAGGAGGAAACTGCAGAAATTGCCAAACACATCAAAAGCCTTGGACACATGATCCTCAGATCCTCAGGTGTGTGGCAACTTAGGTTTAGAGAAGAAAAAGTTTCCCCAGGAAAGAGGGAAACGGGTGGAAGGAACCATATTGTAGGACCCCCACGCACGCACCCAAATGCAATTCAGATAAACTCAAAGAGTATTTCAGCCCTTCCCTGAATGCTGGAGAAGCCCCCTAATCTCAGCAAAGACAAACAGTGCTACTGAGCCACGGGCTGAGCCGTGAAATATAAAGGGGAATGGAAAATGGGAAATAGAAAAGCCCCCTGGACCTCTCTGCGAGGAGCTGAGCAGGACCTTAAATTCTCCAAAGCTCTCTCAAATCTCCAAATAAGAGCTACAAGATGAAATTAATGTTCAGGGCAGTTTTATTGTGTTTTATGGCATTTTATTCTAGCCGGGTTTCGATTTGTAATGGGAAATTTAACGGACTCTTCTCGCTTTAATCCCACCTAGTATTTACGGCAAACTGAGCCCAACCACAAGCTGAAAGCACCTTTGCCCCCCTAGCTTAGCGAGAAACATTTTCTCTCCAGGTCCTGCCTTGTCAAAGTCAATTTAGTTTAGCAGTTCGGGGCTCACCTCTTCCTCCCCAGCATGCCACACCCACTGCACCCCGAGGCACCCGTGCAATCAGTACATGTTAAAAACCTGAATTCTCGCTGCTGTGAGTGCTTGTGCTGGATCCAAAATATGCCAAAATCACCTGATATTTAAGCGTAGGGCAGAAAAGTTTGGGGGACAGCTAGCAAGGGCATCAAAGCTAGTGGTTATCTTCTTCAGGCTCCACAAGAGCAGGGTTGTTTAGGGGTTGTTTAGTCTGGGGAAGAGGAGGCTGAGGGGAGACCTTATCGCTGCCTACAACTGCCTGACAGGACGGGGGAGCCGGGGGGGGGTCGGGCTCTGCTCCCAAGGAATGGGCAATGGGACAAGGGGAAAGGGCCTCAAGTTGTGCCAGGGCAGGATTAGGTAGGACATTGGGAAAAATTCTTTCCCCACAAGGGCTGTCAAGCACCAGAAGGGGCTGCCCAGGGCAGGGGTTGAGTCCCCATCCCTGGGGGTATTTAAAAGCCGGGCAGACGAGGTGCTTAGGGCCAGGGTTTAGTGGTGGGATGGCAGGGTTAGGGGAACGGCTGGGCTTGGGGATCTTAAGGGCTTTTCCTACCTCAATGATTCTATGATTCTAGGAAGCCTGCCGGGAGTGTGTACCCACGATATGGGAATAAAAAGCAAGCCTCGATGAGGATAAAGCTAAAGCTATTTGGTGTGTCTGCAGATGCCGGGGAAGAAGCTGGAAGGATTCCCATGCTGACACCATGCTCTGCAGGGGGGGCACAGAGAAACCGGCCCAAGCCTCCAAGTTCAGATCTTTTCGTGCTTCATGAAACACATCCGAGCTCTCCAGAGGAGCCAACAGCCACTTGGGTAAGGAAGATCTGACCTGCAGATGCGTCAGGCTACCTGGATTTCCAAAAGGGTTTTGCAACACCCTTCGCTAAAGGATTTTAAGGGAACTAAGCTGCTGTGGCATAAGACAAATAAGGCTTTTGCATGGATGAATAAGTAGAAGAAAAGAATAAACAGTCGGTTCTTTGATGGAGGAAGGTCCCCGGGAAGTTATGCTGGGATTTGGGCTCTTCAAAATACTCTCAAAGTATCTGAGAAAGAGAAACCAGCAGCGAAACGGCAAAGGTTGATGACCAGAACCCGGTAACTCAGCATGTCACAAATAAGGGCTGATCACGAAGAACTGCAAAAAGACCCTGCAGGTCTGAGTGACTGGGTAATAAAATGGCGGGTTGTATTTTTCCACTGAATCAACCAAGGAACACAGTAGAGCTGAAAAACGTTCCGTGGAGGGAAAGAATTATAATCCGCATCTATACGCTCATGCTTATCCCTTTCTTAACACCCGCAGAAGAAGATGCGAGGCCAGAAATCCTGCCCAGGGGCCCCACAGGAGGGCCCGCTCCTCTGTTTCACGCCGCATTTGTCAGGAGGAGCCGGGCAGCCGCATCTGGGCTCCCCCAGCGAAGGCTTCGTCTGGGAGACAGAGTGGCTTTTTCTTGTGCAACTCTTCTGCTTTGTATGAGAAATCGTAACTTGGTTCCAGATGTCACATTTTTATCTCTCTCCTAGTTTTCCATGACTCTTCAAAGAAGTCTGGCAGCAATTTGAGACATTCATTAGTCAGTTATTTCTAAAGCGTGTTACCAGGATATGATTTTGAGTTGTGTAATGTCTGTGTTTTTCATATATTCCCATAGCCTACACTTTAATCAGGAGTTATTTATTACAAGTTTTCTTTAATTCTGGTTTGCCTGCCACATTTCGTTTGGGCTTTTCTTCCAGAAGTCACATTCATACATGTACAAAAATGCTCAGAAGCTCAGACATTTCAGAATACTTGATATTATTCCCATTTTTACTTATTAGCTTCTCTAGAAGAAGAAAAACTCACTGAAGCAGAGTGAAGGTTGAAAAAACACACCGCTCCAAAAAAGTTCACCTATTAAACCCAACCCCTTGGCCACAGAGGTGTTTGCAAGTCAGAAAATTTATAATTAACGCAGAGTTTTGCTCTGGAAAGTGCCTGCTCGGGGGCAGCCTGATTCACCTTTCTGTTCCGTTGACAGGGTTGGTGACACAACTCGGTGTCCAATTTGATCCATTCGTGAGCGCGTTTCCTTCCAACCTCCAGCGGCGCAGAGCACCCCAGATCGGAGAGTCAGCAAGCTCCCATCTTCTCATACACCAGTTTCACTGCAAAATTCCTGTGGCCAATTTTCTCACTCAGCTGAAGCCGGTATGCAGTGAGGGCCCAACCCCCATTATACACCCCGGAAAGATGAACCGGGGGCACAAAAATCTTTGCTTTCACTGACTCCCGATGTGCAAGTGGAAACAGAACTAGCTTCATTACAAGCAAAGAAACTTTGCATCGGTTTTGGAGTCTCTTTGCTGATACAGAGGTGTGAGTGACACTGATGAAGCTCACACCTGTTAAACAGATGCCCCCAAACTACAAGGATCCTCCTTGACATGATCGTCACATAGCTTCAGCTGAAAACACGGGGCTACACTGACTCTGTGGCATGGGATCAGGGCTAGAAAAGAGGAAAGGATTCACAGGACTAATGATCTCCAAATTTAAAAAAAAAAAAAAAGATTACTAAGGACTCAGACTGAAACAGTTAGAGGGGAACAGAAATTATATTTTCAGAATGCAAATGTTTTAAAGAGGGCTTGTCCTTTACATATTCAAACCAAAAATCCCCCACCAGTGGTGCCCCAAAGCCCCACTTCTTCCCAAATCCAGCCTTCTGCGAGCTTTAATTTTTCTACTTTAGGCAGAGCTGCAGGGACAGCTGATACTTCTGTAGCCAAGGGATCACACAGAAATTAGCAGGATGCCTCCGCTATAAAAAAATTAGCGGCAAATTACTACTTGAAGTTAACCTTTAACTTCACATCAGCTTTCCCTTACTGCATCCCTGGGATAAACGCCAGCAGCCCGCATCCCTCGGCACAGGTGCTCCCGTGTGTGCTGGCTCTGGCGGCTCAGCTGGTCTCAACACCTTCACCTCTGCAGCTCCGCGCTCCCCCTCCTCACCTCCCACCAGTATGACTGTTTGCTGGGCCACGCCACAGCCAAGATCCAGATGCTCGGAGGATTATTTTTGCCTTTGTTTATTTCAACCATCCAGGTTACAAGGCTGGTACACAAAATTTTATCAGTATGAGGAGAAGTGGTGAGCAGAGAATTTCCTCTGCTGTCATTTAGTTATCACAACTAAAGCACACTCCTCCCCAGGCTCTCCTTAAATGAACAGGCATCACTGCGCTAGCATGTTCAGTTCAGAGATGAAAAAAACCTACAACAGAAACTCAAGATTATCAATTCTGACACCCTAAAACCAGCACATTCCAGTTTCAGTGACAGAACATGTGTCCAGTCCAGTCCTAATGTAGACGTTTGTGGTGGGGTGACCCTGGCTGGACGCTGGGTGCCCCCCAGAGCCGCTCTATTACTGCCCCCCTCAGCTAGACAGAGGAGAGAAAACATAATGAAAAGCTTGTGGGTCGAGATAAGGACAGGGAGAGATCACTCACCAGTTATCATCACAGTCAAAATAGACTTGGCTTGGGGAAATGAGTTTAATTTATCACCAATCAAATCAGAGTAGGATAATGAGAAATAAAAACAAAATCTTGTATCACCTCCCCAACCCTCCCTTCTTCCCAGGCTCAACTTCACTCCCAGTTTTCTCCACCTCCTCCCGTCAGCAGCACAGGGGGACAGGGAATGGGGGTTGGGGTCAGTCCATCCCACACTGCCTCTGCCGCTCCTTCCTCCTCAGGGGAGGACTCCTCACACTCCTCCCCTGCTCCAGCCTGGGGTCCCTCCTGTGGCTGACAGTCCTCCATGAACTGCCCCAGCATCAGTCCATCCCTCCCATGGGATGCAGTCCCTCAGGAGCAGACGGCTCCAGTGTGGGTCCAGCCCTCCCACAGGATGCAGTCCCTCAGAAGCAGATGGCTCCAGCGTGGGTCCCCCACAGGGTCACCAGCCCAGCCAGCAAACCTGCCCCAGCCTGGGCTCCTCTCCCCACAGGGCCACAGGTCCTGCCAGGAGCCTGCTCCAGCGCAGGCTTCCCACGGGGTCACAGCCTCCTTCGGGCACCCCCCTGCTCTGGCTGCAGGGGGAGATCTCCCCCATGGGCCTCCCTGGGCTGCAAGGGGGAGAGCCTGCCCCACCATGAGCTGCACCAGGGGCTGCAGGGGAATCTCTGCTCTGGCACCTGGAGCTTCTCCTGCCCTCCTGCACTGATCTGAGGGGCTGCAGGGCTGCTCCTCTTACATATTCCCACTCCTCTCTTCAGCTGCAAATGCCCTGGGTTTTTTGTTTGGTTGGGTTTTTTTCCCTTTTCTTAAATACATTATCCCAGAGGTGCTACCACCATCACTGATGGGCTCAGCCTTGGCCAGCAGTGGGTCCATCTTGGAGCCAGCTGGTGTTGGCTCTCTTGGACATGGGGAAGATTCTGGCAGCTTCTCACAGAAACCACCCCTGTACCCTGTGCCACCCCCCCAACCTTGTCTCACAAACCCAATATAACATTTATCCTAATTAACTCCTATATACTCTTGCATTGTCATACCCAAGCACAGGAAAGATATTTTTATTTCCTTGATTATAGTTGCCTATCTTAGTGGGGGTCGGCCTCTGCTCCCAGGGAACAGGCGATGGGACAAGGGGAAAGGGCCTCAAGTTGTGCCAGGGCAGGTTTAGGTAGGACATTGGAAAAAATTCCTTCCCCGCAAGGGCTGTCAAGCACTGGAAGGGGCTGCCCAGGGAAGGGGTTGAGTCCCCATCCCTGGGGGGGTATTTAAAAGCCGGGCAGACGAGGTGCTTAGGGCCAGGGTTTAGTGGTGGGATGGCAGGGTTAGGGGAACAGTTGGGCTTGATGAGCTTAAAGGTCTTTTCCAACCTCAATGATTCTGTGATTCTATTTTGAGATGTCAACCTAAGGAGCCAATGCTACTGAGGAAGTCTGCTTGGCTTTCAGTTTAAAGGACATGACCAGAAGGCGTCCTTCAATTCAAAACTTTTCCCATTCATCCTCTCTTCTACTCCCTCCAGCTTACTTCCCCTCTCCACACCATGTCTGTTCATCCTTGGCCTCGTCATTGCATCCCACCTCCTCCTGTCGACCCTGCTCACTCTCATTTGTATAACTGCACCTCTCTCACTGCCCAACACTCCCAAACCTAGCGTCCTCCTCAGACCTTCACCAAGACCAACTCCTACACACACACACATTAAATCATCTCTAGACACCAAGGTGCTTAAGCCTCCATAAAATATTACTCCCTGGAAGTTAAGGCTGTTCCATAACCACAAAATATACTTTTGTGTATGTGGAAAAATCCCTGGTTAAAGCACCAGCATAGACCTAGAAACTTGACAGTTTTGGGAAACAAAGTGGAATTGCAATGGAAAAAAACACTAGCAGCACAGATCTTAGACAATATTGCATCACATAAGCTTAACTCTGAATTTTCTTAGTCTGTAGCTCTTTTCTCCTTATGACCTCAGCTGTAATTCCAAGAATTTCAGTTTCCACATCTTTTCTTCTGACCCACTGTATTAGGTTTACGTGGCAAGGTTTTGGTAGTGGGGGGCTGCAGGGGCGGCCCCTGTGAGAAGACACCAGAAGCTGTCGCCACGTCAGACAGAACCAGCTCCAAGATGGACCTGCCGCTGGCCAAAGCTGAGCTCATCAGCATCGCCAGTAGCACCACTATGATAACATGTTTAAGGAAGGGTAAAAAAATGCTGTCCAGCAGCTGGGAGAAAGGAGTGAGACTATGTGAGAGGAGCAGCCCTACAGACACCAAGGTTGATGAAGAAGGAGGGGGAGGAGGTGTTCCAAGCGCCGGGGGCAGCCTTTGGTGAAGACAGGCTACAGCCCATGGAGGAGCCCATGGTGGAGCAGATCTCCACCCTATAGCCTGTGGAGGACCCCGCTCTGGAGGAGGTGGATGTACCCTGAAGGAAGCTGCAGCCCATGCAGAACCTGCACTGGCAAGAGCCGCGGTCCGTGGAGAGGGGCCCACACTGGAGCAGGTCTTCTGGCAGGACTTGTGACCCTGTGGGTACCCACACTGAAGCAGTCTGTTCCTGAAGGACTGCACCCCGTGGAAAGGACCCAGATTGGAGAAGTTGGCATAGGACAGTCTCCCGTGGGAGGGACCCCAGGCTGGAGCAGAGGAAGAGAGCAAGGAGGAAGGAGCGGCAGAAACGACGTGCGACGAACTGACCACAGCCCCATTCCCCGTCCCCCTGTGCTGCTGCAGGGGAGGAGGTAGAAGAGCTGGGAGTGAAGTTGAGCCTGGGAAGAAGAGAGGAGTGAGGGAAGGTGGTTTTAGGGTTGGTCTTTTTTCTCACCATCCTGCTCTGCTACATTTAATTCACAATTGTCATATTTTCTCCTCTGGTCCTATTGAGAAGGGGGAGTGATAGAGCGGCTGGGTGGGCACCTGGTGGCCAACCAAGGTCAACCCACCAACAAACCACTCTGCCTCTCACATTGCGACTTGAAATCTGAACTCCTAGGTGCTAAAACAAACACTTTCTGGATTACACAGAGTTTTCATATCATCGCTTTAAGGCACCAGTATAACCCCTGAGGTTACAGTGCATGTCTCTGCTCCTTTCTTACAATGGCAACATTAAAACCCTCTTCTCTTCCCTGCAGGGCTGATATCTGCCCATCCATTAGTGGTGATGCCCATCTCGCAGCCTCTCAGCTCTGTTTCTTCCATCTCATCTGCACTTCTTTGTGCCTTGCATCCTATCAAAGACAGCGCCACAGCTGTTCAAATACCATTTTTGCTACAATCTTCACAAATCACTTAGCTTTTTCACCGATTCTCTTCCTACTTGACCCACCATTTATTTGCTAATCCCAAATCACAGATTTCAGCTCTTGCTCCAGAAGGAAGATATAAACTCCCCACCTTCCATCAGCCTCTCTCATGCCCCATCACTACCAGCGATTTCTTGCTTCCTGGGATTTCATGACTGGTTTATGCCAAACTAACGTGTGCCTGCCACCCACGAGGCGGTCACAGAATCAGAGAACGGTTGAGGTTGGAAGGGACCTCTCTGCTGAGGTAGGGCCATCTAGAGCCAGTTGCCTAGGAACATGTCCCGATGGCTTTTGAATACCTCCAAGGAGGGAGACTCCAGAACCTCTATGGGCAACCTGTGTCAGTGCATCACAGTCAAAAAGTGGTGGTTCCTTATGTTCAGAGGGACCCTCTTGTGTTTTGGTTTGTGCCCATTGCCTCTGGTCCCAGCACTGGGCATCACTGGAAAGAGCTTGGCTCCATCTTCTTTGCACCCACCCTTCAGCTATTTATATACATCAATGAGACTCCCCTCTCCCCCCATCTACCAAGGCAATTCTTTCAGCATAGAGGGTTATCTCCTCAGTCAAGCATGACCTTCCCTTGGTGGTCTGTCCTGATCACCTTCATGTCCTTCAAGTGTCTGAAATGGTTCCCAAGATTACTTGATCCATCACCTCCTCAGGGACTGAGGTGAGGCTGACCAGCATGTACTTGCCTGGATCCTTCTTGCTGCTTCTCAAAGACAGGGGTGACATTTGCTTTCCTCCAGTCCTCAGGTACTTCTCCTAATCACCAGAATTGTTCAAAGATTATCGAGAGCAGCTTTGCAATGACATCTGCCAGCTCCCTCAGCACTTGTGCGTGCATCCCATCAGGGTCCATGGACTGGTGTATGTCCAGTTTAAGCATTCCCTGACCAATCTCCAGGTCCTTAGATTCCTGAAAGCCAGTCCTGCTAGTAAAGATTGAGGTGAAGGAGGCATTCAGTACTTCAAGTCTCTTCCATGTCCTGTGCCACCAGGTCCCCCATCCTATTCAGTGTCCACATTTTCCTCAATCTTCCTTTTGCTACTTATCTACTTACAAAAGCCCTTCTCGTTGCCTTTGATGTCCCCTACCAGATTTGATTGCAGGTAGGCTTTGGCTTTCCTACATCATCCCTGCATGCTCAGATAGTGCCTCTACTTTCCTCCCACATTACTCTTCCCTGTTTCACCTTCTGTACATTCCCTTTTTAAGTCTGAGCTTTGCCAAGAGCTCCTTGTTTATCCATGCAGGCATCACAGTGTTTTTGCATGACTTGCTGTTTGCTGGGATGGACCACTCGTGAGCGTGGAGGAGGTGTCCCTTTGTAGTATCTATCTCCTTTCTTGGGCCCCTCTTCTCTCCAGGGCCTTATCCCATGGGACTGTATCAAGCAGACCCCTAAAGAGGCCAAAGCCTGGTCTGAAGTCCAGCGTGAGGCTGCTTCCAGCCGTCTGTAGAAGGCCTCACCAACTTGTTGTTCCTGGTCAGGTGGCCTATACCAGACATGCACTACAGCATCACCCATACTGGTCAGCTCTTTAATCCCGACCCATAAGCTCTCAGTTGGCTCCTCACCCATCCCCAGGCAGAGCTCCAGCTGCTGCCTCACATAAAGGACAACTCCACCTCCTCATCTTCCCAACCCATCCTTCCTAAAGAGCCTGTGTCCCTCCATTGCAACACTCCAGTCATGTGAGCCGTCCCACCACATCTCTGTGATGCCAACGAGATCAGAGCCCTGCAACTGCACACAGATCTTCAGTCCCTCGTCTTTATTCCCCGTGCTGTGTGCATCAGCATTAGACACTTCAGAGAGGCATCTCCTCCTCACACTCCTTTCCCTCAGCAGCAGGACTGAGCAGACCACCACCTGGACCTCCATGACCCTGCCCATCGCCCTCACAGCTCTGCAGTCACTTTTGACACTCTCCTGATTGTCCTTGGCAGAATCATTGGTGCCCACATTAAAGAAGAGGGGAGCAGGAACCTTGTTGCCAGAAGACACCAGCTTCCAGCCTCAGTTTCCTTCCTACCTGGGACAGGCTCTGTCTCCAGTTGTCCCCTCCTTCTTGCTTTCAGCCACATCTTGGCCCCTAGTCTGTACCCGTGCTCATTCTCTTCTTCCACCAAGCTGGTCCCAGTCCCCCCGGGGCTGCAGGATCACCAGTACCAGGAGAGCAAGCGCAGGTGGGGAAGGAGGAGAGGGTGGGATTGTCGCCTTGCGCGGCAGCGGATCACACATGGATTTAAGCAGACCATGGAGCCGCACCCTAGCCTTTCTTCCTCCCTAGCCTCTCCTCATCCTCATCCCAATGCTCTCTTTCGACCTCGGGATGCAGGCTCTTGCTTCTATCCTGCCACTCATCTCTTTGTCTGCGCTCCCAGGAATCCCTCCCTGGAGCTCCATTCCCTCAACGAGCTTTCAGCATATCATCCTCCATCCCCATGCTTCTACAAAATCCAGCGGGAAAATTTCCATATAAAACAAAATGCGTCCTCACTAGTAGCTAAGGACTGCATTACTCACCCTAGGTTTGGGAGAGGGAGAAAGCAGCACTTTATGGGGCGAAGAGAATTTCTGTTGACGTTCAATCCTCTTGTTTGATAAATTAAAACATGAAGGGGGGGTGGGGTGGGGAGAAGAGAAAAATGGCAAAGATACAGCTGCTGTCTTGCTTGCTTGCTCCTTCGCTGCTGGGAAATTACCAGTGCAGCATGTGGTCCTACTAGCTTCTGTCAAGTTTTAGCCAATAAATTATAGAGCATTGATTTAAGAGGGAGAAGGAAGAAAAAGAAAAGGCAGCAATAAAACTGCTTTTAAATAACTCCGGTGTAGGTGGTACGTAAACAGGATACGTCACAACTTATTGAAAAACTCTTATTGGGCAAATAAAGGGCAACAGAAGATGGAAAAGGTGGGGGGGGTGGGGGGTGGGGGAAGAAAAGCACAAAGGTGCAAGAAAATTCAGAGGCCCTTAGTTTACATTTTGGACTTTATCCAAGTTCCCAGCTACCTCAGTGGATTTTGGGTGGTCAAGTCAAAAGAGACCAAAAAAAAAAAAAAAACCCCAAACCCTAAAACCCAGTAAGAAACATCTCTGGTTACCAGTAGATGGACAATTATGCCCAAGAGGGTCAGGAAGTACTTTGAATTCTTGCACATGTTATTGCGCACTGGTCTGTCCTTGCCAAAAAACCAAATAAGCTGTCTCACACCAGTTTGTGTCTTTTGTTCATTACTTCTGCTGCAAACCTCTTCCAGAGTTCACTCTTCTGACAATTACAGACCGGCCTCTAATGTTCCATGTAAGTCTATTTCAGTCTGTGCTTGCATCATTGCTGCCCCTAGATTTAAAAAGCTCTTTTCTTTAAGCACCACACCGGATACAGTGTCCTCTGTAACCCCTCTCACTCTTTAAGGAAAAGCCCATCTAAAATGATGGCACCAGGAGCTGCACGGGTTTTGTTCATCTCCTGTAATTTGAGCCCAGCCCTGAGAAGGCCACAGAAAACTCTCCGATGCTGCGGAACTGCCCAGGGCAATCCCTGCAAGTAGGGGAAGCACTTCTTGGCAGATTGAGTTTCTGGTGGGGAAAAAAAAAAGTGCCACAACCCTCACTTTAACACTGTGCCTACTACAGCACTGCAGGAGACCCACCCTAATTTGTCAGGGTTTCACCAAGCTAAACTCATAAAGGTTTTTTAATTTCCCCTCCAGAGATCATCTTTCCATTTCTCTTGTTGTTCTTTCCTCGCTTATTCCAGTTCATCCACAATAAGCAAAGCAGGGTGACTCCTCTCCAGTGAGACTATTTCCAGCAGCAACGGGGAGTACTAATGCAACCCTGACTGGTACTGCAGGGTCACATAAATCCCCTGCACTACCATCACCTTCATCATTCGGAAACTTCTTGTGACCCAACACACGCATCCTGCTTTTCAGCTGCTTCATCCCATTCCTACTTGGTCTTCAAGATCATCTAGGTCCTCCTCTAGAATATTCCCCATTTTCCATGATTTCTTACTCTGTTGGTTCAGTATGTTTTATCTGCACATTCATCCTCCAAGGACCTTAATACAAACATTAACTGCAGATGTATCCCAAAGCCACCCCTCGTGAGGTCTTACAAGCAACCTGTCCCAGCTGCAGTTACCTCCCTTTTACCCCCCTCTGCTCCAACCTCGTAATCCACCTCCTTCAGTACAGCCATTCCTCACATGGCACTCTAAAACCATCCCACTGAACACCAAAAAGATTAGGATCTACCTATTTCTCTATTCCAAAAATAAATTATAGAATATGTGTATGACAGTAATTTGGCATAAACTGCACCTACTTAATCATACCCCCCCCCCCCCCCCCCCCCGTCTTGCTCTAGAATGTAACACCGCTGTCATCAGACCAAACAGACCTGAAATTACACGGAACATCTGGTACCACCTTTTGAACATCTGGACAAGCATAATACCTACATGGAGCACAGCTTCTAGTTGGAACAAAATCCAACCTACTCGATATTCAGATTCACATACCGCTTTCTTCTTGTGGTTCTGCGCTTGAAAACCAGTGAACAGACCCCACCAAGCGACTCGATTCATAAGGTTGCAAAAACTGGGCCTCCAGAAAAGTAACTGTGATCCATTAAGATGATCTACTCAAAACATACACCCAGCAAATCCAGTTCTACTTCTGAAGCTGATTAGCTGACAATTCGCAAAGCCTATATATCCTGACTGTAAGCCACAGAGATCCCAACGCGGTATTTGGCCAAGGTGAACTGCCTTCATCTTATGCATATTCTATACAGAAATAAGCCAGGTGGGATTTCCCTGCATACTTTGAACAACTGCAATCATGTAGCTGCCACATGTATAAAATGTAATATTAAGGTTAAGCTCTCCTTGTTTCTAAAGGTCTTACCATTCCACCTTCTCAACCACAGCATGGTCCCCCTCTCTTGCTCTCACTTGTTCCAGATCTCCTCCTTTCCCTGCTGTCCAGACCACATCCGTATCTTTGTTCCTTCCTCCAAAACAACTGTGACCCAGCCATGTCATTCTCATTTTGGCCACACCTAGGAAAGTCATTTACCCGCTATCAGTCCTATTAATATGGACTTCACCCAAGGCCATTCAGAAAGATAAGACCAAGTATTTCCCAAGCACCAACTGGAATAAACAAAGAGAAAACCCAACAGTCACCTTACCCAACAGCTATAGAAATGGGAAGATGTCACAGTAATTCACAACGTCATGGTTAAGAAATTCCAATTAAAGTGAGAAGTCTTAAGTATCAACATGGGGTAAGTTTTCTTGTGGAGCAGAGCCAGCTTAGGCTGCCCCCCCTCTCCAATCCAATCATTCCTGCCTCTTACCACAGCTTGCTCATCCTTCAGTTTCTGGATAACTGAAAACATCGTATTGGAAAATAAGTCTTTCTCCTGCTATTCCTTTTCTTCATCAACCCTGCTAGATCAACCCTTCCTTCCTAGTGAGGCAACATACCCATTCCATATCAGGTCTAAAAAGGTTTTTGAGTTAAAAGCACTAGAACTGAGCACTTCAAAGTCTGCTCGGTCTCTCAAGTTATGGTCACGTTAGATGTGCATGTCATGGTTACTAATGCAGATTTGGTGTCACTGAACAGAAGAGCTTCTAAGAACATTGATCAAAAACACACCCAGCTTGTTTTGTATAGGTCAGGGGTCTCCACCTTCTAGTACAAATCCAGGTGCTGGAGATAAATCACATTTACCCTTCGTCTTCAGCCAAAGATGCTCCTTCCCTTATACATCCCAAGAATTCCTATTTTTGGGACAATCTGGTACCAGGCATCTGCACAGCCCCAGATGACAGGCTTTAGGCCATAAGACAGTGGGGATATGCCCTGCTATTTTTTGAAGCTCTTCAAAAGGCATAAGACAAGCTATAGCTTTACATAGAAACTATCAAGATACTCCACACTTTCTCCAGAAGGCATGGCGAAGAGCTTGTGTCTGAATTCCAGGACAGAATAAGAAATTTAAAAATTTTTAAAGTTTCCAAAATACTAGAGTGCAAATTTTTGTTAGCTGTAAGAAATTATGATGATCTCTCCCCCCCCACCCCGCACAGTTGCTTCTAAACCAATGTTTCAATACAGAGAGAAAAATGTCAGGTATGGAGAAAGAAATACACACTGGTTTTTGCTCAAATGCGCAAAATTATGATAAATACTAAATAATTAGTCTCTTGATATTTGGGGGTGTGGTTCACGTCTGAGCTTGCCCATGGTTGTTAGTACCACCTCTGCATCCTGGCCGATTGTCCTCCAACAGCAGCACGCTCCTGATCAAGTACGGGTACACAATGACCGCTTGCGTACCTTTTTTTTTTTAAATTAGAAGTACCAGTATATAAATCAACACCTTCTGCCATGTGGCCATAGTGGTTTCAAACAGCTACTGGGGGCACTAAAAGATTTGTTATGTTGAATACAGGTGTTACATCGATGCCTTCCTCAGCGATGCAATTTCTACCACTGCCCCAAAAATCAAGTGACCTGGCACAACCCTGGAGATGGAAACCAGAGTGAGAGCAAGCAGAGAGGAGGACAGGAATATTTTCCAACCACCTAAGAAAGCATTTGTGAAATCAGTCACTTGATCATCTCCAGCTCCTACCAACGTTCCTCTTTTTTTCTGACCGAAATAAAAACAGCAACCCAAGAAATTAGCTTCATTAACGCAGAGTCAGGGGTATCCACAGCATCTTCTCAGAATGGGTTCAGCCAGCTCATGCTTTCTTATTTCACGAGCTGATGATGCATACTCCAACAGCCTTACCTATCTCCTTTTCACACCACGTTTAATATCAGACCTGCTTACGTTCATTAACACCTCTGATATGGAAAACCTTCAGCTTCTCGGGTAGATTCCATTGGTAGCAAGGCACAAGTGAGACACATGACATCAAGGCAATCCACACCACCTCCCTCCAATTGCTCAGAGAAGCTGAGTGTGGCACCCACCTACTGCAGGGACCCCTACAAGACCACCAAATTTCACCCATCCTTTCACCTCTCAGCCCAGTGACACCAAACACCTTGGTCACTGCTAGAAGGCAGAGGGATGGTTTCCATTAGCTACTGCTAAATCTGGAGGCACACAGTTACAGGAATACGGGCAACAAACTCTTATTTCCTTTAGAAATGTAATAGTTGTGCTGAAACAGATGTTCCAGGAACAGGATGGAGCACCACCGGGTATTCTGGAGGACAGCAGATGTAGTGGAAAAGGATTCCCACAGCAATGCATGCACCCCATTGAGTATAAGCATAGGAAGATCAAACAGGGAAGAGATGGTTTTACAAGCTCCAATGTCACCTCTTTTTCCCGTTTTTCAACGCTTCTGTTCAGAAAAATACTACAAAAATAATCTCACATCTAGCAGCCCTGACTTGAAGCGAGAGGCTTAAATTCTTTTCTTGGTTAAGTTACAGAATAAATTATTTGATTACAAGCTAAAAATACTTACTATCAGACATTCCTTCTCTCTTTAAGGAGCTCTTGAAATGATAATCCCACAACAAAAATAGGAAATACATTTTTAATGCGACTGATTAACACTGTAGCTCACTTTGGAGCACTCACTGTATCCCTTCACCTGAAGGTTTTAACTCCAGACTGCTGACATTTCCTAAAAATGCATTATAGTTGAAAAATAAGTTACAGTGTTGACAGAGCACAATGCTCGCTGGTCTGCCTTGGGCAAGAAACCTGATTACGTGGCCGCGCCGATCCCTCCTGGCCTCATCATTTTTCACGACATAAAAACCATTCAGCCATAATCTATTTTTTTTGCTGCTGCTGAATTTAAGAGAAAGATAACAAAGCATCTAAACAGGACCACAGCAACCTCAATACTCCTGCAAGCCATTTAACAAGCAAAGGGAGGCTCTGGAAGAAGCAGGTACTATGATGGCCATGGCAGAGACTGGTGGTCATCTCCCCGAATGTCTTGTGTTGGCATGGAGTCCTTGTTCGTGGAGTTTCTGGAGGAGACTGTACGGGGAGCCTGCCAGCTCTGCTGGCAGCCAGACTGACGTGGAAAGCTTTCACCTCATCTAAAGAAATAAGGAGAAATGATTCCTCCTCCTGTTCAACTTCAGGTTGGTTTATAGTTAAACAGGATTGACTGCATCCTCCTGTACTGGGTCAGGCAGAGATGGAGTTAGTTTTCCCCACAGCAGTACTCACAGTGCTGTGCTCTCTGTTGGTACCTAGAAAGGTGTGATAAGACACCAGGGTTTCAGCTACTGCTGAGCAGCACTCACACAGCATCAAGGCTGTGTCTCCAACGTTCCCAACAACAACAGTGGGCTGGGAGGGGGACACAGCCAAGACACCTGACCCAAACTGACACTCCATACCACATGACATTGGCTCAGAGATAAAAGCTAAGGGAAGGGGTGGGGGGTGGGGGGGAAGAGGGAGCATTCAGGTTCTACGACACTTCCAGAGCAACCTTTATGTGTACTGAAGCCCTGCTTCCTGGGAAGTGGCTGGACATCACCGGCTAATGGGAAGTAGAGAATAAAATCTTGGTTTTCTTTTTGCTACCGCATGCAGCATTTTTGCTTTTTTTAAACTGCCCTTATCTTGACTCAAGATTTTTTTCTTTTCCGTCTCATTTTCTCCCCTCCTGTCCTGCTGAAAAGGGGAGCAATAGAGCAGCTTGGTGGCACCTGGCATCCAGCCAAGGTCAACCCATCACACTTCCAAAATAAAAAACATAAACAAAGCTTATGGTCTTTGTACACAATGAAGAGCGTCTGCTCCTCTTCGTCAGTAGAAACCCAAGCTGGAGTTTCAAAGGGGATTCAGACTGTCCGTCTGCACCTACAAGGGAGGTCCATGAAGGCGGTGGAGACCCGAGCAGGGCGGCACAGGAGCAAGGCAGGAGGAAGCAACCAACAAGGCTCCTGAGCCCTCCTGTGGAAACATGGCACCAACTCTTCCCTCTCCCACTCAAAGGGCAAAACCAGCCAAAACCAGCCTTTCACCCCACATCCCGCACTGCTCACATCTCAGCCAGTCCTGTCCCAATACACACTTTACCACGCTAACAGTAAAAACAGCACCTGACATTCAAAGTGTTACATGGAGGATTTTGGCACAAGTTCTAGGAAAGGTAAAAGTAAATTGTGTCAAATCTCCTCTAGCCACGCTTAGAGCACAAAAACCCTTTTCAGGTAGCGTTTCACCTGTCCTCCCCTACAGCACTCCTGCACACCTCATCCAAGCAATCTTTGATCTTCAACAACTTCCTTTGATGCTCAAGGATCTCAACCATCTCCTCACTACCCTCTTTTTGTTGGCAAAGGGTGAAAAGAGGGCAGGCAAGCAAGCGATGCTAAACATCCTTTCACACGAATACGTCCGGGTTCATGCACATCCCAAATCCTCCCCACAAGCACTTTTTTAGGCAAAGTAACTCATTTGCCATTTACGATGCCTATTTTTTTCCCCTAGAGGACAATCTCTTTAAACTCAGAGAGATTTAACTAATAACATTAAAATGATGACTTACCAGTCTCTCATTATCTTCTGAGGTTCTCTGGTAATGAGCTGCTAAAGCAACGTAATCCTGTGCCTGCTTGTTACACTCTAAACACTTAAGTCCATGACGGATTAGTCTCAATGGGTCCGTATAGAGAGGCAAGGCTGGCTGAGTGTTAGCAGAAATTCCTACCCCGCCTCCTGAAGCAGCACCGGGCTTACAAGAAGCAGAGGGCGAGTGCAAAGTCTGAGGAGCCGGAGAGCTTGTAGGAGAAGGTGAAAACATTTGGTCTAAGGAAATTGGTTTCATTAGCAGCTGGGAACACTGCATGATCAATCCTTTGCTCTTATGATCTCTTGCATGTTTAAGCAAGCTACACTTATTAAAAAAAAGTAGCATAGTTGAACACTGAGTGCACATGACTTCGATATGAACGCTTCGTCTACTATAGTGTTGAGTCAGGCTTTTCTCTAAGGCAAATGAGTCCCCACATTCCAGGCAACAATACCCAGAGGCAGGTAAATTAATACTTGTGTCAGGCGGAGGGCTAAGGTTGGGAGTATATATTGGCACCGGATTGGCACTGTGTAGTACTTTATTAAACGCCTCCACGATGACAGGAGCAGCTTTCTTGACTTGGTGCACCAGCGGCACAGACATCTGCGTCACCTGAGGCTGATTTCGCCTCTGTGTGGAGGACTTCGCTGTAACAGAAGCAGCAACGCTATGCGGAACTAAGTTGAGATTTGCCAAGTGCACGGCTTTGGGAAGAAGGCTGGAGGTGGTCGTGTTGGACGGCTGCATCACAATACCCTGCTGCTGCCTCTTAACACCTACTTTTATGGCACCGCCACCGCAGTTTGGCAGCGGAGACAAGGACATGGCACACGTGCTGTTTGCAGCCGTATCTGTTTTCATACTGTCCATGTAAGGACTCGCGACGTTTGACAGCTGGATGGCCACAGCAGACCCATTTTTGGTTGAATTCTTGCTAGCCTCGCTTTCCATAACTGTACTAGTGTCAGGGGATGTGAAAGATTTGATAAACTCTTCGGTAGATGAGGTTTCCACAGGCGACTCTTCTGAAGATTTGCCCAACTCATCGTTTTCTGGCAAAATTCTAGTTACAGTTCTTTTAATTTCACCAGAGGATGTCTTGATAGTCTTTATTCTAACTTTGGGAATAGCTGGTGGAGAGCCAGCTGCCATGGAAGGAGAGCCTTTCCCACTGCTGTCACTGCACACACTTCGAGGACTCTCAGGCTGCTTGCTGGCCTTCCTTACCACCTCTAAGGGGCTTCGGGGACTCTTTGGTGACTTGGGCATTTTTGGACTTCCCTTCATCCCATCTTTAAAAGGACCAGGTTCCTTGGTAAGGTTTGGCTGATCGCCTTTTGGAATACACGCAACCTTTTTGGCCTGAAGAGCTACTAACGCTGCCACGCAGGATGACAACTTTGAATGAGTTGGCTTTAACCTCTGGCGCGGCGGTACCGACGAAGACATATTCAGCTCGGGCCTGGACCCCTTACTTTCTCCTAAATTAGTTTGAGGGAGGTCTCCAAACACCAAGCCTTCTCCAAGAAAGCTATTGGTATCTACCAAGTCCTTGCTGGACTCCACAAATCTCTCTGTGGCTTTGTCTTGTTCTCTCCTGCTCATTTCCAGCCTACCCTCAGGCTGGCAGTGGATTTCCATCTTTTGTTCCTTCTTACAGTATTGATCAAACATGCTTAGTTCGGGCTCTGGTACCTTCCTCAGATGATCCAGCACTGAAGCTCCTGTCACATACACTGAAGGTGGTGGAAAATACGGTGTTTGGGCATGTTTGGGTTTATCACCAACACTGTTCTCTTTGAACGTATCCTCTGGCTCAGGGCTGGAAATCGGGCTAAACTGACTAAATGTTGGCAAAGGCTCCGACTTGGACTGGTCCAGTTTATCAGAGTAACTTCTTGAGCTGTCACCATTAATAAAAGTTGACTCAAACTTGCCGTAGTTATGCACTAAAGCGTGAGCCTCTGAGGGCAGATCGGACCCACGAAACCCATTGTGTAGCAGACCAGTCCCGAGGTGATTCCCCTCTTTTTCTGCTTCAAAGGATTCCTGGCGACTCGTGTTCTTCACGATCACACTCACAGCGGGAGCATCGGAGGCAGGCAAAGAGTGGGATAAGGAGACGTTCTCATCTATGCAGATTCCTGATGATTTCAGGTGATTCTCATTCTCCTCCCCAGTTGACGAGATGGTCTCCTTGGCATCAAGGCTAGTTGGATCGGGGATGTCAAAAGCAGCCAAGAGGTCATCAAAGTCTGGGGTTTTCATGTCCCCCATGATGAAAGCTACAATTAAAAGCAAAAAAAACCCAAAACGTTGTCAGGTACTTTTCCCCTTGTAAGACTCATTTGCATAAACATCTTAGCATGACAAAACCCACAACTGCCCAAAATGCTAACACAGCAGGGTACAAAGGCCAGAAACATCTGCGGCAGACACTTCAGCTCCCATTTTAACTATTCCTAGGTTGACTGTTTATAGACAAAAATATTAACCCAGCTTTTTCAACACAACACTGCCGTTTCACAGGGCATCATGGGGAAGGCACTTCTCCTGCCCCAGCTGTACCTGGATGATCAGCAAAAGCTCAGATCCCATCCTGCTTGAGCTGGCAGGGGCAAGTGACAAGTGACAGGAGCTGTTCACTCCCATCCTGCAACACCATCTGCCCTTTCCAGGTTGTGGGCAGAGCTGCTCCTGGTGCTTCAAGCAATGTAGTGGGAGACAGCATTCCCTTTTCCCAGGGTCCCCAAGAGCAGAGCCTGTTCAAACATGACCTTTTAAATGACAGCAAGCTCATGCAGGGGATGTCTTTTCAACCTGTCAGATGCTTCACTACTCCAAAACCAGCCATTATCACGAGCCTCAACAGGAAAGACTCAGAAGTACATTACTACAGGGTTTCTTTTTTGTTTGGTTGGGGTTTTTTTTCTAGAGCTAACAGGTAACGATCACTGCCTATTTCTCAACAGATTGTCACATCTGAAGAAGTCAGTCCTCCTTCAAGGAAAAAAGCCAGGAGTAAACAGGTGACCCAAGAGAAACAGGCCTGAAAAGCGAGATGACTCCCTACCCAGAGCAATTTAAATAATAGAAGTCTTCAGTAAATATTTCAATACAGCAGCTCAAAGTATGGTAAACCAAGCAGGGTTTGTCTGAAACAGGGGCAATCCTTAATTAGGTAATGATGCGAGGCAAAACTGCCCAAAGACAGAATAAAGGATCATATCTAAATCATAACAAGAAATGATGTTCTCAGCTCTCTCTCTGCCCTCCAGAAGGGAAGTGGGGACTCAGACGCTCACCACAGAGACCTACAACAGCAATAATCAAACTCTGATGAGATGCATAATGAAAGCTGACAGCACAGAATTCCTTGAACATTTGTGTTCACTACTGTCAGGGATACTGTTTCTTCCCCTGTTTAATGAAAATATTTTCAAGTTGGCGCCATATAGAGATTCACAAATATTTAATAAGCCATTATTTTATACATGTTCCGTTTAAACCCCAAATTTATGTGAACTGATGTATGCTGCATGCAGGGGAGGAAGAAAATCGTGAAGAGTGGCAACTGCGCTAGTAGAGCACCAGCTCCTACTTGGCAAGGAGCATTCACAGGCAGGGTAAGTCCTGCCACGCTCACTTGACTTGGGCTGCATCAGCGCTTGCCAACAGAGAGGGCGGCAAGAGCCCAGGAGAAGGGGGAAGAGCAGGGAGCAGAGGTGCAGGCAGGGGGAGGATCCTGGGACAAGGCGGAGGGAGAGGAAGAAGCTGTCTGACAGCTTCCCGAAAGGCCACTGATTTAAAGCTGCTTTCATTATTTACAGTTGGGTTTGAACATTTGTCAAGCATCACATCAAGACCAAACAAAATGCAACCCTTCCTGCCAGACTGCTGGTAGGAGGAACAGTTTAGAGAGCTGGGCCAGGAGAAATTGCTTCAGCACGGAACAAGAGGACATACTTTGGTATGGTCTTTGAGCTTTAGTGCAGCCATACCTACAGACAAGCTCCGAAGGTGTTGCTTTGGTTAATCTACTGCAAAACACTCTGTGGAGATTTACTTGGCTTAAGAGCAGCTTGCTGTGGTTTAGCTTAAACTTCCTCTCGTTCTTAAATTAACCCACAAGTATGTATGTCCACAGAAGGCTGCAAAGTAATTTACAATTGCACCCCTCCGCAAGGCAGGATAGCTGTGCGCTGGATCCCTGAAAGCCCAGATTATCCACACGCTTCACATCACCAGCACTTGATAAGGACTTTTGAAATATCACAACTTACTGTGGTTGGCAGAGCACGGACCTGAAGCTTCCCCTTCCTTTGGGTGGGAAAACTTGTGCCAGCTGGGAGAGAGCTAGGCACCACTTGGCTCCCAAAATTTCTGGCACACAAATCCTTGGCAAGGAAGATGTTTCAGCCATAACCTGGAACGCTCAAGTTTTATATAGAGAAAACTGAACTTGCCAATTGCTCTTGACTTTTCCGTTCTCGCTCTTGAATACCAATACACATCTTCGGATGGGGCAGTGTTTTAAAATCTAGGACAAAATACATCTGAGGTATCTGCAGTATGACAAAATACGCTTTTCTTGGAATAAACCTTGCATTCTCAGAAGCTTTCGCGTACATCTTTGAGTCCTACAAAAGATCGGTTTATGCTCTTTGCTATTATGGGAGCACAACTCTCCAACTCAGGTATTTCCCCACAAAACTGCATCTCAAACTTGTCACACGTGAAGCTACAATTTCTGAAAATAAAGCAAAAATGGACCCAGATTCTAGAGAAGACCAAGTAAGTATCTTGCCAATAGAAGTGATTTTTAATGACACAAATTTAAAATTTCGACTAAGCACCATTTATTTCTGTTCTCAGATAACAAACAGAAGAAATATATTAAGGTAAATTACGTCAAAGCCTCCTGCAAACTGGCTTGTGAGGAAAATAAAGACCTCCATCCTTAGTCCATCCTTCTTGTGCAAAGGACTTGGCTTAGAACCCAAGCTCAGAATCCAGTTTTCTCCCTCTGCTTGCCTATGGAAACATAGAGGTTGGGATTTGCAAAGCAACAGAAGAGGCAAATAAAATGAGCAAAGAAGGACTTGTGGACCAGAACACATGTATTTCAACACGCAAAACCAACCTCACAGTAGGACATTTCTCCAGGAAGTGAGGAACCCAGAAGCCTCCAAGCCATCCCAAAAAACCCCGCAAACTCCCTCAAGGCAATATGTCAAACCCCAGGGCCTCCAGCTGTGGCTAAGCTTCAAAACTCTGCAGTCAGGCAGAGGTATCGCAGGACCAGCGTCCCACACACACACCATACAAACCTTTCGCTAGCAGTGCTATTCCTGGGGACTTTTGGAGATCTCCAGCAGCTCCTCTGCAGCTTTTAAACGGGCACGTACCATACTGTTCGAGGAGGTTCAAGATTGCCACCTAATAGGAAAGCAGAAAAACACAATTACACCCAGGTTAAAGAATAAAGGAAAAGGATAATAATAAATATTGGTAAATTTGCAAAACAACAGCGAGGTACAAGGGAAAACATCTGCAAAGGGCTGCTCTCGTGGGTCCAGAAGAGGCAGGCGTCTGCTGGAGGAGGATACGGATTGCCTGCCAGGGGAATGCTTTGGGAAGGCAGGGATGTCAGGAGCAGGGGCCGAGGAACACCAGCTGGCAGCGGGAGAGGTGGCCCAGCCTGCCGAGGGAACCGGCCACCCAGTGGCTGTCAGGGCTGCGGGGAGGGTGTGGGAACGGAAAAAAAAGGAACTGCGGGAGGATCAAACCGGAGGCTTCAACCGGCAGGCGGGACCCAGCGTTTTAACAGGCATTAAAGTTTCAGGAGCCACGTTAGGGCAAGGTGGTGCCGTCCCGGGTTAACGCTGCAAAGGGTCCGAGGGGCTCAGGGGTCGCCCGGCCCGTGGCAGCCCCGCCGCTCGCCGCCCCCACCCCGGTCCCCACCCGCGACCCACCCGAGACAAAGGCCCGGGGGCCTCCCCGGCCCGCCGCTGCCCGGGCCCCGCCGCTCGGCCCCGCGCTGACAGCCCAGCCCGGCCCCGCCGCCCCCCGGCCGCACGTGGACGAGCCCCGCTGAAGTTAAGTTTGTCCCGGCGCCGCCGGGGCCGGGCCGGGCCGCCGCGGGGGCCGGGGCAACCGGAGCCGTGCCCGTGGCCGCCGTCGGGGATGGTTGTGAGGGGGAAGGCGGCGGGCGCCCCGCGGACCGGAAGAGCCGGGGCGGGCGGGCGGGCGGGAGCGCAGGGCTCCGTCTGCCGGCGGCGGGGCCGCCCGCCCTGCCCGCCGGGCGGCAGCACCCGCTCGGCGGGAGGGCGGAGGGCGAGCGGGAGGGGCGGGCCCGGGCCCGGCCGGGCGACACTCACCCACGCTAGGCGGCTTCTCTTGAAGGCCCCGCCGCCGCCGGGGCCCCGCGCAGGCCTCACCCCGCACCGGGCACCAACGGCCGCAACATGGCGGCGGCGGCGGCGGGCGGGGCCAGGGGCGGGGCGGGGCCGGGCCGGGGCACGGCGGACCGCCCCCCCCCCTCCGCCCCCCGCTTTCCACTCCCCCTCCGCCCCGGGCCTTGCGCCGGGATCCTGCGGCGGCGGAGCCTATTCAGCGGCAACTCCGGGCGTGTGTCCCGGTCGCCGGGCCGGCCCCGGGCCCACCTCTCCCCTCAGGGGTGGCTCCTACCGCCGTGACAGGAGGCGCCTCACGGGCGCGTCCCGCCGGCTCCTCACGCCTCCCGAGGTGCCGCCCTTCTCCATTTTACACCCTTTTCCCACCAAAAGAAAGGCACCCATCGCTTCTCTCTGCCCTTCACCCCCTTCCTCGTTGTGTCCCACGTCGACACCGGTGCGATTTTGCTTGTAGTTAGACTAATTGGCCTGGAATTAATCACTTTTCTCCTTGCAAGCGTGTGAATGGTGCCAAGATTTTTGCCCCCCCCACATCCGACGGAGCTGGTAGGCTGTTAGTATGTCTTGACTGCTGGCGCTAATTGCTTGGCATCTTCCGTAGCTGACAAAGCTATGCATTGTCAACTCCTACAGTTAAAATAATTTGAATGGTTTGTGCTTAACATCTTCCATAGCTCTGAATTCAGCATCCTGTGCTGGGCTCCCCGTAACGGGCTAGACTGGAGAGCCCAGCGAAGGGCCACCAGGATGGAGAAGGGACTGGAGCATCTCGGGTATGAGACAAGGCTGAGAGAGCTGGGACTGTTCCTCCTGGGGAGGATAAGGCTCAGGAGGCAAAGAGGAAGCTCAGTGCAAAGAGGATGGAGCCCAGGCTCTTTTCAGAGGTGCCCAGTGCCAGGACCAGAGGCAACGGGCACAAACTTAAACACAAGAGGTTCCCTCTGAACATTGGGAAACGCTTTTTCACTCTGAGGGTGACCAAGCGCTGGCACAGGTCCCCCTGGGAGGTTGTGGAGTCTCCCTCCTTGGAGGTGTTCAACAGCCATCTGGATTTCCTGGGCAACTGGCCCTGCTTGAGGTTGGGCCAGATGGCCCCCAGAGGTTCCTTCCAACCTCAACCGCTCTGATGCTGTGAAGCATTTTGTGTTCAGGTATGAATCTGTCACCCTCCCATCATAATAAATGACAAGTATTTCTTGAGTTTGTCTTTCCCGTGACATGACATTTTTACCATCTACACCTGCTACTGGACATACGGCATTGTTCATTCTCCATTTGTTGCTCACCCAGTTAAATAATTATTCTTTTTCCTTGTCATCAGTCCCATGGGCAAATTATTTCTTCTTTTTTTATACTGACACTTGTAGCTTCACTTCATAGAACCATAGAATCATGGAATTGCTGAGGTTGGAAAAGCCCTTTAAGATTCCCCAAGCCCAACCGTTCCCCTAACCCTGCCATCCCACCACTAAACCCTGGCCCTAAGCACCTCGTCTGCCCAGCTTTTAGATACCCCCAGGGATGGGGACACGACCCCTTCCCTGGGCAGCCCCTTCCAGTGCTTGACAGACCTTGTGGGGAAGGAACTTTTTCCCAATGTCCAACCTAAACCTGCCCTGGCTCAACTTGAGGCCATTTCCCCTCATCCCATCACCCGTTCCCTGGGAGCAGAGCCCGACCCCCCCCGGCTCCCCCGTCCTGTCAAGCAGTTGTAGGGAGTGATAAGGTCTCCCCTCAGCCTCCTCCAGGCTCAACACTCCCAGGGCCCCCAGCCACTCCCCAGCAGCCTGGGGCTCCAGACCCCTCCCCACCTTCCTTGCCCTTCTCTGGACACACTCCAGCCCCTCCATGTCCTTCTGGGAGTCAGGGGCCCAACACCGAGCCCAGCATTCGAGGGGTGGCCTCCCCAGTGCCCAGGACAGGGGCACGGTCACTGCTGTGCTCCTGCTGGCCACACCAGTCCTGATACAAGCCAGGATGCCGTTGGCCCTCTTGGCCACCTGGGCACACAGCTAGCTTATATTCAGCCTCCTGTCAACCAACTTCCTTAATTTCTGAATTGGTGTAATCACTGTTCTCCTTTTGGAGGTGATAGCCAGTCCCTCACGACCAGCAAAAGGGCAAAGGAAGTCATGCAGCAAAAATGCTTTCAATATTACGACAGCTATCTGTGTTTTTAGCACGTCTCTATGAAAAGCTGCTCAGGAGCTGTAAGATGCATTTATAAGGATCTGCTGCAGTCCTGAACAAGTCGTGGCTTGCAGGAAAGCTGCTGTAATTTGAAGGATTGTGCTTATTAAGAAATGTAATGCCAGTGGGAAGTTAGCTCCATCCCAGATGGCCAAGGAGGAGAGGCCGGGTGGGAGGCTATGTTCCCCTCCTCAGGACAGCAGAGGCACGAAAAGGGCTGAGGAGAATCTGTATTCTTCCGTGCGATCTAAACACCGCGTTCCTTCTTTTGTTTGTGGGCCGGTGCGGTAACTTGACAAACCTGGAAATAAAAAATCTTTTTTTGTTGTTGTTTTGAGGTTTAAATTTGTCCCTTTAGGCTCTCTTTGTGATCCAAGCTGAAGGATTTGATGTGGCAGAGACAAAAGCTGTGGATCTAAAGGAGATGATGTTACAAAGCAGGGCTTGGGACAGAGCCGGGAGCGGCGTCGCGGGGAACCCCTGTATCCTGCTGGCACCTCGGCAAGGGAGGTCCCTGGGTGACACACTCCAACAATGTCCAGCTGCATCTGAGATCTTCCCCTGTGATTCCTCCTGCTGCGTGGGGTTGCTGGTGCTTGCTTTTTAGCTGGGGGAAGCTCGTTCTTCCCAGGTGCTGGCTATGTTGGAGGGGGTGCACATGCACATGTAGGCAGGTGAGCTGGCGAGTATGGTGGGACCCGTTTTATTCATACATCGCAAACGTCATAAAGCACTGAGCTCTCGTGCCTAGGCAGCTGCCATTTTTCAAATCAGCGATTAATTCGTTTCTGTCAGAGCTCGGTGTTGTAGAGAATTACCCCGAGCTGGTTGCAAAAGCTGGGCATTCCAAAACCGTAATTAATGTTTCAGAAACTCCAGGGAAGGTTTATTATTGGCAGGGTGAGAATGAATCTCCAGACGCAAACATTCCTCTAAGATAACAGCGTAGCCTTCGGCGTTCCCTACACAAAAAATTATCAGTGCAACTTAAATCGGAGTAATTAATTATGCAGTTGTCATCTGTAGACATTTAAAACCATTTACACATTTCACTCCGTCTTTTTGGTCTCCCAGGGCGTGCCCTCTGTATTTTCCCCACACACACGCTTTTTGCTTCTTGACACATACGCCAATGAGCCGATGAGCGTCTCTGCAAGGAAGATCCCTCTATACAACTGCTGATCCACCATGAACATGGGAAAACTTGCCCGGACTCCACATCCGCGCTCAAGGCAGCTTGTAGCCAGTAGCTGTGGGACTCGCTTGCAATCATGGGGGCCTGACCACAATGATGGGGACCCGACTGCAATGATGGGGACCTGACCTTAAATCCCTGCATCAAATCAGAAAGAACAAAACTGTGTATCCCAGTGAGCTTGGGAACAGGAACAAGAATACTAATTTGGCAAAATCCTGTTAGAGAAGAATTGTTTCATGCCCTGCCATGCTTTTGATTCCCGTTTAGTGGAGGTGGAGACATGATGTGATACACTGATCTCTGGTGGGGAGGTTGTAGTCAAAGGCTGCTGGAAGGGCAAGGATGCACATCTCCCCTATCAGCTTTCGCTAGCACAGTAGCAAACCCGTTTTAATACTCATCTAGAAAACGGAGCTAGCGACTTCCAGGCAACCAATTTTCTTCACCCACGAGGACTGCAGGCTCTGGTGCAGTATGGGCATGCTCCAAGGTCTGGGCAAGCAAGGACCCTTTGTGCAATCCTCTGCGCCAACAACAGAGACGGCGCAAAGCCCTGGGCTTGGTATTGCTTCGCCCAAGTAGTGCTGACGCAATGCCTGCAGGGCTCCGCACCTAATTGCTGGACGTGAGCCGAATTCACAGTGACCCCCTTCTTCCCAAGTTGGCTTCAAGGCAGGCTCGCTCCCATGCTCCAGGCTATGCCAAGAGGACCTTCTCAAGATGGTTCTCCTGCTGAAGCAATGTTCCATGTGACTGCAGCCGCGGGCCTGGCCTTGGGACTGGAGTGGCTGGAGGACACAGTGGTTTCCCTGAGTGACAAAACTGGCTGGAGCTGTTCTTGCCTTCATGCCTCCAGCCCCATGCGATGGCAGTGGGACCGCTCTGTGAACCAGAGACAACCAATCCAGGCTTTATAAACCTCACTGGGGAAGAAATTAAACTTCATTTCTTCCCTCAATCAGCTTACACATAGTCCCACAGGCAGCTGTGTGGGCAAAAATGAGGACTGAGCTAGTTGGCCCCCAAGTGGGAGCCAGCCAGAGGGAGAGATGCTGGGGCAGAACGACCAGCGGCATCAAGCCACAGCCCACATTGCTCCTGGAAACTCTCGTGAACTTTGCTGGAAAGTTTAACCAAAGCTTGAGAAAACTGTGAGAAGAATTCTGCAGGGATTCTCTGTCCTAAACTGTCCCTAGCACGCTCCCATTAATTTCAATGCAGTGGTACCGCAAAAGCCTCACCAAGAAAGCTCAAGAGATTGCTTTGCACATTCACGAAAAGAGAGAGAGTAATGTAGATGCAGACGCAAAGTTGGTCTGTGTTGCAGGCACAGCTGGGGGGTAAGCGGGCTGTTGTGGGCTTGGTGGCAGCCGTTGTGTAGTCCCATAGTCTGTCCAACACACTGAACTGCTGTGGCATAATTGCTGGAGGTGGCCTAGAAATTAAATGTGTATTCACATTTTAGGGAAAGGTACAGCACTGAAGAAGCTTCCAGGGTGGAGTGCGGCTGACATGCAAGGAATCCATCCCATGGAAGTTCCCCAGGCCTGCAGCCTTCAATGCTGGCAACACCAAGGGTGCTCGGTGTGCCGACTCTAAGAGAAACTGCACAGAGGGTGGAGCAGAGCGGAGACGCCACAGCCAGGCTCTGTGATAATATGGGAACTTAAAGGTACCACAGAACTGATAAGCTGCAGATTTGCTACCCCAGGCCAACGGTCTGTCATGTTTTTGACAAAATGGTGTCCTTTGGTAAACTTTGCTCATTATAATATCATTATAATACCAAAACACACCTCCATCCCCAAAGCTACCCGCCTCCAAGTACTGAGCTTGTACTTTGAATTTTTCTAACCTATACCTTTAAAAGCAAAGTGAGATAATTTTACACCAATCGTAACCCAGGTACATATGGCTGGAGTCACCTGAGCTCCACCTAAAAGGTAGTAAATGATATAAAATAGCTTAAGGGAGAGAGGATGTTAGGGACAATGCCATCATCGCATACTACCCCGACTTCTGGGATCAGCCAAGGGGCTGAGCCTCTCTTTCCTCCCATTGGGGCACCTTTGGGTAGGATTCAAACACTTGGTTGCCTCCCCAGGAAACTCGGAAATCTCTATAGCATTGCTTTATATCTCTTAATGCGTCTATAGCCAGGCGGTATTGCTCACACTCTTGCTATTTGCATGTGCTTTGCAGACAGTGAATTTACCACTGGCAATCCAAAAGAACCCATGCGTCTGTTGCTGTAAGAAACTGCACTGTTCGTTAATCCAGCCATGATCGTTCTCCTTGAACCTGACCAACTCTTTAAGTGCGGCCATGGTAGTTCGTGGTACATGACCAGCCTGAAGGTGTATCACATTGTTTGTGCGTCTGTAATTGCGATAGTTCGACACTGAACACAACCAGGCTTACAACGACAAATTGGGCATGGCTCCAAATTAACCTTTTAACGCAACAACAGTAACAGGGTGGTCCAGGGCGGGCAGGCCCAGTCCCAGACTGGGCTCTCTGCATAAAGCCTTCTCTTCAATTAGTTTCAATTAGATCAAGCTTAATAGAAAAATCTTTGCATCAAACAGAGATACCCCAGAAAGACTGACAGGCTGCCCTTCCGCTCCAGCCTTACCCTCTTGAGAGGGATCTGCTGGGGAAGCAGAGGTTGTGTCCCTGTGTTACGATAGGTTATAACAAACTATATATATTTTCTTTTCCTACAGGAGGAACAGGCAGTCCCTACGGCCAGATTTGAAGGTAACGCAGGAAAGAAGGGGCAAGTAGATGAAATTGCTCTGCATGCAGATTATCTCAGGTAGCTGGGGGAGTCATTTAGGAGAAGGAGTGGCCATGTTTCCAGCTGTCAAACAAGGATTAAATGCAGCCCCAAAACGAGGTGTAGGATTTTTGCTTTCTGTGCAAACGCATTGATAATCCTAAAGTGAATCTGGCATCATCTGGTGGCTGGGGAGTTTTCATATTTAAAATGCTAAAACTGGCATCATGTACAGAAGCTGATTTCAGCACTACAGTAAGAATGAAATCACTCAGAAATGCAGGCTTCTGGTGTGCAGCCCCACTGACCGTGCCATTCCTGCCCTGGCCCACACATCCTTGAGCACCCGTCCCCTGCTTCTTGGCATAGAAACGGATCTCAGGCACCTTCCCAGGTGCCAGCCAGGAGACCTGCTGATCCTCCCTGGGGCGCAGTGGAAAGGTGGCTGGGGACTGTGAGGCACCTGAGCAATTTCATCTGCAGCTGGGCGGCAGGCTGGGCGGTTCCGGCCCCAGGCAGCATGGCACATGTTGAGGCTTTATCCCGCGGCCTGCGCTGAGGAGCACAGACAGTTTTTAAGCTGTGCCCAATCTGGGGCAGAGGCTTTTCTCCATAGCTGGGGACAAGAGGATAGCCAGCAACCAAAGGATTTTTCTTCTCGCTTTCCAAACATCGTGAGTTCCTACGAATCCCACAGATGAGGCAGAAAACCCTCTGCATTTCATCTCCACCCTGTCATAGTTTCTTTTTTTTTTCCCTGGAAAGTATTAACAAAATCTTTTCACTCATTTGAAGCTTAAAAACTCACTGGATTTTCATTTTCAGAAGTATTTCACGTTGCTACTTTCTCTCTCAGCACAGTAGTAGGTAAAATGCAGCTGAACTTGAAAGGTTGATGTATGGATTCTGTTCATCACAGCATTATCCTCCACCTATTTGTCATTGCGCCATTATTTAAGCTCATGTACTAAAGCAGCCTGTTTGCTTTGCCAGGGTAGCCTCCATCATAGCAGGAAATGTTAAATGGCCCTGCAACTAGCTCAGCTCACTTCACGCTTCTCCCGGGAAAACCCACGACTTCACCATGCGGCAGCCCCAACGCTGGGGTAAGGCAGCCAAAGCTTGGTGCTCGACTCGGCTTTCTGAGAAGCGGGCCAGCTCCGTGTCACACCTTCACAACACAGGAATGGCAGCACGGTCCTGCAACGATACAGAATATGGTTCCGCTCATGCATTTGCATCAGGAGCTGGTTTTTGCCAACATGGTGCCCCAGCGTGCCTCCCCTGAGCTCCCTGGAGGTGCACTGCAGGGCGCTCTGCTGTCTCTGGCTCCCTGGCTAGTCCTTCCAGCAAGCTCTCAGTCAAAGGAGAGATTAATGTCTTGGAGAAACTGCTTGATTTCCAATCTGATTTGGATTTCAGTAACGTAAATGTCTTGCCTTCATCCTTGTGTCTCACATGATTTCACATGTAAGGACAGAGCCCTCCATATCTGCTCACTTACCCCATGGTTAGGCAGCTGGGGGGATAAATGTAGACAAGTCACTGCAGCTGCAGCATATCTCTCTTCCTCACCCCTCTGCTTGTGCTGCCTGGCACATGCGTGCCTCTGCCTCCTGCATCGCCTCTGCCTTCTGCGTCAACTCTGCCTCCTGCATCGCCTGTCTCTTGCATTTCCTTTGCCTCTTGCTTTACCTCTCCCTCCTGCATCTCCTCTCCCTCCTGCATTGTCTCTCATTTCTGCATTGCTCCTGTATCGCCTTTAGTTTCTGCATCACCTGCTTCTCATGAGGTGGCATGGGCAGAGCCATTTCAGCCCATAGTTCGATGCCCCTTTGCAGGCCTTACTGAGAAAAAGCTGGAGGGGAAGGCTGGTATTAAGCAACAGTGATTACTCCCCTGGAGAGGTCACAGCCTACAGCAACATCTCTCAGTGCTGCAGATCCCAAGAAGCAGCTTTAGATTCAAAATCTATTTCCTAAAAGTTGGCCTTTGCTTGCCAATGACTTTCTCCCCTTTCTTCTCCAGACCTTTGGGGTTTTATCCCTGGAGGGAGAAGGACCTGGGGGATTTATACACCATATCTTTCCTTCCTCTCTCACGTTGCTTTGCCCATAAATTCAGACCTGGCTTTAACTGAGACAACTGATGGTGTGTCCTCTTTATCCCGGAGGCCATCTCTGCACCGTAAGACTGAGCAGGCAGAACTTACGACCATCCACTCTGCCTTTGACAGTAAGTTTGCCCTCACACTCATGCGTCCCTGGAAAAGGAGCTGGCTGCTCAACACCGAGTTGGGCTATAACTGAGGAGCTGCAACCTGTACGCTGACATGGGATCTGCTCCCAGATCCTGTCTCCTTGGGAAGGCGCTGCAAAGCAGAGCTTTCTTAGGCCCTGTTGGCAAATATGGGCTACGAGTCAACAAAATACGGGAGGGTTCTGGCTCCAAAAGGCACCAACTCTTTTGTTGTTTTGTTTAGCAATAGAAGCTCTCTCATCTGGTTACTCCTCTGTAAAGATGGCTGGGGTGTGGAGAAAGGAAAAAAATAACGCTGTGTGTCAGGACACAGCATCTCATGGGAGGTGTAGGACGCTGAATGCTTTTTGTTCAAACCAAGCTTTGGGAGAAAGGTGAAGAAACGTTCAGAAACTCTAAGGGGTTGTGACAGACAGGCTTTTCAGAAGGAAAGAAAACAATTGCAAGGTTTGTTATGGAGAAAGTTCTTTTTATGTCTTAAAAACAGTAGGGACTGTGATGATGAAAAAGCACTGTGTAAGCACAGCCAAAAGTCATCTGATAATGGAGCTTTCCATAGTAGGTCTCCTCTGACCCCATTAACCATGGACATTATTTTCGTGTTCTTTTTTATCCTGTCAGACATTCATTGGGCCCGCAGTTACGCTGTGCTGTCACTCAGGATGCTAAGGGATGGGCTGTGGTTGCTCTGATGTGTCAGTGAAAGGCATTTAAGTATAGGACAAACAAATATCTCTGGCCTTCAAGAAACAATTTTCCAAAGGTTGAACTCGCGTTGACTCATACCGGCACAGCAGAGATGTGCCATGCGCTCTTACTGCATCCTACCTGGAAGCAGAAGCGTGTCCTGTGAGAGAAAATAGTGGAGAGGAGCCAGGAATGAATAAGCAGCCTTATTACACTGTGGATTAAAAAAACCCCTTCCTATGAAAAGGCTGAGTTGGGCTTGTTAAAGCATTGATGAAGACAAAAGGTAAAATTACAGCAGGGTAGACAGGGTAAAATTATAACCCTCAGCTTAGGCGTAGGAAGGAAACGAGCAATAAAGGAGTTGGTCTGTGTGGGAGGCAGCAGGTTTTTCGTCTTCTCCTGGAGTACCTTGCCACATCACATTGCTAGAGGTCATGCACTGGGCTGAAGGGGTTTCTGGTGAACGGCCTTTCCGTGCCCATGTCCCCTTCCCCCGGGGCAATGCTGCCCAAGCTGGACAGAGTCCTTTCTGAGCATCAGCACCTTGCTCTCTAATGCCACTGCTATCACCATCACCTACAAACCCGCAGCTTTAAGGTGCTTTTCAAAGAGATCTTGTAGATCCCATATTTGGGATCAGCACTTGCACATCATGTCTGAAACACCCCTGCACTCATAGCATGGTGTCGCGGCTCTGGAGCGGATGGTGGTCTCTTTTCAGACCTCAGCTTCTGCATTCCTCTTCAGTGGTCAAACAGCCTTCCCAGGGCGGAGAGCGGGCACGATGCATTGCTCCACAGACTCGGGCTTAGACCCTGACTTTGGAGCCAGGCCCTGCAGAGCCAGGGCCAGCAGGGAAGAATGTACATCACACAAGTACTTTGGGAAGAGCTGCTGCGCTTCTGGCAACTGCACGAGAACCTTGAGTGTCTGAAAGAGTCCTTTTCATCCAGCCACTTGCCCAAAGGGGTCCACTGGATTCACGTTTGCTGATGTGCTGGGGGTTTGTGACGTGCTTCCTAATTTTCCGCTGGAGGAGCTGAGGTGGGCTAGCTGGCCTGATGGCAAAGGGAAGAGCACTGAATCGGCTCTTGCCTTGTCTCACTGACTGATAAGCATCCATCACCTGAGGAACTTCAAAGCCTGGTAGACACAGCACATGGATCACTTAGAAGGTTCGATCTTAACCTTTCCATAAATAACCTCTTCTGCCCAAGATCCTTCCATTTTTCCTCCTGATTGATTGCACTTTTCAGTGTGCTTCTTGCTGCTCTCCATCGCATCCTCAGCAGGACTGTCCCAAATCAGTGCCAAGACTGGGCGCTCCAGATGAGATCCCACCTTTCATGCGAAGCTATTAGCTTTGACCTTGCCATTTCACAGGCAGCAGACATTCATTTGAGGGCTACACACACAGAGGAGCTGAAGGCGTGCACATATCCAAAATTCACTGAAATTTGAGCTCAGGCTGGGGCTGCTCCCTGCCCGCAGAGCTGCTCCAGGCTTATGGATGTGGATCATCTTGCTGCTGCTTGCAATTTGGGTCACCGGGGTGGGTCCACAGTGCCCCTGTGGCTGCAGAATCCAGTGCAGGCAGCGCCATGGGGAATCCTGTCAGCGCTGGCAATGTGACAGGTGACTGCAGGCGGGCACCCGTGGGACCGCAGTGGGTCTCCGCAGCCCCGGGAGGGAATCCAGCAGCTCTGTGATACCAAAAGTGCACTGGGAAAGATGATACTTAAAACTGGAAATGTTGAGTTAGTAATTAAATCTCAGATTTTGTCTAATTAAGACAGGTACCAGGGAGACTTTTTTGACAGGCATACGGAAAGTGAAAGGGTGGGAGTAACTCAGCAGCAGTGGGACTTTGGAGAACAGCAGAGAAAACGAGGTTGTCAGTTTAGCAGCAGCGGTAGTGGCCTCAGGGTACAACTTGGCAAGGGCTGTGGGGAGAGTGCATAAATCCCATCAGACCAGCTGATCCTGCTGGGGGGGGGGGGGGGGGGCGGGGAAGCTCCCCTGTTGAACCTCCACTGCTTGTCCTGTACCAGCTTCATCTGGCATCTCTCCAGAAAAAAACATTACACGAATGGCACATCCATTGTAAAAACAGCTGCCCTCTGAAGCCTTTTCCCTCTTCTCCCTTCAATCATCCAAACCACGCTTGCAGGGGGCAGACATTGCGTAGCAGCATGCCAGGCCAGAGCACCGCATGCGAATCCTGTCCTGCAGACGTAGCCAAGATCGCTGCCCGTCACAGTGTGATCAACCCACACTGTGCATGTCCCACACTGTGAAACCCTCCAGCCTGGGAGAACTCAAATGGTCTCACTGAAACTGGGTGAGAAAACCAAACCTCCTATGCAAATTTGCATAGCCAATTTACACGAGAAAGCCTCCTCAGCGAGTGGGGTGCTGTCCTCCTGAAGCAGCTGCTCTGCACGGGCTCTGACCTCTCGGCCATCATCCTCCAGGGACACCCACAGAATTGCTTCGATAGAGAGAATGACAACTTTTAGCAACACTATTTACAATTCATATCTCCACCAAACACCAAGGATGCACCACCTTTCTCTGCCCGTGCTCTTTGCTAAATGCTTTTGCATTCAACAGGCAAGTTGTGCCGGGGCAGGTTTAGGTTGGACATTGGGAAAAACTCCTTTTCTGAAAGGGCTGTCAGGCACCGGAAGGGGCTGCTCAGGAAAGGAGTCGAGTCCCCATCCCTGGGGGTATTTAAAAGCCGAGCAGATGAAGTGCTTAGGGCCAGGGTTTAGTGGCGGGATGGCAGGGTTAGGGGAACGGCTGGGCTTGGGGATCTTAAAGGGCTTTGCTAACCTCAAGGATTCTGTGATTCTATGGTTCTATAATTCAGTGACAGTCTCCTTCTCTTTTTCTCTCTCCCCGCTAGCTGTGAAAGATGTAAGCCCACCTGTCCTAGCTCATGTGCCCCTCTGCTCTCTAGGAACCACCTCTTCTTCCTCTCAAATCAATCTATTAACACAATCAATCTATGCTTAGAATTGTTCCCAAGATACTACTTTCCTCCCTCAGGTTCATAAAAGATTTTTTTAGGAAAAGTGTAAATCCCCATCCTACTACTCTGGGCAGCCCCCAGAACACCTGCACACACGCCCGTTGTCTGCCACCAACGGGACAGCTGACCCAGGACAAAGTGAATCATAGAATCCTTGAGGTTGGAAAAGCCCTTTTAGCTCGCCCAGCGCAACCGTTCCCCTAACCCTGCCATCCCAGCACTAAACCCTGTCCCTAAGAAGCGGTGAAGCAGCAGCTGGTGTGGGCAGGGAGGATTGCGTTGGCTGCATTTCTGTTTTTATCTCTTCCTCATCAAAACCAAGCTTCTCAACTCAGGAGAGCCTGAAAAGGCAGAAGGCTGCAGCTAAACAGAATTTCACAGCAACTTTTGTAAACTCCTAGAAGGACTTGGGGTGGAATGGCCTCCTGGATGTCCCCAGGCCAACCTCCTGCTCGAAGCCAGGCTATTCACAGGCCTGGACCAACTTGCTCAGAGCCCGATCAACTTGCTCAGAGCTTGCTCAGGCCACTCTTAACGTGTCCCTTCAATATATATAAGGGGCTTATAAAAAAAGATGGAGAAAGAATTTTTACAAGGGCCTGTAGTGATAAGACAAGGGGCAATGTTCTTAAATGAAAAGAGCGTAGATCTAGGTTGGATGATGTAAGGAAGAAATTCTTTGCAATGAGGGTGGGGAGCAAGGTTGTCCAGGAAAGCTGTGGATGCCCCATCACTGGAAGTGCTCAAAGCCAGGTTGGATGGGGCTTTGAGCAAGCTGATCAAGTGGAAGATGTCCCTGCCCATGGCAGGGGGGTTGGACTATATCATTAAAAGGTCCCCTCCAACCCAAACCATCCTGTGACACTGTGATTCTGATGCCTGGGATGTCTGTGACCCTAACACTCACGACAGCGCCAGCTTAAAGAAATGTAGGCACGGACGTGCAGGATCTCCATTGAGAACCAATTCTTGCCTGATGCTTCTGGCATTAGGAATGATGACAGTCTATCTTGGTGCACTGCTTTTCTCTGTAATGCAATGACCTTACCAGGCCATCGCAAGCCTCCTGCACAGCACTTGGGCTCTTTTGGGAAACAAGGGAATGGCTTAGGAAAAGTCAAGGGCCTGCACCAAAAACCAATAACAAACAAAAATGAGAGGGAAACGTGCTTTTGGCAGCACCTTCCCGGAGAGCAGAGCAAGTGGAGCACCATGGTTGTTTCTGTAGCTGCCTCTGGCTCATGAGCTTCTTATCCCACCACTTCTGCATGGTGCAGCGAAGGCCAGTCTAGACCGGAGGCTGCAAGTGGGGACCGCGCCACACAACTTGCTCATCACAAGAACTGCACATGCTCATGTGTGCATCCTGGCAGAGGCTCACAGACAGATGCCTCAAAGAAAGGAAACCAGAAGACGGAGCCCCAGGGGTGCACCAGTGCGCACCAGTGCAGACACCGCTGCGTGGATGTGCCGCAGGAGTGTGTTGGACCTGTGCACGTGTGCTCCCTGATGCTCGTACTGCAAACTGCAGGAGGGTGCATACCCGCAGGTACTGAGACATAGGCACCAAATCCTTGCCAGGCTGCCAGACCTCTCCACCACACCCGTTCTCCTCCAGATCTCTAACATGACAGCACAGATAGCGTTCATGTTCCCCGGGGAGTTTCCCCACAACAGCAGGCCAAGGACCCAGAAGTGAGCACCTGAGAAGACGCAGAGGCCTCAGACACCTGGACATAAAAGCAGTCATTAAAAAGACATAAACAAAGGGCATGATGATTGTTTTGACTTGAGAGGAGGCTGAAATAACCTTTATGTAAACCCATTAGCATTTCCAGTGAAAACGACGGCATTTTAGGAGGCAGAACAATGCATTTTCTTATCATCCAGAAAGGTCAAAGGTATTTATCTGATTTAATATTTTATAATTGATATTAAGTAACACAAAGAATAAGGCAGGCAGGCAGGCAGGAGATGGCTGCGGTGACATGGCAGAAGCTGCCCTCTATTTTTCCAGTAACGTATTGTCCAGCAGGCTGGGCAGGAGCCAGGTCTGGGAGGAACAGCCCTTTCCTATCGACTCTATTTTGTCATGCCCTGCAGCAGTAGGGACCCTGGCTGCAGAGGTGGCTCCTCCACGCTCACAGTGCTACCACTGAACACGACCTCTGTCACTACCAGATCTCTGCAGGGGCTGACGCTCTGAGAGTTGCAATCCCAGGGGATGAAGCATCCTCCGCCCGCCTGTCATCTTCTGTCCTTCCCCTGATCGGGCAGGGTGCTGGCACAGCCCTGGCCAAGCTCCCACATCCTCTGCAGTGGGGAGGGGTGAGACAAGAGGGAAGTTGAGAAGAGACCACTGTGGACTGGGGGAGGAGAGTGAGAAAAGAGGAAGGGGGCTCAAAAATGGGTCGTGATGCCCAGCGGGAGCCAAGGCAGTCAGCACACATGTGGACATGCATGGATGCTCTCCACAGTGATGACTTCGCATCCAGAGCAGCAGCAGGTCAGGACCAGCACGCCTTCTCCAGATCCACAAACTGCCCCATCTCACGGGCCCTGTGGTCAGGCAGGGACAAGCTGCTGGCTCAAGCGACTTGTGGTCCAGCCTTACAGTGGGTGCCCCACTGGTGTGCCAGATCTGTGCCCATGCCACGCTCGGGTATGTGTCTCATGTTTTTCATCTCTGGTACGGAATGGAAACTTGGGAGTTATTCTTCACTGAAGCATTCTGGAAAGTCACAGCTGAAATCCCTCAAATCTCTCTTCCATCTGTTTTTTTTTTTTACCACTTAATAACCTGTCTGTCTCATCAACCTTTCCTGACATCGTGGCAAGAAATTCTCTCTCAGTGCAGACAGCATTATCAAAGAGACCTTCACTCTTCGTTACTGTGTGACACCATGCCAGTGCTTCTCGTGCGTACCAAGCCTGGTCTGTAATTTCAAAGAGTGTCTCCCATCTCCTTGAGGAGGTGATGTGACCAATACATTTGAAATTGTTGATTATTATGCAAGAGGTTATGCAAACTGTGAAGATAAGAAGCAATTTCAAGAACTTCAAGGAGTCTCATCAGTTTGGTGATACGCTTTTCTCTTCACTGCTGCATGATGTCATGGACCTAATTTCTAGTGATTAATAACAATGGCAAAACAGTCATTGAAATAACCTTTGACAGAGGAAGGAACGCTGGGACCATATGAAGCCACCATGCGATCAATAATTTCTCACCATTAATGAAGTCTTCGTCTGCAGGCTTCACCATGACACCAAACCTGCTTCTGCCTTTGATTTCCAGAGCGGCATCCCAGCTCTCTGCAGAGGGGCAGATTGCCCGAACACGGGTCGCAGAGTTTATCTTCTTTTTAATTGAAGTAATCTCAGGTTCATTGTCTTCACAGTGGGTAGTCATCCACTCAACCCTTTTATTTAAACCTTCCCTCCTGGTTTCACTACTGAACAGCCTGCTTGTTGGGGAAGCCTGGAAGAACTGAATCCGAACTGCCTCAGGAGTGAACTGTTTGACCACCTTTCCCTTATTGTCTAGACCTGGCCTAAGTTTTTGGTTTTTAAAGTTTTGGAACCAGCCCAGCTGAATCGATATCCTCATTTGCATTTTGGACAGGGAGTGGAAATATTTCACTGAAAACAGAGTCCTGCATCTCCCAGCGTGCTCACTGCTCAGGATAGCTCAGAACACATATACTCTTTTGGGTGTCTATTCCGGTAGCAGGACCCCAGAAGGGTTGGAAGGTTGGAAGGGACCTAGTCCAACCTCCTGTTCAAAGCAGGATGATTGCCAGCGTTAGGAGAGAGGAGAGTACAGCCATGGGTGTCTCCAAGTGCAAAGCATGGTGGAGAAAGGCAACCTATGACACACAGCCTTTGATTGGATTTAACAATTCAAGACCTCCTTACTAGTCCTGAGTCCTGTATCCTCAGTTACTGCCTTGTGTGTGGTCCTGCTTTGCCTATAGGAAGTAGACCGCCACTACCCAGTATTTCAGAAGCGATCCTCAGCTAATGGAGTGTGTTCTAGAAAAAAAGTGATTCCTCTATTAGATCAGTTCAAGAAATCATCCTATTCCATCCTTGTCTACAAGAAAGGTACCATAACTGCTGAAGAACATGGTAACTTGCACTTTGGGAAGCTCCCTCCTTTCCTGGGAAGGAATGGCCAGCTAACGCCTTCAGGATCTTTCCTGCCTACTTCCAAAAATTAGGGCAAGAGGACCAAACCAGCATTCTTGAGTCTTGCAGTTTCCTATATGTCCCTCTATATGTTCTACTACACTGGACGCATCCTTTTCATAAGGGGCCACCCAGGCCCAGACCAATTAAGTTGCCTTGCACACCAGGAGGATCCTCGGACCCTGCTGTCCTGAGCTAAAAAAAAGGAAATGCTCAAGGTTGCAAAGTTTCAAACGCTCCTGTGCTCACAAAGGCCAGAAATCAGCATAGGATTGGCCCACAGCGTAGAAGATTTCAGCTCATCAGTCTGATGGCTATAAGCAACGGCAGGGAGCAGCTACAGCGGGAGGTGCCCAGCGAGCATGTCTAGGGGACTGTGCCACCAGCTCTGCCTGCGGTGCAAAGTGGGAAATGATCTGGCAGGTTCTGCAGTAGTTACTATGGAAAATCTCTATCAAGTGGAAAACAAAGAGAACCTGCCAGCTTCTAAAGAGTAAATTCAAGTTTGTTCCTGTGAGGAAGAGGGATTTGTTCCAAAAAGCTGGAAAGAGGTAAGTGAGCTGGTAAGTGAAACGGCTCAACATTCCTCCATATCGACTTTTTTCCACAGAAACAACTCCTTCAATGACATTAGGCTTTAGCCATGCCCCCGGGTATGCTGCCACGCTGCTGCACTGCAGATGCTACGTGACCGCACCCAGGGCTTGTCCTGAGTTTGCTCAAGGAGAGGAGAAACCTCTAGGATGCTTCTTCGGCCCTGACAGCAACCAGACCTACCTGGTAGGCAGCATAACCCTGAGAAAGCAAATCACAGAATCACAGAATCGTTGAGGTGGAAAAGCCCTTTAAGATCCCCAAGCCCAACTGTTCCCCTAACCCTGCCATCCCACCACTAAACCCTGGCCCTAAGCACCTCGTCTGCCCGGCTTTTAAATACCCCCAGGGATGGGGACTCAATCCCTTCCCTGGGCAGCCCCTTCCAGTGCCTGACAGACCTTGCGGGGAAGGAATTTTTCCCAATGTCCAACCTAAACCTGCCCTGGCACAACTTGAGGCCATTTCCCCTCATCCCATCACCCGTTCCCTGGGAGCAGAGCCTGACCCCCCCCGACTCCCCCGTCCTGTCAGGCAGTTGCAGGCAGCGATAAGGTCTCCCCTCAGCCTCTTCTTCTCCAGGCTCAACACTCCCAGTGCCCCCAGCCGCTCCCCAGTAGCCTTGGGCTCCAGACCCCTCCCAACCTTCCTTGCCCTTCTCTGGACATGCTCCAGCCCCTCTGTGTCCTTCTGGGAGTCAGGGGCCCAACCCTGAACCCAGCATTCGAGGGGCGGCCTCCCCAGTGCCCAGGACAGGGGCACGGTCACTGCCCTGCTCCTGCTGGCCACACCAGTCCTGATACAAGCCAGGATGCCATTGGCCCTCTTGGCCACCTGGGCACCCTGCTGGCTCATATTCAGCTGCCTGTCAACCAACACCCCCAGGTCCTTTTCCACCGGGCAGCTTCCCATCCACTCTTGCCCACGCCTGTAGCGTTGTGTGGGGTTGTTGTGACCCCAGTGCAGGACCCGGCCCTTGGCCTTGTTGAACCTCACACCATTGGCCTGGGCCCATGGATCCAGCCTGGCCAGGTTCCTCTGCAGAGTCCTCCTCCCCTCCAGCAGATCAATGCTCCCGCCCAGCTTGGTGTCATCTGCAAACTGACTGAGGGTGCCCTCGATCCCCTCATCCAGGTCATTGATAAAGATGTTAAACGGAACTGGGCCCAAAACTGAGCCCTGGGGAACACCGCTTGTGACCAACCCCAACTGGATTTAACCCCATGGAGTACAACTTGACGAGCTGCTGCTTTTCATGAAGGAGGCATTTTCTGCCTTGTTGAGGCCACTTCACTTAAAACCACACAGCATCCTGCGGTCTCACTCGCACTACATTTACTTACACTACACTTTGTAAGGGGTACTTATTACCTTCCCTTCATGCTGACAGCGTACCTGCTAGCCATTCTTCTGTAGCCTACCCAGCTTACAGCACAGCTTGCAAATCATCTTGGTCAGCTGGGCTAACCCAGCCATAAGAGTGTCACCAACTGGCTGAATATTACTGCTTTTTACCCGATAAGCTGAATGGCTGGGATTAAAGCCTGTTGTTGTTTCCATACTCGCCACATGACTGTGGTGAGAGATGACTCAGGAGTTGGTTGGAGGCATTTCTGTCCCTCCATCGCATGTGCTAGATAGGTAAGGAAGAAAACATGCCTATGCCCTACAGAGGATGTAAACGCCCATGGGTACCCATCAGTGGGTCCCAGTCCTTCTCCTCTGTACCAGCACCTTTGTGGGGTCCAGCAGGAGACAGCTCTTGCCCAGAGCCAGCAGGGATGGCTCGGTGCCTGGTGAGAGGCTGCACAAACCAAGAAACGTCCCACATTCTGCCCTGCCTCTGTGCTGCTTCTTGGATAGATGGGAACAGCATACAGTGTCTGCAACACTCACAGTGACGTGCAGCTACCCAAAGGCACCGGGAAGATCCTCTTGGCATGAGGAGGTGCTCTGGTGTCATCTGCCTCCATAGCTGTGTCCCTGCCTGGCTGGAGACATGAACCCATTGCTTCTGCTGCCGCCTTATCCCTCACTTGCTGGCTTACTTGTGTGACCAATTCTTCAGGCACAGAAAGACCTGCCTTACGCTTCTCCCTCTCCTTGCCTGAGGCTGGAGAGTGGCCAGTCCAGGACAAATCCACCCTTTCCTTGCTTTGGTCAAAAAAGCCAACTGAGAAGAAACCTTAAGGAATCGGCTGCCGACAGAAGCGTGCCAGGTTCGGATACACATGCACACATGCACATGCAACACACTTCTCAACTGCAGTCTGGGCCAGTGATTTTCCAGTCACTAAAGAAACCAGACAGAAATGGCATTTCCCTGAGTTTCACTGCCTTTTCTTTCCTCGCTCCTGTTGAGCACACTTGCCTTGTTTTGTCAGGAACAGCCAGATGTCAGCAAATGAGCTGAGAACAGCATCCCAAAGGAACTCGGTAGCAGCAGAAGAGCACATCGGGCTGTTGACCTTCAACACATCTGCATCAGCAGAGAGGAAGAAAGGGGCTACTCTGTAAAAATGGTATTATTGAACATTTCGGTGCTGCTGTTTGCATCAGAGATTAATGAATGTTTTAACGCTTCGGTTTGCTTGGTGCTCCTCAAAGAAAACAGCGGATTTGGGCAAAGGGGAAGTAGCCATAATACCTACATAACCTACATAAATGCTTCGAAATGCTGAGCGGCTGTTTGTAGCCTCTGGGCACAGAGTGGCCCAGGAACAGCGGGAAGCAGTGGGCAACGGCTGTGGTTATGAATGTGAAAGGGGTGCATTATGAGGAGTGTGGCCAGCAGGGCGAGGGAGGTTCTCCTCCCCCTCTACTCTGCCCCAGTGAGACCCCACCTGGAGTACCGTGTCCAGTTCTGGGCTCCCCAGTTCAAAAAAGATGAGGAACTCCTAGAGAGAGCCCAGAGGAGGGCAACTAGGATGGTGAGGGCACTGGAGCATCTCCCCTATGAGGAAAGGTGGAGGGAGCTAGGCTTGTTTAGCCTGGAGAAGGCTGAGAGGGGATCTCATCAACACATACAAATATCTTAAGGGTGGATGTCATGAGGACAGAGCCAGACTCTTCTCAGTGGTGCCCAGCGCCAGGACAAGGGGCAATGGGCACAAACTGAAGCAGAAGAGGTTCCAGTTGAACGTGAGGAAGAACTTCTTGACTTTGAGGGTGACCGAGCCCTGGACCAGGCTGCCCAGGGGGGCTGTGGAGTCTCCTTCTCTGGAGATATTCAAAGCCCGCCTGGACGATGTCCTGTGCACCCTGCTCTGGGTGAGCCTGCTTGAGCAGGGGGGTTGGGCTGGGTGATCTCCGGAGGGCCCTTCCAGCCCCTGCCACTCTGTGATTCTGCGTTTCTGTGATTCTGTGAAAGTGCAGGCGTGGAGGCAGAGAGGGAACGTAGAATGGAGCTGATTTCTTGGTCAAATTTTGCCTGCAGTTGTGCATCTAATGAAGGAGGCCAGCCTTAAATGGGTCTTGCAGTCCTTCTGGGAGAATCAAGCTAAGTAACGGACTGGTTTTTGTGCTAAAGGCAGCATGTAGACACAGGGGAGCCCACCTGCACTGCCGAGCCATAGGATCCACAACCCTGCAAAGAAATGCAACGGGACAGCACTGAGTTTCCAGGGGTTTAAGTTTGGAGATACCACCCACTACTTCAGAATACCTATGAAAAGGCATGGAAATCTACTCATAATCAATGGGGATGGAGGGACAACCTGCAATGACGGGGCAAGACAGGTGGGACATGCTGTCAGGTGGGAAAGGGAAGCAGTAAGAGGAACGGCTGCTTGCTGCAGGGTCAGTGCCGTGGCAGAGGGCAAGCCGGAGAGATGCAGGGGCGAGAGGTGAGGCCCGGGCACACAGAAGTGGGGGAAAGCAGCATAGTCCAGGAGTCTGCGGATGGAAGGAGCAGTAACGAAGAGAGAAATCAAGTGTCTAGTGGGCGGAGGCTGTTGGAGACTACTCAGCCACGGGCACCGGCGAGTGGAGCATGAAATGCTCGTCCATTGCACGGGGATGGGTGCTCCTTCCTTGCTACCCTGCCAGCTGGCCACAGGGAGCACCTGCAGCCTGAGGATTACAGCTGCGGATCAGGAAGGATGTGGCCAAGAGAAGCAAGCATGGTAACATTGGATGAGTTGTCTGTCCTCTATGCTGGGAGACAGAAACGCATATTCAAAGGAAAATTTACTGGCTCTAAACAATTACCCCACCATGGGGGAGTCTGGATCTCATGTGTAAGGTAGGGGGATGAAGGCGGACACGGCTTCCCCCCCACTACAGTGAACCCTGTTGGAGGCAGGGCAGCACGCTACTGTGGCCAGAGGCCCATGACGCAATCAAACCCCACCTTCGCAATTCCGCTCCATGAGTGCTCATGCTCTCGGTTATAACCCACTGCCGAGTGAGAAGCACGGCAGGGTGGTGGTAGCCCTGTCCTTGGCTGCAGGGATGCCTGGATGGGGCAGGAGTGACAGGGACAAGTCCTGCAGCTGGCACCAGGACAGGAGGCCTCCTAAGCCTGGCCCAGCCACCTGAGTGCTACGCTTTGCAATACCGATGGATAATTCATGGTGAATCCACGAATTTTATCTATGCATTTCACCTGACATTATTGCATCCTGTGTAGCATCATTTCATCCACCTTCTAAATCCAAATTCAATAAACAGTTACCTAAAAAAAAGAAAGAACCCTTGCGCATAAGAGCCTAGAAGCAGAGTTCAAAGCACAGAAAGCATCAGGCCAATATTAAGTCACGGCCTGGCAATTAGAGGGAAAACCAAAGGCAGTCAACTCAGAGCCCCGGGAAGCTGTCCACGCTCAAAAACACTGATAGTTTTTTATTAGAAAAAATAGAGAACCTCGCTTGGAGTGAGATTACCGCTCACATGGGGTGACGACTGGCGTGATTACATGTGCTGGAACCATATTTTGCCCCAACAGGACAGGAGGGTGTGCATAATCCTCACAGAGGCAACACGACTCCCAGCCCCTCCCAAACGCCTGCACAGCCATCCCCACGGACTGGCCTCAAGTTTCTGCTGGTGCTGAGTTGATGTTTGGTTCTCCCTTCAATTAGTTTATTATTTTCTGGTTTAGCTTCTCTATCAGTCCATCTTACTTAAACTACACCCTGTAAATTATTTTCTTTTGATCTTTACATTTTTTTGCTAGGAGACTTCCCAGACTTCAGCCAGATGGGGCCTCTCTTCTTTCCCTTGGCTCTACTCCCTCCAAGGAGACTAAAAGCCGTCTCTGTTTCCTTTGGACAGGTTTCCAGCACTTGTAGGATGGTTTATCTGGAAGGAGCATTTCATGTTCTTCCATGCAGCAATAGACACTGTACACAGAGATGGCAAATACCTTCACTGTGGAAGGAGAACCGAACTTAGAAAATGCTCTCTTCCGTCTCTCTTCTAGACCAAGACAGAAGACAGAGCTTGGGCACTCTCCCCGCCCCCACCCCACCATCCTTGACCTCTCAAGAAGTCTTTGATCTCCAAGTTCTATCTTTCACAGGACCACAACAGCCAGAAGGGCCCTCTGGCTGTCTCTGGTCCAGCGACCCGGCAGCTTGGATCAGCACCTTCTCCAGTTCAGAGTAAACTGTCTCCAAGGATGGAGATCCCACACCTCACTGGGGTCACTGGCCCCTGTTGAACTATTTGGCCCTTGCTGAGCAATCACCTGGAGCTGTGCTGAAACCTTTATCAAACAAATATTAGAGAAGCAGGCAGAGGGCGGACTGTGCCCACTCGGGTTGTCCTCTGGGCCCCGCTCACCTGTGGCTCTCTCTGGAGAGCTGGTTCTCCATGAAAGGTAGTGCTTGAGGTCGCCCACAGTGAATGCACAGAGACAGGCACTTAGGAATAAAATCTGCACTAAGAATGACTTTTTTGAGGTTCCTCCTCCTCCACTTGATCTTTTCCATCCCCACATGTACGAGAGGAACTCGGGACTGCACAGGACTCAACACACTTCACCATCATGCTAGAAGGCGCATATGGCAGTGTACCTGCCCGGTGGCTATGACCGACAGAAAACTAGCCTTCTTTGTAAAGACACACTTAACAGAACATCTGACCTTCCTTTTCCTGGAAAGCAACTGTCTTGCCCCAGGTACAAATACATTCTTTAGAAATACATAAATGCATAAGTTAAAACCTGCTTTGACAATTTGACACAGGCAGGGCTCACGAGGAGAGAAAAGCACATTGCAACCCCCAGGGAGAGCTTATACATTCACAGAGTTTTATCTGGGCCCCTTGTTCAAGCCTTGTGTCCCTTCCACAAGTTCTGGCGAGAGACAGCAGTTGTAGCTTGGTTTTGAGGCCACGCTGCTGCTGTAGCACAGGTCTGTAGTGTTCATGGGTTTCTTAACACCTTTAATGCTGCAACGTTTGCTGTCAGGCAAAGCCAAACTCGCAGAAAATATTGGCCGGTGCCCTTGACTTGAAGCGATGTTGGGTTTTGCCTGGAGATGTTGTGACTTGTCGGGTGGCCCTGTCCTCTGCCAGACACGACTCCTTGCTGATCCGACTGCTCCTGCGGGACCCAGGTTATTTCCAGCGGGCTTCAGGACCCACATGCCACCGGGCACAGATGGGAGAAGCCCTTCTGAAAGAGCAGCCTTGGCCTCATTTAGACAGGGTGATCGCCAAGGCTGGAAAGCAGCTGACGGATCCTGATGTATTTAGCACTTGAGTAACTGTTGCCTCTACTAAAAATAGCAGTTCCCAAGGCTGGGCCCCAGCCCGTGGGGGTCAGGGGTAGTCCTGCCCTGGGCCAGCCCGGACCAGCGCCGAGCAGAGCTCACTCAGGTCGCTCTCGTCATTCTCCTGCGGCTCGCTGCTGGAGTTGGAGGGGTTGCTCCTGGGCAAGCTGTGGCCAGACCCCGTCCTCAGAGACACTTGCCCCTGTGGGTCCATGCTCAGCGCCGACGCATCCCGGAGGCACACGCTACCCACACAGGCAGGAGTTCTCTGGTAGTCTGGCTGGGAGTAATTCCTCTGGCTAAAAAACTGCCCCAGCAGAGATTTCTGGAGGGTTGTTTGCAGGCTTTCACAAGTCCTCTGCTTTGTGCTCAGCTGGGTGTAATGCAAATCCAGCTGCAGGACCACGTCCGTCTGGAAGGGAAGAGCAAAGGACACAGAGTGAATTGGCGGCTTAAGACTTGCAGCAGAGCTTCTTCACTGTTGCCACTGTCAACAAAAGTGACAGACTCGTCTGGCTGTTCCGCAGCCTCACAGCCCCATGCTGTGGCGTGATGGAGCAATGCCGCTGCCAGAGAAAATGAGCTGTTAGATCAGTTCAGGACGTATGTGGGCCTGAGCCACAGTCACCGGGCTTCAGAACTTCTCCTGCAATCAGGCGACCTCACTTGAGACCTCATCAGCCCGGTCAGGGCACTGTCCCCAAGAGCATCACCCCCAGGATGCTGGCGGAGGGAAGCAGGAAGGGAGAGCGGCTGCACCCAGGCAAGCTGCCCCCATGCGAGGAATGGCACCACATCTGTCCTGGCCATGGCACAGGACTGCTGCACACATAGGAGGAAGCATGCATGGGGAGGGATAGGAGCCACTTAAATAAAACACACACCGCATAGTAAAAGCCAACAGTTTTAAACAGCAGCACTCCACAGGGACCTATTCACAGTCTAGCACTATTTTAGATTTTTAGAAAAGATGGTGAAAAAATCAGAAAACAACCATATTTGTGGCAGCTAAATCCCTGGACATGAGCCCCTAGCACAGGGCTGTGCCTGAGACGCCTGGCTGTACAAAGCAGGGAGGTGTATAATGGAGCAAGACGAAGATTTTGGCAGGCAGTGCAGGGTCCAGGTCTCATGTCTGCACTTAAAAGCAATGCTGAACACTTGGGAAGGGTTCAGAAAAGAGCTCCAGGAACAATCAAGGACTGAAAGCTGCCGTATGCCGAGGCACGTCAGGCATTCAGCAAACGGAGCTCATTGTAGGCATATCCAGGCAGCAGCTCAGGAGCAACGCTCGGCGTGAGCCTGTGTGGAGCAGAGCAGATAAGCAGCTGGCAAGATCCACTGGCTGGGTGTTAGAGGGGAAAGAAAATCCCATGAGAAACAAGGTGCACTCTGCTATTTGGGGAGCAAGAATCTGCTGGAAGAGACAAGCTAGGGGACTAGCAATTCTGCCTCTCTCATGGACTGTAAATAGATCGAGAGTCTTTTGAAGTGTCCCAAAGAGGCACAGCTTGGATGGGGCTTGGTACTGTCACCCTGATGGCATGGGATAAACCCTCCCGCCACTTGAGAACCTGGCCAGCCCGTGAGCCCCGCTCTCAGGCAAGCACACAGCCTAGTGAGACATCCTTCATCTGAAACGTTTGGGCTCATCCGATCCCCCCTAGGCTGACACAGGCAAAGAACAGCTTCCCTGGCCTGACAGCGTGGGAGGACAGGGTGAACCAAGAGAAAGAGGGTTGCTGTTGTGCCTTGAAGATCAACAAGCTCCTCTAGCATTGGTCTGGATGTTACACTGGCACAGGCATCCCAGGCGTCGTCCGCATGGAGTCAGAAGACACATGGTCAGAGGGGCACATCCAGCTTGAGCAAGGGGGAATGGGAAGCTCCAGGTACATGAGGCTGCAGGGGGATCGTGGAGATTTGCACCCAGCAGCGCTTTACCTGAATCTTCTGTAGTCCACAAAGCTGGAAGACGCAGTCCAGCTCCTCCCGCTTGTACATGGAGGCGAGCAGAGACTCCACTTGGTCCAGGCGGCTCTCTTTCAGGATGGCTACATCGTCCATCTGGGTCAGGAAAACAAGGGGAAATGCAAGGAAATTTCAGCATCAGCCTGGGTAAGGAGGCACAACTGTCCATCAAATGTGCACACAGCAACGCCCGGGGCTGGCCTGGGCCCTTGACACTTTGGCTGGTGGAAATGCTGTGTGCCCCAATGGAAGTACTACAGCGTGCAAGCAATGGGAGATTTTTACACACCTGCCTTGTGTATAGCAATGGGAAGACCCAGCTAAACATCCCCTGCGGGCGGCTACCAGGAAAACTGTGGTCTAATGGGATTTCCAGCAGTGTACAACCACCTGTAGTGTGAGCAGTGTGTCGAGGAGGGAGCAAGTTTTCCAAGGGCAGAGCTGGAGTTGTGCCCCCCACCATCTACAGAACTGTCAATTCTTGCTAAGTTACTCAAACTTATCCAAAATGGCTCTGTCTCTCTGAGATCCTCTCCAGTAACAGTCTTATCCTGGAGCTGCAAACAGCACAAGAACAGAGAAGGGAAGAGGTGCATTAGGAAATAGCATCTCACTTTGGATTTAAGCCCTCTAAGATGGGTGACGGCCCATAGTCCACCAGCCCCTTCCATGCTCCGGCAGCTACCACGGCCCAATCCTGCTGACCGGTCTTGGTCAACGCTAGAATGTGCCAGCCTAGCTTTGGCCATGGGAGCTGAGCTGCCCAGGTGGGCTCACAGCAGCCACACACAAAGCCAGTGGCACGTAGGGAGGGTCTGACCCTCTCAAAAACCGTCTCACCATTGGCAGGAAAAGTTGAACTGGGTGATAAAGGGGGCTGTTAGGACATTGCCGGGAGGTAGAGGTTAGAGAAGCCCTGGGAGCTCTTGCTAGCCTTTACAGACCCTCCCCCAACTGCTGCCTACAAACAGCCAAAGCAATTTGTTTCTGGCCAGGAGAATATCGGGGACAGAAGCTAAAACGTTGGATCCCAAATGCTGGCTGGGATCTGCAGGCATCAGGGTCACCCCTGCTTGCAAGGCTGGCGGAACAGGAGCAAACGCCATGGCTCATCCTGTAGGTCCACTGGAGGCAGGCTGAAGAAATACCATTTATGTCTGTACAAAGCAAAGCCAAACCCCACCTCCGCACTTGGCAACTCATTACTGGAAAGACAAACTGGAGGGAGCTTAGGAAAGATGAGGGCAGTGAATGGAGCTAGTAGAAGGGGAGATGGGTGTGCCAACAAGGGGAGGGCACGGCTCACAGTGGGATGGAGCAGATCTCCGGCTCAGGAAGCCTCATCCCAGTTCCTTCCACCAGCCCGAACCATGCCTGAACCAGGAGACAGGCTGCAAGGCAGACCGCCTTCTGCAGAGGAACACTGCCCTCTCCTGCTCTCTCCTTCCCTGGATCACTGCGTCAGGTCCCATGCCCACACTGCTATGCCCAGCAGCCAGGCTAAGCTAAAGCTGGGGACCAAAGAGGGAGACACAAAGCAGATCAGCCTGGATGCCACTAACACAGGGCAGGAGGCTGCAAAAAGGAGCGGAGTGGCCCTGCTGTGTCCAGCCAGCCCCATCCTCCAGCAGGTGCTCAAGGAAGGACAGGACGCATGTGCCACCAGCCCTGACCAGGGTGAGCCTACCCTGCCAGCCTCCTGCGATGGGAAAATCAGCGACTTCCTGAGTTAAAGGTGGTGCCTGTGCTTTCAGCAGCCTTTGTGGATTCTTATGAATGTATCAAAGTTATTCTGAACCCTGCTAGACTTGTAATACCCATGGCATCCTAATCACTAGGAGGAAAAGGGTCCACAGCCAGAAGTCCTCCTCATAGTCACCCCACCCCTCTCATCCTCATATCTGATGATGCCGTAGCGCTCTCCTCCAACCTTCTCCGTAGCCGCCTCTTTGCTGTTTCTGCACGTGTCTTTTTGACTTCTGCAGTCCCCCTCCTCTATTCTGCCCCAGTGAGACCCCACCTGGAGTACCGTGTCCAGTTCTGGGCTCCCCAGTTCAAAAAAGATAAGGAACTCCTAGAGAGAGCCCAGAGGAGGGCAACTAGGATGATGAGGGCACTGGAGCATCTCCCCTATGAGGAAAGGCTGAGGGAGCTGGGCTTGTTTAGCCTGGAGAAGAGAAGGCTGAGAAGGGATTTCATCAACACATACAAATATCTTAAGGGTGGATGTCATGAGGACAGAGCCAGACTCTTCTCAGTGGTGCCCAGTGCCAGGACAAGGGGCAATGGGCACAAACTGAAGCAGAAGAGGTTCCAGTTGAACGTGAGGAAGAACTTCTTGACTTTGAGGGTGACTGAGCCCTGGACCAGGCTGCCCAGGGGGGCTGTGGAGTCTCCTTCTCTGGAGATATTCAAAGCCTGCCTGGACGATGTCCTGTGCACCCTGCTCTGGGTGAGCCTGCTTGAGCAGGGGGGTTGGGCTGGGTGATCTCCAGAGGGCCCTTCCAACCCTTGCCATTCTGCGTCTGTGCCTTCCCCTGGTGCATCCCCACACCCTGAGACCTCTCCAAGAGTGAGCGTGGCTCCTTCAGGGATTCAAAAGCCTGTGGGAGCTGGGGTTGGGCCACATTCCCTTCTGTCTCCTTGCAGGCACAGACATTCTCTGGATCAGATGACCTCTGAGTGTCTGCTTTTGCAGTTGCATTAGCTGCCTTTGCAGACACTGTCAGTCTTCAGCAACTAATGGTCACAGCTGGGTTTGTGCTAGTGGGACAGGGATGCCCGAATCTGTGCTATCGTGCTGGCCTCTTCTCCCAAATGTCTACTGCTCTGTAATTCTGAGCCCCTTGAAGTTGGGCCACCCTTTTCTTTTAGCCTAAGAAATATCCGGTGTACTACAGACGTGCCTAGCACAAATAGAACAACATTCCATCACGAGTTAAACCACAGCTCATGAAAAGCTGAGCAGCATCAGGGCGTTTGGATGGGGTAAACCACACAGCCTCCCAAGTGGAATGAAGCCAGTCCCAAGTGCTGAACACCCAAAATAGACGTGCCGTTTCTCTTGGGCACGGACCTGGGAGCATCCCAAAGTGAAGGAGCAAATGCTCAGCACAGCAGGGAAATGCCCAAAGTCTCTTCAACATCCACACTGGGGGGATCTCCCAGCAGCCCGAGAAATTAACTGATTAAATGACTGCATCGCTAAGTGATTTTGGATTCCACGGCTGGCCACATGCTCCTGACCTGCTTCTGCACGTGAGGTTGCGCTTGTGTCCTGCTCCTGAGGCTAGGACCAGGATATGGACCCTATAGGCCAAAGGCATTGCGTGGCCCAGAACACACGGATTTGCTGACACACGTCATACCTGATAGACGCATGACCCAGGTGCTCTAAGGGATGGGAGAATCACCACCACATGGGTGGCAATTCTGCAACACCCTTAGGCAAGACCCATCCCAGACATTCACTCTTTTTACCATGAAAATGTCATGTCCAACCCGAATCTTCCTTACTACAACTCAAACCATGACTTCCTTCCTCATTGGAAACAACTTTTTATGTATTTGAAGGGCTCCTATCCATCTTTTTTTGCTTTTCTTGCTGAAACCACAATTCTCTTGCTCCTTCCTTTTATTGCTTTGGAAGCGCTTTAGTTGGCACGCTTTTTTCCCCAAAGCATGGACCCAAAGCTGGACCCAGTGCTCCAGCCTCAACAACAGCGAGGAGAGCTGGAGAGGATCTCACACAAACCTTGGAGCTCTCGTTTACAACCTTAGCGCAGTTTTCTGCCCTGCTTTTGTTGCCCTAGCTATTGTGGACTTTGGCCAGAACAGGTAGCCCAGTTGTTTCCCATCCCATGCTTACACTAAGGCTTATTCCCGCCCACATGCAGAAACCTGCATCTCCTCCTAACGCAGCCCAAGACACCGTTCGTCATCTTTGCAGTGAGGGCACACTGCTGGCTCATGGTCAATCTGGTGTCCACCAGAACCCCGAGGACCTTTTCTGCCAAGTTGACTACCAGCCCGTCAACCACCAGCTGTACTTGTGCACGGGCTTGTTCCTCCCAGGTGAAAGACTTTGCACTTCCACTTGTGGAGTTTCGTAAGGTCCTGTTGGCCCATATCTCCAGCCTGTCCAGGTCCCTCTGGATGTCAGCACAATCGTCTGGCACATAAGCCACTCCTCCCAGTTCTGTGTCAGCAGAAAACTCTTTGAGGGTGCACCCTCCCCATTATCCAGATCATTAATGAAGATGTAAAACAGTCCTGGTCCCAGTACTGATGCCTGGAGGTCCCCCCATTAGTGGCCTCCACCTGGACTTCATGCCATTGATCACAACCTTTTGAATCTGGCAGTTTCTGCTTTCAGCCACTTCACCGTCTACTTATCTAGTCTGTTATCTCATTGGCTTGTCTATGAGGGTGTTACAGGAGTGTCGAAAGCCTTGCTAAATCTTGATAAACAATGTCCACTGCTCTCCCCTCACTCACCAGGTCAGGCATTTCACACAGAAGGCTATCAGGTCATTGGGCATGGCTTCCCCTTTGTAATCTGGGCTGACTGCTCCCAGTCACCTTCTTGTTCTTGCTGTGTTTGGTAATGGCTTCAGGGATTACTGGCTCCATCACCTTCCCAGGGATCAAGGTGAGGTTGACTGGCTGGTAGTTCCCCAGGTCTTCGCTCCTGCCGTGCTGGACGGCAGGAGTGACACTGGGCTTTCTTCCAGGTCTCAGGAAGAACACCGTGAGCTGATGGAGAGTGGCCTTGCAGTCTCATCGCCAGCTTCCTCAGCGCTTGTGGGTGCACCCCATCAGGTCCCATGGATGTGGGAATGGCCAGTTTGTTTAAGTGCTCCCGGACCTGGTCCTCTTCTACCAGGTCTTCCTTGTTCCAGACCTTTTCCCTGGTCTCAGGGGTCTGGGAGCCCTGAAGGCTAGTCTGACCAGTAAAGACCGATGTGAAGAAGGCATCTAGTACCTCGGCCTCTTCCATGCCCTATCTCACCAGGGACTCTGCCCCACTTAGCAGTGGGCCTGTATTTCCAGTTCCTGAGAGGAGCCAGGCACGCTCCATGGCCCCACAGGAGAGAGCAGGTGGCCTCACTGTGGATGTCTAACCTGAGGCAGATGCTAACATGGGGCAGATGAATTGCAATTCATCCGGAGGGAGGATGTGCTGCCACGTCAGCAGACACCGCTGGAGGCCAATGTGTGCTAGTGCCACTGTGGAGCAGGAAATGGATGGGGATCCTAATGCCCTGCTTCTAGTGGGGTCCCTTCTTGGTCCCCCCAATCCCTCTTGAACCAGCTCCAGACGCAGGAGCAAACGGCTGGGTCCCCGTTTCCCCACAATCGCTGACATGGAGTGGATGCACACAAACACGTGCAGACACGCGCATGCACACACACACACGCGCGCGCATGCACGCACGCGATTTTCACGTGTGGTTAGGGAGCTCACGAGGGGAAACGATGCTCTGGCTTGGTAACAGGCAGGATCAGGCTCCAAACCTCCCACTGGGCACACCGTTCTGCGTCAGTGACCACAACATACTTAGGGGCAGCATCCCTCCATGAGCAACATAGTCATGCTAAGCTTCAGCAAAAGGACTACAGAAAATGAGGAAGATGGTTAGCAAAAAGGAGCAGCAAATTAAATCCTTAGAGGGGGCGTGGAGACCACCAGAAAAGACCACGGGCACGTGGTCTGTTAGGAGCAGTGTGAGAAAGGGTGCAAGGAAGCTGGTACGGCTCAACTGGGAACTGGTACAGGAGGATATATTGTTGCTTTAAGATATATTAGCACAGCAGGCTAAGGCGGCATAATTCAAAAAGCCAGATCTGCTTCCAAACAGAGAAAACAGAAGGGCTCTTCATCTCAATTGGATTAAATGCGATAATTTAATCAGGCAGGCCAGAAATTGGTCTGAGTAACTGGTTAGAGGCATCAAAACCGGCACTAAATCTATTTTGCAAGGCGTTAGGAGGACGCACGCAGGCTGCGGGGCAGTGACATGTGGAAGGAGCACTCAGAGAGATGTTTGCAGAGAGGATTATTTGCACCAGAAGTAGCAAAGAAGGGGATCCTTTTCCATGTGGGTTCAGTCTTTCCCAGCCCTTGGGACCCCTCGGGCTCGCCATAACCCTCCTCCCTCCTCTGCCCCAAGGAAAGGGGCCTGGCAGGAATTGAGGGGAAGGGGACCAGCGCCTCTGCCAGAGGACTCACAGTGGGCTGGCAGAGCAGGAGCCGGGTGTCAGCAACATGGGCGGGGGGGGGGCTGCAGCTTGGCACACACGTACATCAGGTTGGAGAAGAGCTGGTGGAAGCGGAGCTCCACCTGCACTCCGCACGGGAAGGTCACCATTTTTCTCACCGGCTCTGGAAGGAAAAAGCCCAGTGGGGTCAGCTCCTCAGAGGGTCCCACCAACACCTCCCGGCAGACTGGTGTCCCCAAGGGGCATGGGGACCCCCAGCCCTCTCCTCCCCCCAACCCAGCAGCCCTCCCCGCGCCCTGCGTGGCTCACCATGGCTCCATCCCCAACACTTGGCAGCTGCTCCCGAAGGACAGATCGGGTCCGTCAGGGACCGGGCTTCCTTCAGAGTGTGTTTGATCTCCATCACCTGCTTCCCAGTGACCAAGGGATCTCGGCCAATGTCTGAGAAAGAGATTTCGGAGGCACAAGGGTCATTCCAGGTTCCTTATTTATTGTCCTGCCTTTCACACCGTACACGAACATCTCAGTACTGCTGCCAGGTTACTAAAATCTTGCACAGGGCATGGCCGGCAATTTGGTTTTTAGGGATGGCTGGATGGCTGGGATGGCGTGGTGTGGAGCCACTTGGTTTCTGCTAGTATCTCTTCTCATCCCTGCTACTGAAGCAAGTGGTTTCTAGCTCATCCCTTACCTTCTAATACATCCTCCAGCATGTGTGTAACCTTCTTCTCCTGCAGAATGTGTTTCTTCAGATACTTCATGAAGATCCCAGAGCTGAACTCCCCATCCTGCAACTCATAGGCTTCTGCATCTTCGCTCCTGCAAGAGTAAGGACTTGTCCTCACCTTTCTGCAACAGAACAAAGCCCTGGGAGTGACTCAGGGCTTGCCGACTCCATCCAGACTCTGTTGGCTGTGTCCAAGTTAGCTCCTCACACAATGGCGCAAAGTGCTTGGTTTTGGCCCAGGAGAGGGTGGAAAGGGCATGGGACAGGAAAAAGCGGTGGAGGGGGACAGGAGAGGAGATCACAGCCTCTTTTGCCAGCCTGGGTAGGTGACAGCAGTTGAAAAGCCAGTGGAACTGGCACTGGAGCAGTAAGCAAGGCTCATCCTCATCTCAGGAGGCTTCAGGTGACATGCTTGTGGCAGACGTGCCTTGGGAATCAGGCTGAGGCATGGAAGGACAGATTACAGGTGCTGATGCCACCTTCATGCATAACCTGTAACGTGTGCACAGGCTGCCACTAACGATGTCAGGAGGAAGAAAACAAGTGCCTGAATGGGAAACGCTAGAGATGGCGGGTGAGAGCCGGAGGCAACATGAGCAAAGCTCTCTCAAGCCTCCAAAGCCAACAGGCACAAAGGGATGCAAGGAGAGCATTTGGTGCTGTGTCACAGTGCTGGCATGGCAAAGTGCACTTACGTGGCATAGCCATAAACAGTATTGCCCCAGGGCTCCAGTGGCTGTACCTGGGAGAGGGCACACTCCGGATTGTACCTGGAAGAGGAAACGAAGGTGTGAGTCAGCGTGGAGGACACCCGCCAACGCGTGCCTGGAGGGGACAGAGCCCGTGTGGTCCACCAAATCTATCTCCTATGGATGGCTATCTCCTATGGATGGCGAGATCATCATAGAATCACAGAATCGTTGAGGTCGGAAAAGCCCTTTAAGATCACCAAGCCCAACCGAGTCAAGTCCCCATCCCTGGGGGTATTTAAAAGCCAGGTAGACAAGGTGCTTGGGGACAGGGTTTAGTGGTGGGATGGCAGGGTTAGGGGAACAGTTGGGCTTGATGAGCTTAAAGGGCCTTTCCAACCTAAACGGTTCTATGATTCTATGATGTAAACCTTTCATGATGGCACCAGCAGGTATCCACAGCTCCAGCAAGGCTGGAGCTGCACACAGCAGAAACGCTAGCTGTGGTCCCCTGCCCCAGCAGAAGCCAAGCTTCAGCAAGGGCTTGAGTTTCCAGGGGCATTTCCAGATGGTGACCAAACACAGGGAGAGTCCTGACAGCAGAGGAGGTGGCAGCGCTCCCTCCTGCTTCAGGTCCCAGAGAAGTCTCATTTATACAGCACATCTTACGCAACCCAGTTCTGATCTGCATCCCAGACAGGAGATGTTGCCCTTCTGTCCTAAGCAGCACACACTGGAAACCCTCATAAATCAGGAAATTCCTGGAAGAGGCAATCGCATGCACCCAAAATCAGCACATAAATGTGCGAGGCTCTGTGTTTCTGGTTCCTCCTCTGCTGAAGCTGAACATCTGCTACCACTTGGCAAAGGAGGCTGTGTTTCTCATCGCCTTGGCATTCCTGATGCCGACATACAGGGTGAAAAGATGCTCCAGTGAGATCCCTCTTAGCACAGACACAGCTCCTCCCGGTCCATGTGTGGCTGAGTGAGCAGTCAACAGACTCACAGCATCGGTCCAACCAAAAGGGCTTTGGGAAAGGAGGCCCCAGGAGCCCTGTTTTAAGGAGCGGTGTAAACACACGCAACTATGAAACCCAAACTCTTTGCTGAGCTGGAATGGTGACTGCTCAAGGACAAGGAGCTCAGGAGAGAGCTACAGCAATCCCCCGCAAGCCTGGGGATAACACCCTCTGCACTAAGTGCTGCGCTTGCTGTGGGGAAGAGGAGGAAAGAAGTGCGAGATCTTGGGGCGGGAGAGAGAAAAAAGCCGCAGAACAGTGCCTAAATGTCACAGCAGATCTCACATCGCATCCTTTTCCCAGAGTGCCGTTAAGACACATGGAAACAGCTGGCAACGCCAAGGAAGAGACATCAGCTCAAAAGCTATTTCATAGATCATCGCCATTCACATTAGCAATCCCCATGCAGCCTCCGCGTCGCCGCACTGCCCTGGGATGGGCTACCAGCAGCCCAGAGGCACGCTAGCCTATATCCACCTGTGCTTCCACAAAAACCACACACTCCCGCTCGGCTGCAAGCCATCCCCCATGGGGAGAGCACCAAGGTGCTGGAGGGTGCTCAAGAGTGCCAGGAAGCAACTCTGTCTGCTCTCAGCAGCAGCCACGAATGAGCGGGAGGAAAGGGACACCTCACTCGGGGTGTTCAGGGCAGCTACCATGGGACAGCAAGCTCCAGCGATGCTGGCAACTCAGAGCTGCAGCAGCAGTGTAAGTCCCAGCGCGGCCAGCTTGTAAGCTATTCAAAGCCAGTGTTCCTACCTCTGCAGCTAAAAGGCATCAAAGATGTAACATCTTTCTGTTTGCAGCTCCTTCAGGGCAGCGGTATCGAAATCAACCTTTCTAGCTTTTAGGGTGGGAACCACAGAAGGAAGAGGGAGAATTTTCTGCATTTGCCCTCCAGGTCTTTTCTGACCTGTAAATTTGCCTCAGGAGACCAAAATAAATGAACTCATGACAGCTTCTGCAGGAACAGTCTACCTACCTCTGCTGAAAATGGGCGAGTACTAATTTTCTGCAGCCCACAAGCTGCAGGATGGAGATCTGCAGGCCAAGGGAGGATGATGGGCTTTTCACAGGGGGAAAAAGCTGATCCCTGACCCCAGCAGCAGTGTGGGTCCCGCTTCACAACATGGCCACTTCAGAAGTATTTAAGGCCAGTAAAACCCAAGTAGCATGGCTTTAAAATATTTTCCCCACCCTGTTGCACTCTTCTCACTGAGATGTTAACAAAAATGCCCCCTGGAGAAGAGAGGTGAGCTAAACAGTCCTAGCCTGAGCATGTAGGGAAACATGTACCGTGAAAGCCCAAGGTCAGCAAGATGCTGCTACAGCCGGCCAGGGCCGAGTGCTTTGGGGCAGGGGGTTGAAACACAGAAAGAGAAGCCCTGCGCTGAGTTTCCACCAACAGTTTCTGCCAGGGTAGAGCCAGCCCTCTGCAGGCTTTAGGCGACTTGCCTGTATTTGTCAGGCTTCTTCACCCTGAAAACTCAAGGGAGGGTCTTCAGCCCCTTCTCTCCAGATCTCAGGCAGTATCTGATGCTCTCTGCGCCTAATACATGAGCAACTGGGCTTCCCAGGAGATCATGCAAGACCTGGCAGCCTTGCTGATTTTATGACGCATCCTGATAAACTTTGACAGCGGCCCGGGCTCAGCAGCACAAGGTGGGACGTGGCCTTGGCAATCCACGGGAACATCCCACATGGTTGTGTAGAAGCCTACAGCTGAAGAAGGGGCTGAGGCTGGCAGCCGTTTCCCCAGCCCCTCGAAATACCATGCTCTGCACATCCTGGGCAAGGAAGGGGAAAGAGCACCCTACCATTTCCTGCAGGTGTCCAGCAGGATGAGGTTCAGGGCTGTCTGCTGCTGCTGCATCTTCTGGAGGATCCTCTGCACACTGATGCAGTTCTCAGGGGCATAGGGTTGGGGAGCATCAACAGGGACCATGTAGTTCCTTCCTGATTGTTCGTACCCGTGACCAGCGTAGTAGAATATAGCTAGAAACAGGGAGAGGATGAGTCATGATGTGAACCTGCAGGTCTGTAACCAGCTCCTCACAGCCATAGAATCACAAAATTGCTGAGGTTGGAAAAGCCCTTTAAGATCACCAAGCCCAACCATTACCCTAACCCTGCCATCCCACCACTAAACCCTGGCCCTAAGCACCTCGTCTGCCTGGCTTTTAAATACCCCCAGGGATGGGGACTTGGCCCCTTCCCTGGGCAGCCCCTTCCAGTGCTTGACAGACCTTGCGGGGAAGGAATTTTTCCCAAAGTCCAACCTCAACCTGCCCTGGCACAACTTGAGGCCATTTCCCCTCGTCCCATCACCCGTTCCCTGGGAGCAGAGACCGATCCCCCCAGCTCGCCTCTCCTGTCAGGCAGTTGCGGGCAGCGATAAGGTCTCCCCTCAGCCTCCTCTTCTCCAGGGTCAACACGCCCAGCTCCCCCAGCCGCTCCCCAGCAGCCTTGGGCACCAGACCCCTCCCCATCTTCCTTGCCCTTCTCTGGACATGCTCCAGCCCCTCTGTGTCCTTCTGGGAGTCAGGGGCCCAACACCGAGCCCAGCATTCGAAGGGCGGCCTCCCCAGTGCCCAGGACAGGGGCACGGTCACTGCCCTGCTCCTGCTGGCCACACCAGTCCTGATACAAGCCAGGATGCCGTTGGCCCTCTTGGCCACATGGGCACACTGATGGCTCATATTCAGCTGCCTGTCAACCAGCACCCCCAGGTCCTTTTCCGCCAAGCAGCATTCCAGCCACTCTTGCCCATGCCTGTAGCATTGCGTGGGGTTGTTGCATGTCCCACCTCCTGTCCTGAAGGGATACTGGTGCAGGGCAGACCTAGACCAGTAGCACCTATGAAACTGCACCTCACAATTTTGACTTTTTTCCAGGCCATTCCCTTCAGCAGAGTTGGAAGCAGCCCCAAGAGGCTTTCCTGCACTTGTGCTTTCCAGCATGGTTCATCAGGAGACCCCAAAATCACAGGGTTTACATGTTTCCGTAACCACCTGTGCTACAACACTCAAGCTTGGCATCTGCCAGGCTGAATACCACCTTTGTTAAAAGTTTCGGTTAATCGTCAGCTCTTTCTATCAGCAAGAACATGACAACAGACAAAGATTTTACCATGATGAAAAATACATTAACAGCCTTTTAAGTGAGAATCTCCTCAGCTTCCGAGTTTTGGAGGAGAGACTAGCAATGGATTAGGTGATGGGAAACACCCCCCAGCTTTCAAAGGTCTGCCTGTATTTACACACCTATAAGCTGGTGAAAAATGAGATAGAGACAGAGAAAGACGAATTCTCCAGATGTCCTGAACATGTGGACCAGGTGCTTCAATAACCTCAGACCAGACACCAGCCCTGCCAGGCAGCAGAGGACTCAGACTCATCCAGGTGTTGGTGGAAAGACCACTATCCAACAAGAATTTTGGGTTAGAGCTTTACTCTTAAGCACGTGAAGCTTAGCAATGGTTTCTGCCTTCACAAGAGATGGCAACACGGGGACATCCAGCTTGGAAAGGCAGCGCTGAGGAGCTCGGCATGGCTTTCCTTCTGCACAGGGGTCCCTGCACAGTGGCCAACAGCTCCTTCCCAGCACTGATGCAACTGCTTGGGGGGTGCTGGCGAAAGCTAACTCGGGGAACTGAAACAGGTTAAAAACAGCTCTGCACAGTCATGCAAACAGTTGCACTACCGCAATCGAGGGACAGTGAAGAACGAGAGGTCAGAAATGGGAACAAGCGGCTAAGAGGCAACAGCAGGAGAAATTCTTCAGTCAGATTCACTGCCAAAGCCCATGCTTCACTGCGCAACCTCTCCTCTGTTTTCCCTCCGCTGCTCTTGCCCCGTAGGTCACAGGACACTAGCTTCAATCTCCAATGCTGCAAAGGATGCAGAGAATGGGGCAGGAACTGCAGGACTGAAAGCACGATCTCATTGTACGGGGGATGGAAAGCATGACCTCACTGTAAAAAAGGCCTCGAGTAACCTTTGGTTTCTATTCCTAGGGGACAATGGAAAGTTACTCAAATGGCTGTTTTCACAGGTGCCCACGGGGTTTGGCTTCCTCTTCTTGTGGATCGCCAGCCAGAGACAGCAGGCTCTGATTTGCAGAAGTTTTAAACTTTCATAGCTTGCAAATTAAAGCCACAAAAGCCTCCCCTGAGACTATAAAAGAGTATAAAGTAGGAAGCCTTCTGGAAAGATCAGAAGCAGGCACTTCAGGTTTGGCCCCTCAAGTCATCGAGCACTGATGGCTTTTGTCCTTCTGCCTCTCCTCCTGTATGTGAAAGGGGGGTGACAACACCTGTCACCAGGCAGCATCACAGTCACTCAGAAGAAACTGATATGTTACAGAAAAGCCCACAAAGAATTAAATCTCTACCTTTTGACGTTGTGTTGTGCACCCTGAATGCGCTGCCAAGTGCCCCCTGTGCTACATAAATCGCAAAGACTCGCCTTCAAATCAAAAAAGATGTGAGTTTCACATCAGCTCAGCAACTTTGCAAAACTCTCCTGGACTTAGCAGCTCCTCCTGAACAGGAAAGCCAACAATTTGCCTAGAGAAGGAAAGGGCTTTTTTATTCCAGTCTAGCATTTCAACACTTTTTCCACATCTCATGAGTCAAAAATGCTGATTAGAGACACACTTCCGAGGACTGAATTAAAAAGGGGAAGCTCCAGGCGCTGTGTATAATACAGGAAATGTCAGCATGCAGCTTAATTAAGGCATGACGGCATATTCCTTGTATTTCACCTGCAACTTTCTGCTCTTGTGGCATTTCTGACATTATTTTTTTGACTCGGGACTTTTTAGGATGCTTGAAATAACATCTGTGGGGATTCCTCATTCGCCTGAAGGTTGCACAATTAGACCATTCAGGGGATGTTTGGGGCCTTCAAAAACCCTCTGCAGCTTTTCTAAGAGGAGATCTGGAGGAAAGGCAGCCAGATGAGCCACTACTCCACATGATCAATTAGAGAAGCCTTCAGATCACCTCAAACGTGCAGCCATACAGGACCCCTGTGCCTGAAAATGAAGCCAGGTTTTGCTCTGGGCTTGAGAAATCTCAGAGAAGGTTCAATAACAAGAAGGACAAAGTCCTCCATGGGGGCAGATAATCCCAGGCAACATTTTGGCTGGGGCTGAGCACTGGTTGGGCAGCAAGCCCAGGGTCACAGCGGACACCATGCTGAAGATGAACCGGCACTGACTGGGGACAGAGCCATGCTAGGAGATGTGGGATTGCCAGGGAACCTGTCTCCACTCTCCTTGACCCTGAGTAGACCCCACTTAGATCCTGTGTCCAGTTTTAGGGACCTCAGTTCAAAAGGAAGGTAGAGAAGCTGAAAAAAGCAGAGGCTACCAAGACATTGGGGCCTGGAAGGAGAGGGGGAAGGAACTGGGCTGGGATGGTCTGGAGGCAGGGAGGTGTAACAACAGCCTACAGTTCCTGGAAGGGCAGTTAAGGAGAGTTGGGCTTCCTTGTCTCTGTGTTGGTGTGGCTCATACAACATGGGGCAACAAGCACCAACCCTCGGAGAGTCGTGTGTGACAGGATGAAAGACTTCCCCGGAGGGTGGTGCAGCCCTGGGATGGGCAGGTGGAGAAGTGGGAGGCTCCATGCCTGAAGTCTTCAAGACCTGATAAAGAGAGCCACAACCAACCTCAACCTTGTGCTGATGACTCCCAAATCCCTTCCCACCAAGCCCCGTAGGAGTGTAAACCGCAGTCAGGTCAGTAAGGGCACACGAGGGAAGGCCAGCCATCCTGAGAGCCCCACAATAAGAAGGAGGTCTGGGGAGGTCAGACACGTCTTCTTCAACTCTTATCAGCATCCTGAAGCTAAACAGAACTCTAGAAGCAACAGCAAGCACTGTGCTCAAACACTAATCCATGTGGCTATGTCCTCTCTTCTGATCTGCGCCAGCAGGAAGACGCATGAATGCCCGAGCATCTCTGCGGCTCAAGTTAACCCTCAGAAGCCAGCCAGCATGCTTCTTGGGCACGCTGATGGGTGTGCCTGCATTACACCGGTGTCCCACTCCAGCCTGGTGACAGTCTTTCATCAGTCAGCCCTCTCCTCCTAGCTCCCTGCTTCACTCCCTACACCTACACAAAGCTCTCCTGACTCCAGCTGTGGTGGCTGCTGCATGGGAGACAGCACCTCCAGGTTCCCCGAGCAAGAAAAAACATGCAGGTGCATGTCTGAGACACCAACGTGGACGTATGGGACTGGGGTCGCTGCAGTTTTAACAGGCTGCCTAGGTTGTTCCTGGAGCTGCTGTCTCACCACTGTCTTCCCATGCGTATGAGTTATCTGAATCCTAAACCTCTCAGTTGGTTCTAGATGTTTATCCTGGAGCTAGTGCCTTGAAAATTTGATATGGAGGGTTTAAGGGAGTTGTTAGCTTCTTCCAAATGTGTGTTTTTATTAACAAGACGAGTTAATTTTGATGATTTGCCCTTCATCCGATTCTTTTGATTTTATGTAAGGAAAACAGCTGAAGAAATGCTTGGACGATGCATCGCTGTGAGAGGCAGCATGCTTCAGATGGAGAAACCCTGGGGCAATCAGCGGACAGACTGACCCAACGCCCCACCATTAAGTCTGGATGCCACCAATTACGGCAAGAGTCCTCAACTCAATCACGCTGCTGGGACCAGCCTGTGCTGGGGTTCACTGACTCCAAATAATAGCAGCACAGAAAGCCATAAAGAAAACCACCGTCCGGAGCAGGCCGTGCCTAGCAAACACTTGAGGCTTATAAAGGTTCAGTAACTCAGCTGTTAATGTTTTCCTTGCCAGTGCACAAAATCAGTTTTGCCAAGAAGGATCAGTAGCCACGAATGCAGAAAAGCACTAGAAGTTTAAATAAGGCATGACAGCATGAAAGGTTTGCAGTTTCCAAACCTTTTTTCTCTCCAATGTTTATGAAAACAAGGGAAGTGCCACAGACGAAATGCCATTTGGCTCTCACGTGCTACAGATAGAGGGTAGGAACAGCAGTGCCGTGGGAAAAGCAAAGCAGCCCCCCAGGGATGACTCTGGCCTGGGTAAGGAGGTACAGCCTGAGATGCAAGGGGATTTCAGAGAGCAACTACAAAAGGAAGCTGCAAGTGAAGTCATAGGAATATGTTGTCATCACATGATGCGCTTGGCCAGAGTGGCGACAGCTGTGAACTACCCTTCCCCGCCAGCTCAGCCTCCCCGAGTGAGTCAGCGCTTCCTGGAACAAGGTGATTTTGCAGCATTTCACTTGTGGCCATGTCCCTATCCATTGCACAACCTCCAAACCTCACACAGAGCACCAGGCTGGAATGGGCCCCATCTTGACTTTTGCTGCCTGAGTGCCCTGGTATGCCACGCAGCTGGGAAGGGTGGTTAAGATAAGCCTCGTGCTAAGGTTTGGAAGCAAAAAAACCCCATCTGCCCAGTGTTTTCAGGGTACCTGTCAGGCTGGGAGAATCTCAGAAGCTCCAAAGCAGCTACTTTCACCACCAAATCTGAACACCTGCTCTAAGACCCATGAGGTCTGCCAGCTGGTTTTGTGTTTGAGGAATGCTTCCTGCTGAGGACAGCGTGCAGTAAGCTCAAAGCCATCTGCAGCTGGGAATGCGCTTCTGCAAAAAGGCTATTCAAGGCTCAAATTAGACCATCGGGAAAGAGAAACAAGGAAATTGTGGCCAGCTGTAGCAGTCACGTCTCAAAAGGAGCTCCCTTCCTCACAAAGGAGCATGGTGGGGACAACTGACAGTCAACCTCCTCCATTTTTCATCTAGGGAAAAATCAAATGACCTTCTCCCATTTGTCATCAGAAGTGCTGGGTCCCCAAAACCTCAGCATGAGCCCATGCTGTTGGAGTTGGAGGTGAGCCATGTGATGGAGAAACACCTACTTTGCCTGCCTGTAACCTAGCCAAAACCAAATGGTGTGTACCTGGGGGCTTCTGCCAAGCCCGGCGCTGCTGCAGACTGTGCCACAGGGCTCCTCTATCCCCCCTGAAAGGCAAGTTCAATTTCTTCTAATTCAACAGCTGTTTGGGAAATTGCCAAATCCCTGCTCCTCTCTGGCATCGACTGCTGCTACCCATACATCGGCTACCTCACCTTAACGGCTTTGCCTTACCATAGACTCCCTTCCCCAGGAGCTGCAGGAACCGACTGACTGCTGTCACCATCTCAGCCTTGTTCAGGTCCAGAAGGGAGACAACCTGGAAGCCCAGCTGCTCCAGAAGAAGACTCAGCTCAAACACATCCGTGACAGGAGCCATCAGGTTGGGATGATGCCGGTAGTGGTTGTTGCCCACTAAAAGTGCTATCTTACCTGTAGCTAAGGGAAACACCAAGCGACAAAGCTGTAAATGCTCAGCAGGAGGCAAGGTCTCATCTCCTTAGGTTGAGCGAGCATACGGGAAATCTTTTCTTACATCTAGGCAGGGAGGATAGACTCTACACCACTACGAGCCTGGAGCGCCCTCCAGAAAGCCTTTGGCTTTCTGAACACTTTGGCAAAATACACAAACCATCATTTTGCAAGAAAGACTTGAAAAGTTTTCACTTGACAACCCAAATCCCAGGAGTGCAGGAGGATCTGCGCTACCGAGCCTATTCGGCACCTGCCCTACCATGACTGTAGGTCTTGTGTGCCAGCAGTGCCTGGGAGGGGAAAGTGCTGAGCCAGGCTCAGAGGTCCCTTCCCCAACAGGGCTGAAGGACAGAAATTCTGGGCTCCTGCTTTCATATTATCCCCACCTTCCACTGTAGGAGAACCAGATTTATGGCACTCAGTAGTGGTGGGCGCAAGGAGCTTTGCCCTGCTCTGAGGTGTCATGTCAACAATGCTTTCAAACTCATTTGGTGGCCATGGAGGTCAAGCCTCAGTTACTCATTAGGAATAATCCCATTCCACTTGCTGAGATTAATCAGGGCTTGGCAGGGTATGGGACTCATCCTGTGCCATGCAGCTCTGATCCCAAAAGTGCAGAGCCCAGGACAACATGGGCAAGCTTGAAGCGGTCTCTACAGGAGAGAGTCTGTCCTCCCTATCCACCCTGGAGCCTGGCTTTTAATTAAGGGGATAATTGCTCAGGAAGAAAAGATGACAGTACTCACCAAAAAACTTTTCAGAGTGACATGTACCTGGGAAAGAAAGAGGGAAATAATAAGCCTGTGCCCAGCACCCAGCGCCCCAATGCCAGCTCCCATCTCGGGTCTGAAACCTCCTCCAACATCCCCCAGCAATGGATCAAACACTGCGGAGCATCCGCGCAAGCAACACTCATTGCGCAGGTTCTTCATAGCCGGATGGCTAACCCTAAAGGCATGGGTCTGGTGATTTGTGGAGTATTTATGAAATCCCACCCGATTCATGAAATCCTGAGCAGCTGGGCAGCAAAGCTTGGAGAAGGGGCAGGCCAGGAGGAGGAGGGCCAGCCCGGAGGAGGTTGTACCCATCAGCAGGTCTGCGCTGCTTGTACCAGCCCTGCCTGGGTGTCTGTGCTTCCCGAGGTAACTCGCCTGCTCCCTTGCTGCAGTGAAAGCAAAGGAAACACGACAACTCAAGATCAACATAAGCTTCAGAACAGAGAGCTTCTCCCCGGGAGTGCTCAGCGCAGGGGAAGCTGGTTGTTTGCTTTCGATTGTGGTAATATTCCCAGAGCCTTTCACCACCCTGCTTTGCCTTTCCCTGCCTTTTAACAGTTCTGGCTCAGAAAAGCCACCCCAAATGCAACTCACGAGCTCCACAAGCTCCCCTGCTTGAGCACCCCCAGCCTCTTAAAATCATCATTACCCTAACAGCTCCAGCTTTTCCTATTTAAATTAAAAATAATTTAAAAAACCCAGCCCGTGAGAAATCCCTAAAGCCCTACAGGCTCTAAAAGAAGAAATTAAGGACATTTTTTAATTGCATAACTCTCATGGGTCTGGAAGACCTTTAGCACCTGAACTGGTGTTGCTAATGCTCGAGGGATGCCTGGAAAGCCATCGGAACAAGCGCACTCAGCCTTTTCTGCCTCTGACAGAGCGGACTGTTGCAGGTTGAAGCTACACAGGCGTAACATTTTGAACCCAACCTAATCCCATGCCCCCTCCTCACTGCCTGTCCCCGCCATGGATGCTGTTTTGCCACCTGCAAGGAGGCAGGGAGAGAGCTCTCTGGCTATACAGGACCAATTTGCACTCTGGAGCAATTTTAAAGCCAGCCTTATGGCAAGAAAGGCCAGAAGCTTATGGCATAGAAAAATCTCTAGATGGAGTAAAGAGCCAGCAAAACTAGCCTGTGCTATTCCTGTCTCACAGCGGGCAAAGGCAGAGGGCCAAAGCGGCCATCACACGGAAGGCGGAGCACACCAGAGGCTCTGGGGACCCATCTTCTCCCTGGGATCCATCAGCTCATGCAACAACAGGCCTGGGCTGCCAGCCTGAGGGGCCTGAACCTTCCCGAAATAAACACCATCCTTTCCAGCTCTCTGCATCTGAGTGTATCGCTTCATCTCAGCAGGGCTGCAAATGAGTTTTAGCAAAGGACCCCGCTGCGATTTGGCCAGGGAGCTATTAAACCATCACTTCAGCCAGGTAAGAAAACGGCAGCAAGCGTCTGAGCACTTAACCTGCTCTAACACGGCAGGTTTCTGACAGACTGTAGGAGCCAGAAGCATCTCATGCTGCAGTTTGGGTTTTTTTCTTTTACAAACGCTGCTTCCCTTGCTAACTCTGAACCTCATTATCAAGGAATCCTATTTATCACAGGGCTGATGGATGCCTGCTGAGATCATCGTATCCAGTGTATCAAGGGTGTGAGATTGCGCTCTGCAGGCTGTTCCCGTGGCAGCCGCTGCAGGACTGCCAGGATGCTCCAGCTTCCCTGCAGAGCCCATGTTGCTCCTCTGCTCCACAGTATCTTACCTTCAGCTCCCTGCAGAAGTGGTATTTAAAACTGGTAGCCCATCTTTTTTGCTTTATGAAAGCGTGTAAGATGCGTCCAAGCTGGGGGAAGGTGCAAGTGTCAGAGCCACGCATCCTACGTCTCCTAATCTCACGCCCCAGAGCCCAGCTTCCCCTGCACTGACTGAGCCACAGGGTAATGTGCTGGCACTGGGCTCCCTGTTCACCAGCCCAGTGCTTCCAGGTGAGAGCACTAAATTACTGTCTGCCCTCCAGTTACTTTTCACACCAGCAGGCAATTTGCAGCAAAGCAGATGTGGGTTGGTAAGGCTCACCTATGTGAATATCCACAGCATTGGTCCAGTGCTCTCCATGGCTATTGGAGGCGCAGCAGAGGTACGTGCCAGAGTCGCTGACCTTTGCATTGGTGATCTAGACAGATCCAAAGTTAAATCACATTATTTATGGTAAAAGTTTGTGGCCCCTTGCCGGTATCTGCCGAAGGCACCCGCATTCCTGGAATAAAAAAGTGTTTATTCCTGCTGTTCACTGAGAGCTCATTCCTTGCCTCACACAGCTAAGAGGCTCCCCATGACTTTTGTCTTTCTAAGAAGCTCGTGAAGGCCACACGCAAAGGTCTGCTGCTGACCCCAGCTTCTAGAACGCAAGAATTCTCTGCCCAAATGCCTCCCCTTCTTTTTCCAGCAGCTCCCAAACCCTATGTCATAGCCATGCTCTGCCCCAGGAGCCACACCGGGAGGATGGTGTGTGTCCAACATCAGAAGGTTGCCTGTGACATTTTCTACATTTCTGATCATGCCCATCGCTCTCTTCTGGCAAGTTTTCAATGCTTGTCCATCTCTCCTGACATAGGACAAGAATCAGAGCAGTGCTGGCTGGCAAGGACCTCTGTGGTTCTCCAGCCCAGGCTCCTGCTCAGAACTTCCCTGTGAAAAGTGCAGTCTGAGGCCACTGTCCCCTACATCATCTACCCCTACCAAGAAGAGCTTGGATCTCTTGCCTTCATTAACCTCACATGATGCCCCAGAAGGAAATCTGCCTTTCTTGCACCACACAGACAGCACTGATTTACATTCAGCCAGTGACCCAAAACAAACCCAGGCCTTTTGCTGTCTCCCCAACTCTCTTCTGTTGGGACTAACCACTTTTCCCTCTAGCTCTGCTGCAGACAGACAGCACTCCCATGGCTCTATCATGCCGCAGTCCCCCTCACAGCCATACAATAGCTATTCTTCCATCACTGCTGCAAAAAGGCCCAAGAGATGCACCAAGAGCCCTTAACACGTCTATGAATCGGTTGCTTCTTAGAGAAGCATCCCCAGCTTTGAAAGAAGCCCAGAAAACATACTCCCTCTTCACCCAGAGTCCTTCAGCCAGCTCTCAAAGCAACAACGGTGAGACGTGGAGTGCTTTCTCACAACCTTGCAACATGGCAGGGAAACAGAGCCGAGCATGAGGCTACTTCTCAAGGGCTGGAGAGACGGGGAGGACACCCATGGAGAGACTGCTTTCTGCCGGCACTCACCTGATCACACAGACCGGAGCAGCCCAAGCCCTGACATGCAGATACAAGCCAGGCTTAAGGACTGCCACCCGTCATGCCCAGGATGACAGTAACAGTTTTCAGCAGTCTCTCCAAGGTTTCTGAGGCTCTCCCGCACCCACCATCCAGCAGTGAGCTTCTCCCATCACCCACCTCCACAGCCAAAGTTTCTGAACTATCCCAAGGCAATTGTTACCCAGAGTTTTTTTTTCTTCTGGTGTTCCAGCAGGTTCCCGTTCCGGTACCACTGGTAGCTGGGGGCTGGGACCCCCATGGCAGCACACTGCAGCTGTAGCGGCTTCCCCACCTCCAGCCTCTGCTCAGTGGGGTTGAGGACGATAACCGGTTCTCCTCGCCAGAGCCGAGGGGGCAGTCCTGTAAAGCAGTGGCACAGAATTGGTCCTCCCTCTGCCAGGACAGCAAACAATGGTGATTTTTCCCCCCCTGTATAGGGCTCTGTGCATACTGCCAGAAAAACAAGCTTTTTCCACCTGCACCAAGAGATGCCATCCCATAGGATATCACTGCTGCACCTTTCTGCTCTGGAAGCGAGGAACCCTTGAGGGTGACACCCGCAACAGTAAATGACACGCCACAGCCCTGCCTCTGGCTTCCCAAACCTGGCGCTCACCCTTTCCGGCCAAGGGCGCAGTCAACCTGCTGAGGTCAACCACACCCGGAGTTATTTCTGCCCAGCTTTGAAACAGCCAGATTGACTCTTCCAGTCCCTTTGCCCGGCGCAAATGGGCAAGCACCAGGTATTCCACACTCTGGGAAACCCACGGCGAGCGATCAGCAGGAGGAGCGGGTACATACAGACAGGGTTACTGGGACCTGAACCACCCAGAGGATGGACACAGAGGTCTGGCTTAGACCTGCAGGCTCATGTGGCTGGAGCAACTCTTCCGCGCTGTGATTTTCGAGCTGGGAGGACACACTGCCCCGGGAACGGCACAGGATCGCTGTTGCAAGGGTGGTCAAAGCATAAAATACAGAAAAGCTAGAGGACACACTCGTACCTCTGGCAACACACTGATGAACCTCCACCTTCACCCAGTCGGAGAAGACAGCATTTTTGTAGAGGTCATTGATTCTGCAGGTGTAGAGCTGGGTTTGCTGTGCAGTAATGGGCAAATCTTGCTTGGTGGCACCAGCAATCTGGCGGCAGACAGACTAAAGGGAAAACACAGGCGGTGGGCAGCGAGTCCTCCCTCATTGCTGGTAACAGAAGGCACCAGCAGGCCCCTCGCAAGAGCAGGAAAAGTGGAAATCCCTGGTTTCCTCCCCTCCTCCAGCCACAGGGATGCAGAAGGAGTTTCTCCATTGTACACCCCCTCCCACCATCCACAGAAGCCCTCGGGGTGCACACATGTCCTATCCCTCCCCTCCTTCCAGCCCCTTGGTTCCCGCCAGGTCTGCCCACAGGGCCACCAGCTCCATCACTGCGAGCACCGCAGCCTGGTGCCACACCCAGGGCCACCTCTGCTCCCACCAATACCTGGTGCTGACAAAACCACTGGTACTGCAGCGACGTACGCCCCTCGGCCCTGCACCGCAGGGTGAAGGCGTAACCCACGGGGACGGAGACGGAGACCGGCTGCTCAGTGATGGCAATGGCTGCGGAGAAACAGGGCGCGGAGATGGAAACAGCCCGGCGGCCGCAGCCCCGCGGCTCGCTCCCACACGGTGACCAGGCCCCCCCGGCCCGGGAGGAAAGGAGATGTGGAGAAGCGGGGGTGCTCGGCTCCCCGCGCCCAGGGGATGCCGCGAAGCTTCTAGGGGCGGTCTCCCGGGGCCCAGCCGCATGGGGGACGGCACTCCCCGGGCTGCGGGGCCGGGGGTTCGCCCAGGTCGCGCTGCCCGACTCCCCGGCGGCCGCTCACCTTCCTGCATCGCTTCGCCGGCGGCTCCTCCTCGGCCTCCGCGGCCGCCGGCCGGGCCCGCGGCGGCTCCGCTCCCCGGGACGCAGCAGCAGCACCTGCGGCGGGCGGGAAGCAGCGCCCGGAGCTCGGGGGGCGGCTCGGACCCGTCTGGCGGCGCCGCTCAGCCCGCGCGGCAGCGGGCGGGCACGGCGGCCCGCGGGACGGGGTAGGCCGGGCTCCGCGCTCCGGCTGGCCGGGCCGCAGCCTCGCCGGGCTTCCCCCGCGCGGGGCCGAGCCGTGGCCCCGCACGCCCCTGCCGCCCGCCCCGCCGCCCGGGGAAGGCCCCGCCGGCCCCGCACTTCCGCGCCGCCGGGCCCGCCCCACTCCCACAGCGAAACCGCGCGGGGCGGCGCCGAACGACGCCACGGCTGCCCCTCGGCCCGGCCCCGCATTGCCCGGCCCGGCCCGCTCCAACGGGGGTGCGGCAGGAGGCGGCTGTCGCTCGGGTATCAAGGCTGTATCTGCCTTCCCTGCCCACGGGGGACCCCTATCCTCTCCCCACGGGTGTCCTCAACCCCCACCCCATGGGTGCCCTCACCCCATCCCCACAGGTATCCTCACCCCCACCCCACAGGTGCCCTCATGCCCTCCCCACGGGTGCCGTCACCTCCACCATATGGGTGTCCTCACCCCTACCCCACAGCTCTCCCCCCTCCCCAATGGTGTCCTCACCCCATCCCCACGGGTGTCCTCACCCGAGCCCCACAACCACCCTTGCTCTCATCCCCACAGCCGCTCTCATCCCCATCCCCACAGCTGCTTGTGCCCCACTCCCCACAGCTGCTTGTGCCCCACTCCCCACAGCTGCCCTCACCTCTCTGCTGGGGGCCACAGCCCCAAGGCTCATGGTGGAGCCACAGCTCTGCTGCCCTGGCTCTGCCGTATGGCAGAAACCCACAGGGCTGGTTCCTCTGAGAAATCACGGACAGCTGGGCTGGGCATCATGAGGGCCCCAGGGGAAGTGGCGCTGGGCCAGCCTGCCCGGAGGTTGCACAAGCCCCTCTGGGACAGGCAAAACTGGGGCAGCTGGGGACAACCTGCTCCTGCAGGGGAAACGGGGCAGCGGTGAGCGTCAGGATGCGTTACTGCTGCGCCCTGATTTTCATTTACAAAGTTAGGGCAAGTAGGATCAGACTTGCTAAACTAAGACTTGTCACCTCTTGAGAGACAGGAGGACTGCATGGAAAGCAGCTGGAGGTCTGTGAGATGGCGAATGGAGCGGAGGGAGGGTGCACAGAGAGCGGCTTCGTGTCGTTCCTCTACTCTGAAGTGCCCAAGTGTGACACAAAGCCAACGGGGATGAAGCAGGTCTTAGCTCAGGACTTGGGGGGGCCCCACTGATGGATTCCCAGCCCCAGGGTAGGCAAATTCTCACCAGGCTGGCTTCTCCCCAAGCCAATGGTTCCTGAGCGATGGGGACTAGGGACCATCTGGAGAAGAAGCTGCAAGAGAAACCCTTGCTCCCCTGCTGATATTTCTCTCCCCTCAGGGCTGCAGCTGTGGTTTTTGCAATAGCAATGATGGAAGTTGACCAAGGGAAGCCAAGACCACCAGGGATATCTCTCCCGAATGCCTTCCACAGCAGCACGGAAGGTTGCAGGCAGGTTTCTGGGATGGCGGAGAGAAGCAGTCATGGCTGAGAGCAGTCATGGATCACCTCCCTGGGGTGGCACCATGCCAGGTGCCTATCAAAGCTGCTCTGTCACTGCCCCCCTCAGCTGGACAGGGGAGAGAAAATATAATGAAAAGCTCATGGGTCAAGATAAGGACAGGGAGAGATCACTCACCAGTTACTGTCAATGGGCAAAACCCCCTGCGGGGTCATCAGCCCAGCCAGCAAACCTGCCCCAGCCTGGGCTCCTCTCCCCACAGGGCCACAGGTCCTGCCAGGAGCCTGCTCCAGCGCAGGCTTCCCACGGGGTCACAGCCTCCTTCGGGCACCCCCCTGCTCTGGCGTGGGGTCCTCCACGGGCTGCAGGGGGAGATCTGCTTCCCCATGGGCCTCCCTGGGCTGCAGGGAGACAGCCTGCCCCACCATGGGCTGCACCAGGGGCTGTGGGGAATCTCTGCTCCGATGCTTGGAGCTCCTCCTGCCCTCCTGCTCTGATGTGGGGGGCTGCAGGGCTGTATTTTCATATTCCCCCTCCTCCCTCTGGCTGCAATTGCGCAGCTTTTTTCCCTTCTTAAATACGTTATTCCAGAGGTGCTGCCACTGCTACTGATGGGCTCAGCCTTGGCCAGCGGTGGGTCCATTTTGGAGGTGGCTGGCATTGGCTCTGTCAGACACAGGGGAAGCTTCTGGCAGCTTCTCACAGAAGCCACCCTTGTAGCCCCCCCACTACCAAAACCTTGCCTCGCCACCCCAGTACACTCGCACAGAGCTGAGCCATGCTGTAGGGTCGGAGAGACAAAGCAAGGCCGAGGGCTGCGCCTCCACCTGCTGCTTTTCTCTGACAAGGAATGGGGAAGAAGAAGGTAGGAAAAAGCCAAACCCAACACAATGGGTGGGTGGAGGAAGGATTTCTCCCTCCACGTCCCTTCCTCTGTGTAGGATGGGACAGTCTCGCTGTGCTCCTGCAAAGGTAGGAAAGCATGCTACACCCCCTTCATCCATCGCGATCCTGAGCAGTCCCTGCTCCTACGGGGACTGGTCCTTTCCTGGATGCAGGGAGGGTGGTGCTTAGCATAGCCTCAAAGGACCTGTCTTTGCGCTCATCTCCCCAGCTGTCTCTGAGATCACACAAATCCTCCTTTCTCTTAAAGGAGGTCCAGCCAAGCATTTGGAAATACACCCTCGCTGGTTTAAAATAAACACATTAATGGATTGCAAATGAAGGTTTCAGCTGACTGTGCCAGTAGCACTGTGTCATGCCTGTGACGCAGAGCTGTTATAAATGCAGTGCAGGTAGCTAATAAAAATGATCATTAAATTAACTCCAGCACTTTCCCGGAGCTAAAGATGACACTTCTGGTTGATGCAGCATCTCTTCAAACAGCTGGAGGTTGCTGCGCTCCCCATAGATGGCTTCTCTGGGCTTCGGAGAGAGCATCCTCCATCAAATACCTGGACAAAAAAGTCTGCCGTGCCTGTGTGCTGTAAGAGCCCTGCTCTGGCACAGCCTGCATGCGAATATTTGGTGAAGAACCAGAAGTGAGAGCTTGTTGGCATCAGGTTGGAGAGCAGGAAGAAGCCTGTGATTTTAGAAAGGTATGCATGCAGGCCTGGCAAGGGACGGAGGTATCATGTGAGAGGAGTGAGAAAACATCCACCACTCTTGCTGTGAGTCAGCACCAGATTTGCAGGCAGAGGGTGGAAGCTTTGCTAACAAGGATTGAAACCTCTGGGCTGACTGACTTAGACTTCAAAACCTAGCTGGTGAGAGAGCGCATTTCCAAGCGGAGACAGGAGCAGAGGGCACTGTCACACTCTGTGAACAACATGACGGGAGAGCAGTTGCTGTGAGAGGACGGTGACGGGCGCAAGAACTGTTCAGAGCCTGAAATGGCAGAAGAACAGACATCTGCCATGTGCCTGGGGGAAGGATCAACCACCACCGCAGGCTTTGTCTCACCACAGTTGAGCTAAACTTGCACTCGCCACCCAGGTTTCCCTCTGCTACCAGGGTGAGGCACAGAACTGCGGTGTAACTAGGGTGGGAAGGGACCTCTGGAGGTCTCTGGTCCAGTCTCCCGCTCTGAGCAGGACGTTGATCAGTTGCATAGCACCTTGTCCCATCCACAGTTGACTGTCTCCCAGGATGGAGATCACCCACCTCTCTGGGACCCTGTTGTACTGTTTGAGCCCCCTCACAGGGCAATTTCTTTTCCCAATATCTAATCAGAATTTTCCTCCTTGACACCTGCCTCTCAGTCTATCACTGCATCTCCAGGAAGTGACTGCCTGATTGGTCTTCACCCTCCTGTTGAAGAAAGCATGGAGATCTCCATTTAGCCCTCGCATGAAAATTTAAACCCAGTTTCTCTCATCCTTTCCTCCTATGTCATGCACATGAGCCCCCTTAACCATCTTGGTGGCCTTCACTGGACTCACTCCAGTCTATCAGTGTCTTTCCTGTATTCGGGAGTCTGAAACCAGACACAGTTCCAGGCCCGACACAGAGACCCACCTGGACACCCTTCTCGAGATGGTCTGGGCTCTCTCCTATCAGATCAACACCCCAAGAGATAGGGCTCATGGTGCCAGGATGGTAAAAAAACAAGTAACTCTCATGCTGGGAGTTGAATTCAGGTTTCCTGAAGCCATGGGACCTGAAAGTCCTCCTCCTTTCAGCGAAAGAGATGGCAACAGCAGGATGCCATCTTGGGTCCTTCCCAACCTGCCTCCCACATCAGGCAGCAGCCGGGGCGCAGCGAAGGGTGTGCAATCAGGGCACATGCACAGTGAATATTCTTTTGTAGCTCAGAGACTTCTTGAACCAAAGGTAGTATCTTTGTCCTGAGTAAATCTCAAGAGATTTTCCTTCCACAGGTTTGTCCTATGGGGTTTCTTAACCCACATTGACACTGAGAAGCCACAGCACTGTGTGCAAGCGGCTTAGTGCCAAGGTGAGAGAGGATGCATCTCCCTTTTTCTGATTTTACCTCCTGCTAATTTCACTTGATTCCCCTGATCTTAGAATCACAGAATCATTGAAGCTGGAAAAGCCCTTTAAGATCCCCAAGCCCAACCGTTCCCCTAACCCTGCCATCCCACCACTAAACCCTGGCCCTAAGCACCTTGTCTGCCCGGCTTTTAAATACCCCCAGGGATGGGGACTCAATCCCTTCCCTGGGCAGCCCCTTCCAGTGCCCAACAGACCTTGCGGGGAAGGAATTTTTCCCAATGTCCAACCTCAACCTGCCCTGGCACAACTTGAGGCCATTTCCCCTCGTCCCATCACCCGTTCCCTGGGAGCAGAGACCGATCCCCCCCTGGGTCCCCCCTCCTGTCAGGCAGCTGTAGGCAGCGATAAGGTCTCCCCTCAGCCTCCTCTTCTCCAGGGTCAACACGCCCAGCTCCCCCAGATGCTCCCCAGCAGCCTTGGGCTCCAGACCCCTCCCCACCTTCCTTGCCCTTCTCTGGACACGCTCCAGCCCCTCCATGTCCTTCTGGGAGTCAGGGACCCAACACCAAGCCCAGCATTCCAGGGGCAGCTTCCCCAGTGCCCAGGACAGGGGCACGGTCACTGCCCTGCTCCTGCTGGCCACACCAGTCCTGATACAAGCCAGGATGCCGTTGGCCCTCTTGGCCACATGGGCACACTGATGGCTCATATTCGACCAACACCCCCAGGTCCTTTTCCACCAGGCAGCTTCCCATCCACTCTTGCCCACGCCTGTAGCGTTGTGTGGGGTTGTTGTGACCCCAGGGCAGGACCTGCTTTTGGCCTTGTTGAACCTCACCCCATTGGCCTGGGCCCATGGATCCAGCCTGGCCAGGTCACTCTGCAGAGCCCTCCTCCCCTCCAGCAGATCAATGCTCCCGCCCAGCTTGGTGTCATCTGCAAACTGACTGAGGGTGCCCTCAATCTCCATGTCCAGATGTTCTCCCTGTCCCTCACAGCTGTGTGTACCTTGGTCATATGCACCTCAGTTGCTCCTTCCAGGCCAACAAGTCCCAGTCTATGTAGTTATTCTTCATGCAGCAGCCATTCTGGACCTCTGGGTGTCCTTGCTACCATTCCGTGAATTTGGGGTTTGTTTTTTTTCAGGTCTACGGAATTCTGTTGAGATGGATTATTCCTTGAATGGCATTAGCCCACACAGAGCCTGCTGCTGCCTATGGAAAATGAGTATCATTGTTTCCCCTATGGAGCACGTTACATTCACTTTATGCAATTTCATCGAAGGTATGATCTTCAGTCAGCCCTCTGGGACCACCCTCTTTCCCTCTATTTCCTAGGACCACATCCAAATGCCTTATGAGGTCCATCTCCTTTGCATTTGCCAAGACCATGTATCCTCTCTGGTATCACAAATCCTGCTATTCACGTGCCTGATAATGTAACCGCCTGCCATGGTGACCTGCAAAAAGCAAATAAACTCCAACACCTACACCTGAGATGACAGAAGGATCCTCCCAAAACACTGCTCAAATGCACGACTGCACTGAGATCTGAGCTGAGAAAAGCATTTCACTGGGGCTTGAGTGGAACAAGTCTGATCGGGCCACTGTCAACCAGCTGGATAAATCCAGATTTGGAGTGCTTAGGACCGCATCATAACTACTGCAACCACAGAAACCAAATGGTTGAGCCAGTATACACTAACTCTGACAGGTCCACAGGATCCAAGAAACTTTATATGAGAGTAGAATTCACTTGGGGGCCCTGGCTTTGGATCTGGTGGTGTCTGCAAGCACTGCTCTACTAGATTGCATGGCTGAATCCCCCCCATCTGCTGGGCTTGGCAATTCTCTCAGTGGACATCAGTTTCTCCACATGCAGATCCAGCTCGGGTTGTAACCACCCCTTCCATTCAGACCGAGGTGTGATACACCAGTAACAAGAACAGCTTGGATCAAGGCTGAGTTGTATCAGCCTGATTCACACACTGTATGTGTGTCTGTGCATGTCCCTGTGCCAGCCCCTATCCAAAGTCACCTTCCAAATCACAGTGTTTGCTGGGGAAGAGGAATCAGGGTGTCCTGCACCAAGTGACCCATGCGGTCACTTGGTACACCTGCCCCGCTGCTTGCTGCTGCATTTGTTCTCTCTCCAGGATAGGATCAGCTCAAAGCCTGTTGTCTTTCCCTGGTCTGGAGCTCTGACATCATCTTCCCACTTCTGCAGCAATTGCTGCTGTGTGGTTGTGGGCAGACAGCCGATCCGCAGCAAATCTGCTCCATCCATCAATCCCATGCTGGAGAGATGCGGTACCACCAGCAACATGCCTGCGGCACACAACACAACGGCTTGACAGGCAAGGCGAAGGTGGAACAAGAATAAATCCAATTTTATTATGCGTTATGTTTTCATTTGGTATTAAATCGCTGCTGATAATAGTTTATGACATCTACCCACCCTTTATAGCCCTCTTTTGTGCTGTCCCTTTCATGGAGGCTGAATAAATACCTGCACAGACGTCCTCTGGGGCAGCCCCAGATAAAGACCAGGCTGCCCCAAGATACTCCCAGGGCCGATGCGAGGATGCGACTGGCACGACTGCACTGAGCTGTGCTGCCGGCCAGGGAGGGAGCCTTGTGCCTGCAAGAAATTGGGGAATGTTTTAGCTGATCCTGAGACATATTCGAGGTGCGAGAAATCCCCCCAGATAGAGGCGGGTGGTGTGGTGGTTGTTATAAAAAAATAGAAAATACACTTTCTCCCAAAAAAGATGAAGTCGAGCTGGCAGTGATGGAAGGATGGGGAGGAGGAGGCCGGGGCCCCAGCCCCTGGGGAGGCCCAAGGTCCCGGGGAGGCCAGGCCCCCAGCGCCGGGGAGGCCGGGCCGCGTCTGCCGCGTCAGGCCGCTGCCGCCCCCGAGTGACAGCAGCATGTGCGGAGCGGCTATAAATGCCGGCGGTGACTGACAGGGCGGGCAGCGGCGGCGGGGGCAGGGGCAGCGGCAGCGGCAGCCGCAGCCGCAGCCGCAGCCGCAGCCCGGCCGCCGCAGCCCGGCCGCCGCCATGGGCTCGCCCCGCCGGGCCCTCGCCGGACTCTACGGGCGGGGAACGGGCAGCCTCGAGGAGGCGGAGGAGGCCGAGAAGGCGGCCTGGGCCTCTCGCCCCGACCGGCGCAGCTACCTGCTGGGCATCCGGCCCCGCAACAGGTGAGGGGGCCGGGGGGAAGGGGCTGGCGGCAGCCGGGTGCCCCCCGCCCGGCTGCCGCCATGGGTGCATGGTGCCACCGGGCCCTGGGATGGGGACGCAGCCTGCGGGCCACATTTGAAAGGCAGGCGGAGGACAGCGGCGCGAGGGAAGTGGGGGCACGAAGCAAAGCGGGACGCAAGGAGGCTGGCGGCATCCCAAGCCATAAGGCAATAATACCCCGGCCCCGAGCGGATCGGGGTGGTGGCCGAGCTGGAAGCAGTGTGGCTGCCTGGGTCTTTACTCCCCGGAGAGCTTCTCCAGGGTGGAAAGACCAAGCTATGGCTTGGGCTCTCCAAAACCAGCTTGTTTGCTGCAGGCCAGCCCCTCACTTCCCAGATAAGGGCTGTGTTTTCCTGTGGTTGTTGCCGGGGCAGGGGTTGTCAGCGTCGCACATCGTTTTATAGCAGGGCAGGTGTGCTAAGTCGACGGCCGTGCTTGTGAAACCCTGACGGACGCGAGCTTCTGCGTCTTTCGAGTTAAAATTGCGTGCAGGATACTGCTCTGACCTTCCTGCCTCCATTGTAGTGAAGCCGCTTGTGTTATCGATACCAGGCTCCGAGCAAGGGGCCCACTGTGCGTGTGCCTTATCTTATTGCCAGAAAGCTATTTCTACAATGTAGATATGGGCCGAGCAGCCCTGGGAATGGCATTCCTAGGTCAGAAATGGCCTTAGGCAGGGGGTCTGTGTTAGGAATAAGGCTTTGTTCACATGGAAGAAGCTATGATAAACATGTTGTTAACTGAGACTGGCTGAGGTTAGCAAACATAAGGCGACATGCCAGCGAAGGCAATGGCGTTGGTGATTGTGTTAGTCGTTCAAAGCAAAGCCTATAAATTACTTCGAATTCACTAGGAATGCTCTTCAGTCTGTAAAGCTCTCAAAACGAGCGTGCCTCTTCCCTGCTGATGACTTATAAATAATCCATTTCCAGCATGTCGAGAGTTGATGCCTCAAAGAAGCTGAGATTCGTAAAAATAAATACAAGACCAAAAGAGATAAAACCGTGCTGCCGGGAAGTCAGACATTAAAACTGGGGCAATGCCAAAGTTAAGTTCCTTTGTGCTTGTAGCATGCAATCTAACTGCAGCCTGCCCACATACCGTGCTACCTTCAGTACCAACAAATGCTCATACAGCATCCACAACCAAACCATGATCTCAGGCCATGCCACGGAGAGGAAATCTGTAATTGAGTCCGATGATCCCATTGTGCGGATCACAAGCAGAGAGGGTCTTTAATAAATAAGATGTTGAGGTGCTTTGGTTGCCAGTAGCCAGACTTTTTATTCCCCTCCCGAGTATGTTCAAATTACAGCTTTAATCGGTTTAGCCATAAAGGAGGCTGAACACCCTGAACTTGTCAGGCCAGTGCTGTGGGTGGCCACAGCCCGCTTGCTGTCTGTGGGAGCCCAGTGCTTTTGCAGGCAAGGGACACTGTGCTGCCACACTTAAGCCAGCAATGCGTCTGTTTTCCACAAGTTGTCCAATCCCTTTTTCAGCCTGCTTATGGACTGGGTCGTCAAAGCCTATGGCAAGGTCATTTCATTTTGCCTGTTAACCTCAGTGGCTGCCCCTTCTGTTGTAAGAAGCAGTGAATAAATATTCGCTGAATAGCAAAACTGGCCTTGCCCTGGGTTCATGGCCTCTTCCAGTTTCTCCAGTGAATAATGGAGGAGTAAGGCAAAAGTCTCGTTCCCCATGCAGCCCTAAGTGTGCCTGCAAGCACTGAAGACTTGAGCCAGGGTATGTGGAGCTCTTGTCTATGATGCAGGGCAAGGGCTTGGATGAAGTGGGGCTTTTTGTCCTGTAATTAAATGATGTATCGTAACAATTCTTGAGAGCAAGTGAGTGGAATGGTGTAGCAGGAAGACTTTCAGAAAGTGATTAGGAGTTTAATTAAATCCAGGAACATCTGGAGAGCTTGCCTGGGAGAACTTGAAAAGCAAGACGGGCAACATGCAGAACTGGAAGATAACATTCAGCAGTTCTCTTTAATGCAGAACGTGTTTGAGTTTGGGCCTAACAAAAGTGGGGGACAAGCGATGCAGATGCAGAGTTGTGGTGCGAGGCTGCTTTGGTGGTTAGAAAACGAAAATGGGTATTTTAATCTGAAGAAAGAGTGGGTTTTTTCAGGCTTCTCTTTTTCTGTCTTTACATGTGTTTGTCGAGTGTGTTTAACAGAAACGCTTGCTCTCTTCACCCGTTTTTAAAGCTATAGAAAGTGTAGTAACATGACAGAGAGTACCTACAGGCATGGAAATGTCTGTATGAAAAGAAACTGAGGTTAGGGATCTCTGCTTCTGGGGTGACTCAGGAACATGTTCCACCTATATACTTGCATTCATGACCCATGTAGAGAACAGTCCGGATCATCTTACTTGGCCTCCGTAATTCTACAGGAGGAAAACAATGTGGCGTAAGTTGAAGGATTCTAATTTAGAAACAGGTACGATTTTTTCCCTGTTTTTTTAACTTGTGGAATTTGTCAGAGGTGCTGCTGCAGGGGCCAAACGAATAGAGGTGCTGAAAATGGCGGCAGAGAGGAAATCATCCCATTATTTATTTCCTTTCTGTGCCCTTAGGAACTGGTCTTTAGGAAGAATCTTCCCTTTGAGCAGGTAGCTTGGTGACAAGAGATTACTGGCTTTCCTTCGTCGGTCTTTTAACATACCTGGTAACAAACAACGTGAGGAGCAGCTTATGGTCACGGTGACTTGCCGTCTGCCCTGGCAGCTGACAGGGCTTTCTTATTTTGGGCTAGGTGTTTGGGTTTTTTTTAAAAAACTCTTATGTCTCCAAGCACTTGACTGTAATTACTTTGCAAAGTGAGAGGAGAAGCTGTCAGTCCTGCCCGGTCTACCTTAGCTGCACTCATGCGCCACAACTTCAAGACCTCTCTTTAGGTGTCCCTTCTGTAAGAACTAGCTGAGTCTGGAGATATGCTTATGCAGAGAGATGCAGTTTTATGTAAAATCTTACAGCAGAGCCTTCATCTGAGCGCCAGGCAAACTCCTCTGTTGGAAGTGATCTGCACCTCTTGGCTAATGCAGATGTCTGCTCCTCGGTCTCGTTACAGCATTGCCTCCTTGCTTAAATATCTGTCTGCTGTCATAGCTTCATCATATGCAGATATTTTTAGAGTAGACTGACACTGCCTCTGATCTTTTCTTGGATGGCTTCTCTGGTTGTGGTGGCAGTTGAGCTCAGGAGAGTGCCTTGCCACCTGGCTTTTCTGGCTAGAAACCATTCCCAGCCTTGTACCTCTTGCTTTGCACATAATATCAAATGAAGGTGAAAGATCTGTTACTATAATAAAGTGAGCTGAAAACACAGGAGTGCTTAATTCCTGAAAAGCATGTTTAGCTTTCTTAGTTCAGAGGAGTTCAGAGCTGGGCACCTGTGACTTCTTACAGGACCTTGCTTTTGGCAGCAAGTGGTGTAAATCCCTGGCAAGAAACCAGCTGTGGCACCTGGGGGAGTTCATAGAATCATGGAATCATTTAGGTTGGAAAAGCTCTTTAAGATCCCCAAGCCCAACCGTTCCCCTAACCCTGCCATCCCACCACTAAACCCTGGCCCTAAGCACCTCGTCTGCCCAGCTTTTAAATACCCCCAGGGATGGGGACTCGACCCCTTCCCTGGGCAGCCCCTTCCAGTGCTTGACAGACCTTGCGGGGAAGGAATTTTTCCCAATGTCCAACCTCAACCTGCCCTGGCACAACTTGAGGCCATTTCCCCTCGTCCCATCACCCGTTCCCTGGGAGCAGAGACCGACTCCCCCCTGGATCCCCCCCTCCTGTCAGGCAGCTGTAGGCAGCGATAAGGTCTCCCCTCAGCCCCCTCTTCTCCAGGGTCAACACGCCCAGCTCCCCCAGACGCTCCCCAGCAGCCTTGGGCTCCAGACCCCTCCCCACCTTCCTTGCCCTTCTCTGGACACGCTCCAGCCCCTCCATGTCCTTCTGGGAGTCAGGGGCCCAACACCGAGCCCAGCATTCGAGGGGCGGCCTCCCCAGTGCCCAGGACAGGGGCACGGTCACTGCCCTGCTCCTGCTGGCCACACCAGTCCTGATACAAGCCAGGATGCTGTTGGCCCTCTTGGCCACCTGGGCGCATTGATGGCTCATATTCAGCTGCCTGTTGACCAACACCCCCAGGTCCTTTTCCATACCCCCAGGTTCTTTTTCCAAAGGTTCATCCATCCTGTCTGACAGAAACGTCCCACACTTGGAAAGGAGGGACATCTGCTACTCGCTTGAAAGGTAAAAGCCAAGGCATTGTTCGGTTCATGTCCAGGGTCTCTGGGGTAGAGGGTTTTTTTTCCTGTTGGTGGGGCTCCTTGCCGGCTGTGCACAGTGAATAATAATCCCAAGCTACATTTTTCAGCCTCCTTTCAGCCCCCTCCTGTCCATATCTCCTAGAAAGTCAAGCAGAGCTGAGTATGTAGGCTGATGAGCCGATAACCTAGGCTAGAAGCTCAAGATGTGGAGCTGGACAAAGAGCGCCCATCAGGACCACTGTTAAAATACAGAATGTATCGCATGCATGATCTCTGCTCTTCTCTGGAAACCTCATAAACGGAGACATTTCCCAGGCCTGGGATCCATCCGACTGCGTGAGGGGAGAGCATGGTCTCCTCCAAATGAGGCTCCTCTTATCCCGCAGCAGAGGCAGTTTCCAGGAGACGGAGTTAAAATCCGCTGTGTCCTTGCTCTGCTTCAGCATGGGGAGGAAGGTCTGGGGTGAATGAGGCCGTTCTCTCACACTGACTCTCGCACTTTACAGCATCTCCTGGTCTAAGAAGAGGAAGGCAGAAGAGCTGTTACCAACAACTGTATTTTCATCTTGCTGCTTTTCTGACCCACAGCCACAAGAATCTTCTACGCACAATGCGTTACCAGGAAGATGTCAGCTTCCCTGGGTGTCTTATTGTCCAATATTTGCTTTCGTTTGTCCTTTCTCATTCCTTGATGGCTTTCGACTAGCTACCAGTTTAATTTGGAGCATAAAGGCAGCAATAACTCAGAGTTAAAGCATACAGATCTGAGCCACCTTCAGAGTGGTACAGAGGCTGATACAGGAACATCTGACTTCATTTATTGTTTTCCACCTTCTCCGTTAGGGAAATCTAGCTCTGCATTGTTATATGCAAGGCAGTGTTCATCTCCGCTCAAAATAAATTACCTGCAGAAAAAAAAAAAACTATTTCTCCAGCTCTGACATCAATTCATTCTATGACCTTGACAAGCAAAGACTCAATACCTCCGTTTTCCAGCCTGTAAAATAACGATGTGTCTTGTACAGCTCCATAGCACTTGCAGCTGCTTTATCACGGGGTTGCTGATAATTACTGCCATGGTATATGGAACACAAACATACTTGTTCTGCGTGTGCATGAAGTGCTTGATAAGAAGCGGGATGCATGGCAGGAAAGAAGCCTTAAGGATAACGATATGTACATGAAAGCTTAATTGCTGGCTTTTAAATATTGAAAATGGTTGGCTTCTGACCGTTGAGAAGACATTTGGGGTGGCTTGTATTTGTCTCAAGTAGTATTAACCTTGGAGGCAGAGAAGTTCATATGAAATCTTATACTTGGAAGTCTGCATGTGTAAAACAGGTCCAATAATGTCACGGGTCAGAGTGCCAGCCAGAGGGAGTGTCTGTAGGGTCTGCCAGGGCCAGCCCGCTGTCCCACTCCTGGGATGGAAGGGCTGCCCTGTTCCTGGTGGGCTCTTCTGAGGAGCTTTTGGGCAGCGCGGTTTCCATCAGAACACAGCTCAGAGGTCTCAGCTTTGCTGTCATTGACTCGTTTCACTGTTTATTTGCTGCACTGGACAGTTTGTGTGGCTCAATTTTTGTGCTGTGCAAGAGCACTGAAATACAGCAACGACCGTTGCAGACCAAGTCTGTGTACTTGTACATGTGAGGATGGAGCCACTGTGAAGCCTATTTCAAGGTGTTCTGAGCTCTTGTCGACTTCCATATAAGGACATGAGCTGGAAGGAGAAAGATTTCTTTATCTCAGGAAGAACGAACACAGAAAGAGGAGAATTTCATGCAGTGATTGCATGAGGGAGCTTAGAAAAGGGGCTGGATTTAACATCTATGTTTTTCAAACAGCTGACTTCCATGGTGTGATGTACCAGCCCGGGCCATCCACTTGAATGATATTTTTATGATTACAAAATTGAGTGTTGTTGGCAGTTCTGTGCTTCATTTCATAGATGTGAGACACCTGAGGAGGCTTCCTCCCACCGATGCCGGAGATGCCTGCAGCAGACCTCTCTGAGCTCCCCTTTTCCAATAGAGAGAAACCAGCACCTTTAGACCTCGATTCACCTGCATTAGATGTGTGCCTTGGCATAAGATAAGCGTTTGCGTTCATCCAGCAACTACTTGCTCGGGGAAGACACATCCACTGCCGACGCTGCGTTTCATCAGCACAGTCCTCTACTGTGTGTGCTAACAAGTCTCTGGAGAGCTCAGGACACAGTCCAGTCCCAAAGCATATTGGACTGGGCATGCTGGGGCGTCTGCTGTGCCTTGCTCAGGAGTCCCAGGTTTCCACATGGGTAGATTCGGTTTAGAGCCTGATGCAGTTAGGCTGCTGCAGCTCTGTGTGGGTGTGCTGTGAACGGAATTAAGATGAAATGGAATGCCAGCTGTCTGCAGGCAGGGCTGTTCTGGCTGAGGCGTTCAGAATTTGATCTTGCTCTCTCTGGGCTGAAATATCTAGTCCGTAAAGCAAATTTTGCTTGGTTCCTTAGCATAGTGGGGTTAAACTTTAGTTAATCTTAGTGGTGATGGCCTTTTTCTTTTGGTAATACCAAGGGTCCTTAGGAGGCCCTCAGTCCGGTATTCAGCACTGTGTTTCAGAATGTGCGGTGAATAAAGCCCAGGTTGTATGCTCAGCACTGGAGATTAAAGAAGGTCCTGATGCTGCTCAGTGTTTGATCACATTCCTGAGCCCAAAGGGTTCGTGGCACAGGCACCCTTCATTCTGGCTCTTGCTATCTGAATGATTTTCTTTACGTCCAAGCCAAGACACCTTCCTGTTTGTCTCATGCAGGAAACCGTGATTAAAGCCACACTTATGCCCACGCTAGTGTTCTCCAGCAAGCATTTTAGGATCTTTGCTGTTGGCTGCTCAAGCGATGCCCCCGTCCTTAGTATTCCTCAAGCCAAAAGGATGTTTTTCCCTTGCAAAATGGTTTGGGTTCCTTTGCTGTTGAAAAGCCAGAAGGTGAGACATAATTTGTACTTATGCCCGTGCACTGTGCTTCCCGTTGGACCAAGCTGCCTGGGGGCAGCCCAGAGCACAGGGGCATGGTGCACCCGTGCTGCTGCCCCTGGGATTGCCTGGGGCAGCTGTGCTCAGGAGGGTTGTGGGGAGGTCAGGGCAGGGTGAGAGTGGCTGGAGGTGGCCCTTGAGCTCTCTAAGCTGTTTGGGTGGCAGGGAGGGATGAGGACAAGGTGAGGTGCTGGTCAGTAAGGCAGGTAATGCAAAGGCAAAGGCGTGCCTTGCAGCACTGGGAAGGACATGGGGCTCAGGGGACACCCCAGCTGGTGGGGCTCAGCTGGAAAGACAAAGCTCCTCTGTCTGGCTTCTCCCTTGGGCCAACACAGCGCATGCAAGATGGATCGAGTGGCTGATCCTCAACCTGTTACGGTCTGTGTTTAATTTTTCCAGCTGGATAACGCCTGGTCTGCTCATCCTTTGGCTGCAGTTGGCATTGGGGAAGGATTAGGATCATGCAGCTGGGGGTGGAGAGGGTGAAACTGCTGCCAAAAGGGCAAGTGCCACCCATGTTTGTTTGATTAAAGCTACTCCTGGACAGCTGTCTAAAACATCTTCTGTCTTTGCTTTCCTGATCTGGAGGAGAGGAGTCAGTTTGCTCTTCAGAGTGCTGGGTTTTTTTCCCAGTGAAAATGTGTGATTACTCGTGCCAAGTGTCAGGCCTTCAAGCTGAACTACTTTGGTACTTATTGGCACAGAGATTCTGCCTCCACAGGTGGAAGTGCTACATGGCTGGCGAGGAGCAGTTTTCAGAGACCCTCCTTCTTAGGGCAAGTCTTGAAGTCCTGCCATCTTCTGCGCTATTTGCACAGAGCCTGGATGTCGTCATCAGGGTTGGAGACCTGAAGAGATCCACCCTTCTTGGTTCTCTATGCTGTCTTCTTTAGCATCGTCATAAAGCACTGAAGTGTGGCTGTTCCACGGTGGTCTTCAGTGTATCAGGCTGAGAAGGTTCAACCTGTCTGCATGTACCGCTGCAGGAGTCTGACTTCTTACATCCCAAAGGGGATGTCTACGCTATGGCCACTTCTGAGGCCATGTGGTGAGGTTATCGCGTAGGCGTAATTAAACATGTATCTTGGTGTGATGCAATCACTGAGCTTACATGCTTTTGACTAGTTGGTACCTAGTAAGCTTTAAGCTTCTGATTGCCATGTGGGTGAGCTCAGGGTCTGAGGAGGTGCTCCTGACTGCTGAGGGTCAATGCTGAGAGGTTATTTCCTATAACCTGCTGCAAGGGGCTGCTGCCACAAAATGGCAACATGGCCTTTCGGCTAGAATGTGACTACCTGAAGACACTTCTTTGGGAGAGCTGGTGGCTGCAGGTAAGTAGCTCATCTGGGTGTCCCTTGTGTAGGACTTGGGCGTTTGATTTTATTCCCCGGGTTGGTTAATGTTATAACAAGTTCCTGCAAAGAAAGCAAAACCTGTGGATTCTTGCAAAGTCTACTTTTATTTTATTTTAATTTTTTTGCCAGACCTTAGTGATTTGGTTGGCAAGCTGGAAAGCAATGTATAGTGACCAGAGAGTTTTCAGCTTCTCCCAAGAGCTGTCCTTGGAAGCACAGAGGGTGACCAGCTCAGGTCATCTGCTTGCCAGCAGAGGAGTGGGCTTGCAGTGTCCTGCCTGCCATATAATCGAACATCTCCCGGGGTGGAGCTGCCTGCTTTGAGCACAGCGCTGTGGATGGTGCATGGAAGGCTCAGGTGCTGCTTCTTGGAAACCTACTTGTATAAACATCCTGACACTTATTCTCTGCAGTAACGACCATTTCATTTTTACAGCCTTTGAGTTCAATTGACAATGTGGCTTGCTCGTCCTGGCTGCCAGCCTGAGTAAGGCAGCTGTACCTTCTTTTAATAGGAACTCTGACCTGTGCAAAACGGCTCATCATTAATACGTCTCTGTAACAGTTTGTTTATTTCAGCTCCTTTCCATGCTTCTCTGTCTAATGGTTTTTATGCTGTTTTTTGCTTAGCTTATCAAGCAGCAGATATTCTCCCTCCAGTTTAGGAAGGTAAACTGATGTTGCATTAAATTGCTCTGACCGCACACTTTGCTGAATCTGACTGCACATGATTAATCTGTAATGCTTTGGTACTAATTAATTAACTGAGAGCCCTGAAGTGATCGAACAGCCTTATTCTGCATGACTGGATCCCTAACACTTGCTTGAACTGCAGACAGCAAAGTGAATCTTCATCGTAATTCCTGTTAAGGTGCAAGAAATATTCCCCTTTCTTAGCCAAAGGATGAGTGTTCAGCTATTTCTTGATATTAAAGTGAGGCTTCCATACAGAGACATTAAAAATTAGATGTGCCTTCCCTGAGACTTTCAAAGAAGAAATTTTCTTCTCCCCCTGCCATCCTGTGCTCTACTGTGAAGATCTTCATTCATTTGGACTGCATGGAAATGCACTGGTAGGGCTGTACTTTGCCTCTGGCAAAATAACGCGTTTGGAAATCAGTTGGCATTACTGGTTTGCTGCAGAAGCAGGTAGAGGAATGGCGGTGGAGGAAAAGGCCCCTCCAGAACATCCCTACAGCTGTGGGATTGCTAACCAAAAAGTCAGGAAAAGAGAATCATGATGAAGAGGAACATGATTCTTAAATCTCCTTTCTCTCCTCCCCCCACCCCCCTTCCCCCCCAGTCTGCTTTTGTATGGAAATCCCTCTTTAATGTAAAAAGGCTACTGAATTGCCGGTGTCCTCTTCCTTGGCTCCAGGGCTTTTTCTGCCACAAAGATGAAGTTTCAGGAAGGCCTGGAGGAAGAGCAGCTGCCACCTTGTATCAGATTTCTTGAATGCTCCAAATTTTTGGTTTAGAGAGCAATTTGGATTGGATAAGTCTCTGCTGCAGCTGGATTGAGTCAGCTGAGAGCCCCACAGTGCTGCAGTTGCTACCCCCCCACCCCTCCCCACGATTAATACAATGGTTTCTTTGAAAGATTAAATAGACCTTCCAGGGCTTCCTGCCAAGCGTACACTGGGCAAGTCTCCTCCAATTCATCTGCTGTGCTTGTGGAGCCCCCAGCTTCTGGTGATGCTGCTTCCCTAAAGCATTCAGTAGCCTTTGCTCTTGTTTCACCTTACTCTGGGATCTGCACTGAATGGACCAGACTTATTCCTGGTGTTGCCTGCTGATATTGATGGCATGGTACTGGTATTAAACTTGGTCCCGAGTGTCACTGTGTGTGTGTGCACATCACTTTTTTTAAGATGCTGATCTGATTGCTCTCCTGCTGGGGTAAGAAATGTTCACTGATGCTTGGAAAGTTCCTTGTGTGTATGTAAAAGGCATTTACTGGTCTAGGGCTGGGGATCCGTATTGAAGGGGCCATCAAAACCCAAGTAACTGCCTTGGTACTGGATTGTCTGCCTCTCTCTTTGGAAATGGGAGTTTTTTCTCCTGGAGTTGGGAGTATGGAAAGGTTTCTCTGGGCTGAAACAGCTGCTGGCTCCCACAGCCCGTTCTTGGCCCTGTAGCTGTGTGAAGAGTTGCTTGCCAGGACCAGTCTCCCGGGGACCACTGGTTTCCACAGAAAAGACTCTGAGCTGTGGCGTCTGTTTTTCACCCCATCCCAGACATGCGTTTGGATATGGACAGTGCTTTAACCCTCCTTCAGTGGATGAGTCACGTTTGCAACAGCCCCAGCTGCCCCTGTCCTGTTCCCTTACCCAACACAAAGTGCCTGGGAGCTAGGCAAGGCTCCTGCTGCATCCCAGTTGTTGCTCGGGGATTCATCTCCCTGCGTCTCTTACAAACCCATTCTAGCAGGAAGCCAGAGTGAAAATCATAGCGCTGCAGCCTCCAGGTAAGTTTTCTGGGTGGATGAAACAGGCAGTTGCTGTGGCTGGAGCTATCCCGGCACCTTCAGATGTGCGTGCCGTTCAGTCCCTGCTGCAGAGCCCATCAGTGCTCCTGACCCCGCTACATTCATGCTAAATGTGGGTTTAGGGTTTTTTTGTTTTTCCTGAGCAAGTCTGCTTCCTCAGCAGGTAGAGCATGAGTAGCAGCAGCACCAGCATCCTGCCTGCAAGCCGGGGGCTGCTTGTGAGGCCGGGATCCTCCTTGTGGAGCCCTCACCACGTGCTATGAACCCTTCTGCTCATGGTGGAGCTGTGTCGGGAATGGTTTCGGGGTTTGTTCCACCTCTTGCATGTCTCTAGAAGCTGCTCACTTGTTTAAGGAATGTCTTTCACTGCTGAAAATGATATAAGTAGAGCTGCCAGCTACCGGTTCTCTTGCAGTATTTGCTGTTTCTCCTAAGATCCTTGCACTTGGGGTCCTCTCTCCTAGTGTAAATGTGTAGTGGTTTAATTGCAGAGGAAAAAATGAAAGAAGAAGCTCTTCCCTTCCAAGAGCCCCAGAGCACTATCCGAGTGAAGACCCAACTTGGAATTAAATCGTTTTCCTTTATTTAAGAAAGCCCAAATCGTCTGCAGCCTCTCTTGGTGATGCTCCAGCAGGGTTGGCAGTGCTGTATGAATACTCTGGTTTATTGCTATCACTGAATAGTCCTTAAATGCCTGGAGAACCTAAGGTCCGTTTCTGAGCTTCACAGATTGCACTGTTTGGATAGTTCTGGCTATTTGGGTATCCCACAGCCTGAACTTTGAGGTCAGTGCCTGAACTCACAGCGTACATAGTGGGAGTGGCTCCCTGCAGCAGCCAGAGGTTAAACAGGGAGCGGATGTCAGCTTCACATGTAATTCCTGAGCTCAGAAAGATGCAAGCCAGGCTCAATGTCTCCTTCAGCGAGCTGTCCCCGCAGCAGGGAGCCTTTCTTAACTCAAAGCTTTCAAAGAAGGCTGCTGTATTTGGAAGGCACACTCAGTTCACACTTGGCCCGGAATGACAATGTAAAGTCTTCACAAGTAAAGTCAAATCCCAGTGAACAGAACAACGCTTGAATCACTGATGGTGCGGTACTGGGAATGTGAAGCTGACTCCGTTGGGGCCTTGCTTTGAGCCTGCTGGCTGATCAAAGAAATGCTCTGGTGCAATCAAGAACTAAAATGGTTCTTGACATTAATTACCCCGGTGGCCATAAGGGCTAAGACAAAGAGAACGTCTGGCAAAAGACACTTTAAAGTGACAGAGTCACCTTAGGAGTGACAAAACAGTCAAATACCCTGATGCTGGACTGGAATTGTGAACAGCCTGGGGTAGGGATGATGGGAGGAAAGGAGGGCATTTACAGCAAGACTTCTGAGACAAGTTAGGAGGGGGACCCTTTGATTTTTCTAGTACTTTGATCTCTAAGAAATGCTTCTTGAATCTTCCAGGAGCACCTTCTGCGCAATCATTTCTCAGCTGACGGAGGAAACCCAGCCACTATTTGAAACCACTATCAAATCCCGTTCTGTGTCCGAGGACTCTGATGCTAAATTCACATGCATAGTGACAGGTAACAGTGTCTTCATTGAATAACCGTGTCCTGCCTCACTTGCTGGACGTGCACTAGTTAAACTGTAGAGCAAGCAATAACAAGGCAACACTTAACAAGTCTGCTGTTGTCAGACTGCCAAGATTCAGCAATTGCATGATGATTTCAGCTTTAACAACTAAGATTGTAAAGAGGCATAACCTAACCTCTCAAACAAGGCAAGTTAAAGACCGGAAAATGGAATATGCTGGTTACTGCTTGGGCCAGCTGCATTTTATTGTCCTAATCTCTGCTAATCCTGGACTCTATAACTCAGGAATGTGCCGTTTTGAAGACTAAGGCTATTGTACTGGAGCCAGCTTGGGCTCCCTTTGCTGGCTGTAAATGATTGGAGTGCAGCTGCTTTTTGATAAACTGCTGTGTTTGTCAACATGTGAAATAAAAGTCTGTTCCTGCCCAATGAGCCTAACCTTGGGCAGGAAGGGGTTCAGCCACCAAGAGGAGAAGGGGGAGGCTGAAAAAGAGGATGTTGTGATCTGGCACAGCAGTGCATTGGTGTAAGGGCAAGTGGCTCCTTTGCTGATGAGCTTTTGTCCTTTAAATATAGAGACTCTGAACCTTCTTTTTTCTGTAGGATGTACTTGTTAACAGCTCCGTGATCCTTCCTGATGTGGCACGTGTTATTTATTCTGACAGGTTACTCAGTGAGAGACATTAAACAAGTTTGTAAGTTTTGGAAGGAGGGGGGTATTTCCAGTGGCCTCTTAGTCACAAGGACCAAGGCCTTCCTAAGATTGCCAAGTTTGCCATTAGAAATGCGCTGTAAATAAGCTGTGCACCAGGAAGCACAGACTGAGCCCTTCTGAGAGCTGCCAGCTTTGAATTCTTGGCTCTTCTCATACGGATTCCCTTGTTTTACAGGTCTGACTTTCTGAACTTGCAGGGGTACAACTGATACATTGATTTTATTGATGCTTAACTTCGGCAGACCACTTCCTGCTTCTAGGCCAAAAGTGGGCTGCTAGGTAGACACCTCCAAGCCATGCCCCTCAATGATTCATTAGAAGAGCTTGGTATATTGTGTGGTAGCACGGAACTCACCGTTCTGCAAGCCGTGAGTGTCGGAAGTCAAAAAATGAGTGAAGTTTGGGTGTGCTAGGAAATCCTGAGTAAGAGCAGATAGAGTTCTCTTTTCCACCTCCCCTTGCCGGAAAATGTAGCGGTGCTGCAGGCCCGGAGCATGACTGCTTGCTGCAAGGATATGGGGTCGCACTGCTCTCCCTTTCGGGATTCCCAGCCCCTTTTGAAGTGCCTAGTCCTGGCTTCTCTCGCTGGCTCATGTCTTCACCAACTGCACCCTGAGGTTGACAGTTCCCGCTAACAAATGTCATCGCCTACAAAGTCCACATGATACCATCGGCTGCAAGTGGGCTTTGCCAAGATGAGAGATGCATTTGTGCAGCTGAGGTCTCGTTCACCATTAGGCTGGATGGCTGGCGGGGTGGGAAGTGCCTGGCACATGTGATGCCAACATGCTCAGTTTCCTCTCCAGAGGAGAGAGTTCAGTCAGCCCTACCACGGAAGCCTGGTAAATGCCATGTCCATGTCCTTTCCAGCATCCCTCCTGGAAAAGCTAGAGAAACTCTTCCCCATACATTGTGCAGGAGACATGCTGCCAAAGAACAAACTCCTCTGCTTGTGCCCAAATGAGAGTATCAATCAGACAGACATGCTCTCTGCCCAGTGTGTAGCCCCTTTCTGCAGTCAACCCTTACTCTTGGTAGGCGGGACACTGCCTTCCAGTTTTGGATGACCTGCTGGTGCTGCGTAGCACAACCTGCTGCATTACACCAAATTGGAAACTTGACCTGATACTGGTCTCATTTTCTGCTCAAGGGAAGGAGCGTGTCAAGTGAGCATCTTCAGCGTGTAGGCTATCGCAGTATATTTGTACCCGGTAAACTAGACTGGGGGATGTCTTTATGTACTTAAATCAATACACCTACAAAATTTGGAATTTTTGTGGACTGCCTGTGTCATATGGTCATCTCTTGCATGTAGTCTTTTGGACTGCCTTAGCAGCTCAGGATCTCTTTGGGAAAGAGAGGTGTGAGGTGGAAAGCGAACTCTGACTGCCCAGTCTGATCAGTACTTCAGGTATCAGCCCCTGCCATGATGTTTACGTTCAACTGGGAGGCATAATGGGGAGAAAGGAAGTGGTGGTTGCATCCCTGGCGAGTGACCAGAGAGGAACCAGCTCAGTCCACTGCGGTGGCTGGAATCCAAGGACACTTTGGTTCATAGACTTGCAGGAGGCAAAGGGCAGACTGTCAGCTGCTCCTGTTTTGACTCTCAAGCCCCAAATATGGATACGTGACCTACAATAACATCTTAATTTTTTTTTGCTGCTTCTTGACCAATAATGAGAGTTACAGGGTAGTCCCACATCCGTGAATAGCAGTTTCTTGCTGGGCATGTCCTAGGAAGGCAGCAAGATGCAAGTGTTTGAAGAGCTAGTCTCCAAAATGTGCTGGGTGGTGCAGGCAAGAAAAACAAGTCAGGCAGAGGGAGACATCCTGATGCTCTTGCACAAACCCTCCTTTCCTCCTGTTGCCTAGTTCTGCCCGCTACCTGTGTCCCTATATTTGATTGTTTTGGGTCAAATCCTGTATCAGTTATGATGTGCTTTCTTTTTTTAGACAAAATGAGTTCATCCTTTGTTCTCTGAGAGGTGTGAAAAAGGGAATGAGAACATTTCCATTTACTGTGCAGTTGCTTACAGAGCAGAGCGCGCCCCGCTTGTCTGCACCAAGAGTTCTCCTTGGTGGGTCTGTCTGAGCTTCAGGATCTCAAGCGTCATGACAGGTCCTTCCTAGTGAGTGGATACTGGGCTCTTCTCCTCAGAGGGTGGCCCTTATTGGAGGTGCTGCTACAAGGATTTTACAACTTTTCAGTCATTTCTGTGTAGCGTTGGCTGGGAAGGAGAGGTATCGGCTGATGAAATGTGGGGGCTCGGATGTGGGACTTGGGTCTGTGACTGCTTGTTAGGGGATGAGGCCAACCGGGAGAGGCGATGACTGGATCTAGCCAAGACCATCATATGTCAGTACCAGCTATTGCCTGCCATTGTACAGCTGCCTCTGCAGAGTCATTTCAGCCCTCCTTAGGCAGGTTCAACCCCTCTGACCTGGCTACCCAAATTGTGAGCTCAGGAGCTCAGTCCCATCACTCACTTCATGGGTCAGTGCTTGTGCTGAAGAAGCGTCCAGCCTAATACCTCTCCCATGCTCGGTCAACATGGGCATCGGCTCCTAGTGCTTGGTCAATGTGGGCATCAGCGCTGTGTTGAGTAGCACATCTCCGGAGGGGGTGGGGACAAAGCAACGTGCCCAGAAACAGTCTGGTGTTCTTGCAGGGCTACAGAGGGGGGAGGGCTTTGCCCATGGCTTGGGAAGAGAGTTAGGGTAAAGCAAGTAAACAGTCATGTGCTTTGTAGATGAGGATTTTAATAAGCATGAAGGAGTTTGGCTTGCTGCATCCATGGTGGCCCTCTTAGGGAAATGTCTGAAGGATGAGAGTGAAGTGCTTGGATGAAGGCTGCCTGGAGCCATGCAGGGCCTGCAAGAGGGGTGGATGGGTGGGTTTGGGAACAGGGCAGTGAGTACAGGAGCAGAGAGCAGCCTGGCAGGAGATGAGGATGCCTGGGTTTGGGGCAGCCAGGGCAAAAGAGGGATGGAGAATGAGCACCGCTCGCAGATGGGTGGCATGGGGAGCTGCTGCTCTTAGTGAATACCTGTCCCTCCTGACAGCATTACTGGAAGACTCCTTGTCTTCGGGTGACAGGGAGGTTTAAATCCATAAAGCCAGAAAGGATGAGATCTTACTATGACTTTTCCTCCCCAAACTGCCTGAAGCCCCCACTCCACAAAGCTTGTGTAGAGCAGAAACAGAAAATCGTGGAGATTATGTGTCATTGTTCTAAACTCTCTCCATCTTCCCAAGTTGGAGAAGACTTAACTCACTTGGCCCCCAAAAATGAAAAAAGTTGCTTTAAACAGAGCTTCTCTGGGTGATTTTGGATAGCTGTTGCAAGACCTGTTTTGGATAAGGTCACCAAAGCTTTGAAGACTTTTCAGACTTCAACAACTTTGGGGAAAATAAAGTTTGAACTAAACCTGGCAATCGCCATGAAAAAAAAAATAAAATTCTTGCTCAGAAAAGTCTCCTGGGTCCTGCAGTGGCAGGCCGCTGTGCTGAAGATGTGCTTCCCGGAAAACTTCTGCTGGGCTTGAAGATGTGCAGCGAGTGCTGGCCCTCCTCCCCAGGAACGCCCAGCATGGCTCTGTCTGCAGCAGCTGGACACTTGCTGGTGGGTGCAGGGGACCAGCCGCTGGCAAATCCCTCCCCCACCGGCTGCACGGGGGTCTGCGGGAGTGGCAGGTTTCGGGAGGGCAAGTACCTGACTGATGAATGGCTGCTTACACTAAGGGTGGGCGTCTGGCGCCCTGCAGCATTGCAATGCCGGGCAATGAAGCCCTTGGCTCAGCTGCCCCGTCCCACCGGGACCCTTGAAACTGTCTCGTTGCAGCAGTCGGACAAGCTGCAGATGCTGTGGCTGCAGGGGATGTGCCGGGAGTGATGGGGCGGGTCCCCAGCCCTGGACCAGGGGAATGTATTCACTCCGCACCCTGAAGATGGATGCCTTTCCAGTGGACTAAGTCCCTCCAAGGGCCAGAGGACACAGGAGAGCCCCAACGAGCAAGGGATGGGGACAGGGAGTGCATCAGAAGAGCAGACTGGGGCAGAGGGAAACAAGCAATACATGAGGAGGAGATTTGGCATATGCTGCTTTGCTGGTCAGAGGCATTTGTATCAGCCAAAAGCAGGCTGAAGTCCTGCTGACGAGTCTTTGACCCTGGTCTTTCGCCCCTGCCCTAGGACCTTCATGGGAGCAAGCATAAGCTGGGCTCAGGCATTGCTGCAGGCTGCCAGCATCTCTGGCTGGTGCAAGCAGAGGGGTCCTCACCCTGGCGGTGGAAAGGTTCCTGGTCAGCCCTGAAACCAGTGGGTGGGCGGCTGGGAGGTAGCCAGGATAGGTAGGTAGCGCCTTGTCCCTGCCCCCTCTCTGCTTCAGGCCCATCGAGTCTGGACACTTTGGGATATTACTGGCGAGCCCTCCCTAGCCCCGTGCCAGGGCTGTCCATGAGAGCTGACCCCCTGCTGCATTTGGGGGTGCAGGGGGCTAGTGGGGAGACCCTTGGGGACTGGTGGAGGTGAGCAGCATGCCAGACTCCTTCACTTTGGCAGCACGGAAAGCCAGCAGGGGCGTTTGCAGGAGATAAGCTTCAGATATCTACCTTGGGCCTTTGAACAAGTGTTGAGCACATTGACTTAAGTGGAGGCGTGACATGATCATTGAAACTTTTATCCCATGCCCTCAGGGTCAGCTTGGCTGTGCTGGGAGGCCCGTGTGAAGTACGGGAATCAAGGTCGGCCACTGGCTCAAGCAGTTTTCCCCTGGAAGTGTCTCTTATTCTGAGCTAGAAGTGCAGTCGGTGGGCGATGAGGGCTGTGGCTAGCACTGGCCCGTGTGGAGTGCTCACGCTGATCCCCCACTGCGGTCGGCAGCGGGGAATATGGCTGCATGCCCGGCCCGCTAGCCAGCCAGTCACACATGTCATGATGTCATTCTACTGAAAAGGCAGGTGACATCTGTTGTCAAGTGACATTTGTAGGACACCAAGCTGGCTGTGATGCAATCAAGGTTGCTTCTGTTCAATGGAAACTTTTGGATCGGCTTACAGGCTGTGACACTTAGCGAAATGCTGTGAGCTCCATGGAGGGGTGAATGCCAATTTTCTAACCTTAGCCTCAGCCTCATCAAAACATGCCTATTGATATAAAAGTGACAGTAGGCTCACCTTCTCTTCCCAGCCAGTGTTACAGGAGACAGTCGTGTGATCCACTCCTCTCTGTTCAGGAATGAAGTACTGGGATTTTTTTCTCAAAAATAGCCTGACTCCTAGGAGCGATAAAAGACTTGAATAAGCCCATCAGGTTTCCACTCACAATACTTTTTCTGCTGTGTGATTTAAAGAACGCGGTGAGCCCAGAATAATGAGCGTCCTATTCGGCCAGAGCGCTCAGTTTTGTTGTCAATACCTTGTCCCCATGAGAGCAGGCTTGCTGTGCGACTGGTTGGGATGTTTCATGCCCTGACGTGCTGTTCGTCTCCTCCCCAGGATACCCGCAGCCAGAGGTGACGTGGTACAAGGATGACGAAGAGATGGACCGCTACTGTGGCTTACCCAAGTACGAGATACTCCGTCATGGAAACTGTCACACCCTGCAGTTGTACAAGTGAGTAAGGAAGCTGGGGAGTGGTCGGATTTGGTGTCGGGAGCTCCGAGTGTGTGCTCAGTGTTCGGAGGAGCTGGCTGTTAGCAGCGATCTCCCCCCAGCACCCCTTCAACTCTTCGCTCTGATGACTCCCCGATCACATCACCACGAGATCCGTTACTGCATCCAGGGATAGCTGCCATGCCAGAAGCAAGAGGAAGGTCAGGAGAAATTCCTCCCTCCAGAGCCTTCCAGCACTGGTAGCAGCGTGTGCTATGGCTGCACCGGAGAGGAGCTGAGCATTAGGGCTGGACGAAGGGGAGCGAAGGGAAAGCACTGGCTGCCTCCAGGATGCCAGGTCCTGGGGATCAGGCAGGGACAAGGGCAGAAGCAGTTCATAGAAGCGTCCTAAGCAAGGGCACAGAGGGGAAGGGGCTTCAACCCTGTCCCAGGAGGGCGTTTCCTAGCTCTCACCGCAAGGTCAGGGAAGGAAAGGGCTGCTCTGGCACTCAACTGATGGAGCCAAGGGCTTCCTTTATTCAGCTTCTTTTAACTTCAAATGAGGACTGTGTTTGTGGAGACCCAGGCACACCCTGTCCCCAGCAAGCAGAGACCTGTCATACCCTGAGTCCTGGATCTGGCGTGTCAGGCGGGTGCAGCATTGTCCAAAAGTGCAGAATATCGGTATGGCTGATGGTCCTGTCATCCTCATCCTGCTAGCCTGGGCTTTTCTGCAACCCCAGGTGTGCTCCAGGTTTTCATCAGAGGCTGGCTCACCTTTCACTCGAGCAGGGATCTCCATGGGCCAGGCATCCCCAAGGGGTAACAGCAGGGACAGCACGCACATGCTTGTGCTGGTGCCTGTGCAGTGAGGTGGGAAGGTTTTGGTGAGGTAGTAGGGTGGAGGAAGAACAGAAATGTCACGTAGGCTGTGAAGAGCGGAGTGGAGAAGATCCTGCAGAGGAATGTGGCCAAGATCATTTGGGAAGCCTGGTGCTAGCTGTTCCTCCTCCATCACAGCCCTCTCTTACCAGAGTTACAGCCCAGGAGGGAGCTGGGCACTGACTTAACGTCCAACTTGCATATCTGTTAGAGCTGAGAACAGGCAGAGCCCAGCAAGGGAGGCCAGCCCCAGGCCTCCAGACCTACTGCGGGCACCCCAAGGGCCTCATCTTCATCTTCTGGCCCCTCTGGAGCAAGAAGTGGGAGAGCATGCATGCCTGGGGAGGGCGGGCAGGTCTCACACAGAGCTTTTGGTTTCCAGGTGCCGAGAAGAAGACGCAGGCATTTACCAGGCCTCAGCTAGAAATAACAAAGGCATCGTGACCTGCTCTGGTGTGCTGGAAGTGGGAACCATGACGGAGTTCAAAATCCATCAGAAGTGGTTTGAAAAAATTAAGAGAAAAGCTGAAGAAAAGCTGCAAGAGATAGAACAGGGCAAGAAACGAGGGAAAGAAAATGTGGAGGTGGAGAAGTTGCAGGGAATGAGCCCTGATCGACTCCAGAGAAAGCGGAGGCTGGCCAGGGATCTGAATCTCCAGTCAGGAGCTTCTCCGTGGGAAAAGGAGGACGCAGCAAAAGTGCACGTCACCGATTCTCAGTCCAGACTGCATGAGGATATTGCTGAGCTAGCAGAGCAGCCAGTCAATGCCATGACGGGCTTTCCGAACAAACTGATAGTGCCTTTGAAAGCAGAGGTGACCACCAATGGAGATGCCTCCTTGGAAAGCGTAGAGGAGAACGGGAACAGCTTTCTCGCATACATCTATGAGACGGTGGAGGACCTATCGACTAAGCCCATGGCAAAGGACTCTGCAGCTAAAAAGAAAAAGAAGGTGGAGGCTCCCCCAGCAGCAAAGCAGGAGGTTTCCAAGCGAGAAGAAAGCGGGCGAGACAGGGCCAACCCCTCTGTAAACCCGAGGTTTGCCCCTCCTGTCCCCTTACGCAGGAATGCGCGTTTGAGGGTAGCAAATGATCAAGAAGTGGAAAACAGTCCAAAAATCAAAGAGCCCGGGAAAGCTGTGAACCCAGACACTAAAATCAATGGCGACGTGCACTTCTCTTTGAGAGAGATGTATTTTGATAAGGAAGTGAAGCCTGTGGCAGGGAAGGAGGAGGCGGGAGCCAAGGAAGAGACTGCGAGGGAGGCTGCCCTGCAGCTCGTGGCAGTTGGCAGGCAGACAGAGGATGCTCTGTTGTCCTCAGAGGTGTCGGAGGCAGGACCTGTGCCATCCGAGGGACAGAGAGGCCAGGACCCCCCCACAGAAGTCAGAGGGAAACAAAGCCGTCGCTCCAGAGGTAACTAGGGCAGAAAGCAGCCAATGCAGGGGTTGCAACAAGAAAATAACTCGTGCGGCATGGTTGTGTAGAGGCGCTGGGAGGCTGCCTCTACCCCACGGGATCTGCTGCCAAGGTCTCCACTGGCAAAAGCTCCCAGGAAAAAGGGCTTTCTAGACTTTGTGTGCCCAGACTACAGAGCTTCCACCCCATCTGCAAATAGATGTCAGATGAGGTAGTGAGTGGAAGCGTGGTGCGTCAGGGCCCTCCGGCTGAGCAGCTGGTCTCCGGCTGGCTTGGGGCGTGCTGTGAGCATGTTTAATTGGCAGGCTGACCTCACGCAAAATATTTCCAAATCAGTTAAGCAAGGAACACTGAATGGCTATTTATAGTTGGGGGTGGCTGCCTCGCGCATAGGACGGGCACCAAGGTTGGTGACATCTGTTGGGTTTAGCAATTGAGCCTGGGCTTCAGCCGGTGCTTAATGAGCCCCCCATGCAAATGAGCGCAACGTGCCAGATACGCCATGCGAGCTGCGCTGGGCAGGGCGTTGAATTTTGTTTACAGTGCAACATGTGTATACAGTAGATCTGGGCTAATTTTTGGCTCTTCCCTGTTGGAAAAACTCTGTGGCAAGGCTCACTGTGGTGGAGGTGCAGGGCCAGGGCATGGCACCTGCTCCTGACCCTCACTGCATCTCTCCGTCAACTTCTATTTTTGTCACTTAACCTGAAGCATTTTCCATTAAAATAGTAGACTGGAAGCTACCAGTCTTTTTTCTTTTTTATCCTTTTTTCTTTAATGGCCCCTTCTGCGGTAAAAGGTTCTCCGAGTCCAATTTGCAGGTGCTGAGAGGATTTGGCGTTTGAGCTATGGTAGGGGCACGCTTTCAGTACAGACCAAGGCTATCAGAGGAGGCACTCCGGGCGCAGCGCGTCTCCCTCGGTAGGTCATGCAAATTCTTCAGGATGTGGAAACATGCACAATACAGAAAGTGGGACTGACAGCAAAAAACAAAATCCCTTTCTTCCTCTTCTAGATTTCTTTAGCCGTAGGTGGGAGCACCGTCCGCTGGTAAGGAACCGGCCATGTTACCTAGTGAAGCCAGCGTCTAGGTCCTGGCCCTGATGCAATGCCAGCCCTGAACCCATCTCTAACCTTATCCACCACATATTGTTGCAGAAATCACTGCGGTGCCCGCGGGCCAGTGGCAAAGCCATTAGTTTTCTCCCTCTCCACTCATTTTTACGCTTCCTGCTCTTAAGGAGGGTGGAAAGTGTTGGTATGTAGCAGCCAGGCTTGAACTGTCATCCCTGAGCCTCTGACACCCATGAAGATGTTTTCCTCTTCAGAAACCCTATCATAGAGGGAAACCTGTAAGTCACCAGCTGGTGCGCCTTTGAGCAGACAAAAGGCAATGCTTTTCATTTGAATCTGAATGCTTCAGCTCCGCGGTGATGCTGGGGAAAGTCCTCAGGCTTTTGTGTGACCAAATAAGCTATTTTCAAGCCCTTCAAGGCTGCCTCCAGATGTGTTTGAGGATATTTTCACCCCCCAGGACACAGGTTGCTTGTCTTTTTCTTTTTTAATCTTACCCTTAAACAAGACAGGGTCGTAGCACGAGTATTTTCCTGGCCTTGGCAACCAGCTGGGCCTCATGATCGGGACTTCTCTTTTGAGCTGGATTTATCCATAGCAGAAGGGCTTTGCAAAATGCCAGACCTCTGAACATCCTCATGCACAAGAGCAGAGAAGAAGCCGGGTTTGCATGATGATTGCTCTTGCCTAACTTTGAAACTGATAATTTTATTGTATTTCTTTATGTGCCCCTAGTTTGAGTGTTTATAATGATTACTTATGGACAGACGCTTTCCTGAAAAGCTCCCAGAAAGCTTTTCTGAATAAGCTTTAGTTTGTGCACCGATGATAAGCACATTTCTCCCAAGTCCCCTCCAGCCCCATTGCCTAGAGCCGCCTCTGTGTGTCCGTCTGTGAACCCGGTCCATCCCCAGCCCCCTTGGGCACTCAGCCCCTTAGCGGAGGGACCAGGGCTGGCCCTGTGGTGAGACTGGGCTGTGTTCATCCCCATCCCTCTCTGTGCCACGGAGGACCAAATACTGGGGTAAAACCCAGGGGGGTTTCACTGCGTGAAGCTCGCCTGTCTCTTAAAATAAAACCTTTTAAGCTTGAGCACGGGGGTGCTGTGTTGTGACGCTTGGCCCGTCAAAGCAGGCTGTGGACATGGCTGTAGGGGAGCAGCAGCAGGGATGTGCAGCACTTGGGGGTGCCTTTGCATCCCTGTGAACTGGGTCCCTATTTCTGCACGCCCTGTGTGCAGAGACAGAAACCTGCCTGGCCTTTGGCATCCCCTGGAGTCTACCAAGGAAGCAGACTTGAATTCTGTGTCCAGGAATGGCCTCCCCAGTGCTGCCCCTCCCACTCCAGTCCTCTGATACTCACGTTGTAAGAATTGCTTGGGGAAGGGCTTGCTGAGAGACAGGCATTGCCCTTCGGGGCTTTTCCAAGCGTTGAAACAAAGCCGGCGTCGCACAAAACGGAAAGGCTAAGTGCGACAGCCCTCCTTTCCCACAGACCTCGTTTTGGAGGCTTAAAGCTCATAGACCTCAGGAGAAAACTGTCTGGGATGAAAGGGAAGCCTGTTGTCTGCAGGTTTGCCCTGTTCCCCTGCGGTTGTCCTGATGTTGCTGGCTGAGCATCAGCCAGGCACAGCCTTTATCGGCAGTGTCGCTGCCTCCCCTGAGCCTTATCCTACAAAAATAGACAGTGCCCCTTGGCTTAGGGATTTTGCCAGATCTTCTCGGGATCAAGCTCAGCCGTCACGGTGGGCCGCTTGCTGAAGTGCCTGCTGGTGTGCAGCTGCAGTCGGAAACATTTGAGCCTCCCGAATGTCAAAGAAACAGGATGGTTGGATAGCGCAGATAACGTCACGGTGTACGGTTTCACTCTAAATCATTTGGGTGGCCGCATCCAGATAGGGTGCAACATGCCGATGGCCCCATCGCAGAGTAGAGATTGCAGATGTAGTGTAGGGGCAGCACCGAGTCCTTTTTAAAAGAGAGCAAGGAAATTATACAAGGTCTTGGCAACGGCTGGTGAAAATAGGACAGTTTTGCTCATTGGGGAGGCGCCATGTCGGAGGAGGTTGAATCAAAAAACATTGGATGTTTTAGAGAGGCAAATATCCCGCTGCTGTGCACAGCCGTGGCACTGAAAGGCAGAAGAGATGGAGCTGATTACAAGAAAAAAACATTTTGTGTGGCATGACAGGGGGCTGTGTGACCCACTGGGGTGATGGGGGAGTCAGGAGGCCCTGGAGGAGTGAGTATCAATGATACTAGGTTAATTCTCATGATCCAAGCAGGAGCTGGGCAGTGCCATATGGTACAGATGGACCACAAGCACCAGTAAGTGGTCACAGGCAGTAAAACTATGCTAATTTTCTATTTTCTGGTTTTTTTGACTAGGTTGCAGCAACAGTGGGACAGCCCACTAGTGACCTAAAACATCCCGTGTCCGGTCCAACTGCAGAGACCGGTCAGCAAGCCAATAAGTTAGAGGAGCTCAGGAAAGAGAAGCCGGTCTGCCAGGAGACCAGGGCGGGTGGGAAAAGGACGAATCCTCGGCTGAGGCCTCAGGAGCCACCAAAGCTGTCAGCACCTTCTCCAGAGCAGGTGCAGTGTGGTGAGGAGCACCGTCTCTCTAGGAAGCAGGCAGAAGGACATTCCCGTGCTCCTGGGGGCAGAGCCAGCCAGCAAGGACTGTTAAATCAAGAGGACAAAAGCCAAGGGGTGGAAGAGCCATTGCTAAAGGAATCAAGTCCTCCAGAGCCTGGAGAAAACACTCTTCTTGAGCAAATCCCACACCAGGCAGCAGCCAAGGATGGGAGGAGTAAGGAGGCAGGAGCAGAACTGTCTGGGAGCCGTCCTTGTGCAGAGTCAGGAGGGAGTGGTGCAGCAGAGCCATCTCCTGGGGCTGCACACAGGGAGTCGGGAGGGACGCCTTTGGGACATGGGGAGACTGAAATGCCAGCTCCCGCTTCAGTTCGACTTGCCAAGGAAGAGCCGGTTCCTGCTCCCACAGTGGGGATGTCTGTAGCTCAGGAGGTGCCGCTTCCAGCTCCTGGCACCCCAGGGATGGAGGCCACAGCAGGAGAGGTCCTGTCTGGAGCCCAGCTGCTGCCTCCTGCGAGCAGAGAGAGGGAAATGAAAAAGGCAGATGGATCTGCCCCACAAGAGAAGGTTTCAGCTGGCACGTTAGGGGAGGAGAGCGCCAAACCAGTGCCTGTGGGATCTCAAGGGAAGGAAGGAGGAGAGCAAACAGCCACAGCTCCGCGACAGGAGCCGGCAGCACCTTCAAGCACTTTTGAAGGAGATGCTGAGGTTCAGCCACCAATATCGCTGGTCCTGCCTAGCCCCAAGAGGTCTCTGGAGATGTCTTTGGAGGAGAAGATGCAGCACAAAACCCTTGTTTCCTCCTTGAAGAACTATCTGCTGCTGCTTTTAAAAATGTCAGATAGCAGTGAGGATGCCATGAAGGAAGACACTGAGCCCGGAGGCAAGGAGCAGCCTGATGCGGAGCAAGCCATACTCCCAGAGATAGGCTTTGCAGGCCTGAGCCCCAGCACCTCGAGGCGAGTTTTGGAAAAGGTACAAAACAATCAGCTCTTCCAGACAGCAGAGAACTTGCCTCTGACCCCCCGGACCTCCAGGCGGATCACGGGCATGATTAACGAGGAATTCGTTACCAGCCAGGAGATGCTGGCTTGCAGGCCTGTGCCACCAAAGAGACGTGCCCGGGTCGCTCCTGAGGTGGAGGGGCCACCCCAGCTCTCTGTGCCCTCCATCGTGGTGGGCAGCATAGCAGCAGCAGGAGCGGGGCAGCCTCCTAGTAATATTTCTGATTTGCCTCCAGCGAGCCCTGAAAAAGAGAGCCCTGGGGACCCTCTGGCAGTGCTACCCTGTGCCACGCCAGAGGAGCTTGCTTCCGGGGCCCGGCGCAAAATATACCTGCCAAAAAGCAAGCAGGTGGGGGAGGAAGAGGAGGCAACCCCAGAGAGCCTAGGGCACGTGAGAAGTCCTACTGTTTCGCCACGGCAATCCAGGAAGAATGCAGCCCTCTTGCAGTCGCCTGCCCTGGCACCGTCCTCTCCTGCAGAGCAGCGCTCGCCAACCCTCTCCAGGAAGATGGCCATGTTGGAGGTTCCTAAGTTGTATGAGGAGCCCGCAGGTGACAGCAGTGGTGAGCACGAGGTCCCTGAAGATGCTAAGCCAGCAGCACAGCCAGCAGAGTCCAAGAAAGCAAATAACCCATTTAAAGGTAAGGGAGGAGGCCTATGCCTCCGAAGGGAGCCTGGCCAACTGAGCTGGCGATAGTCAGCTGGGGCCCTGCAAGTTTTGTGCGTTTGCAGGGTTTTCAGCGTTGCCCTTTGGCCATGCAAAAGCCAAACGTCTGCCTCAACTTCTTCCTGAGCGCAGGGAGAGCAGGAGGCTGGCTGTCTCCACAGCCTGGACTTCCCTGGCCAAAGGAATCGTATAATCCTCTTGTTCTCGGTCCGCATGCCCTGGTCCTCACCATGCCTCATGCTGGTCAGGAGCCCAGCAGGCATCAGCAGGGTGCATGTTCCTTTTCTACCGCCATGGTCAATGCTAATTTGATCCCTTGTGGCATCGAATTAGAAAAGGCATGATCCCGGTGTGGCAGCGCTTGCAGGAGCCAGGTGATACCCTCACAGGAATCAGCACTGGCAAAAGTACAGGTAACCCTGACAAACCCCTGCGTCAGGAGATAAATGTCTCCTCCAATGTCGCACAGTGCTTTTCTGAATTGCCTCTGGCTGAGCCCCGCTAGGTATTGCAGTGCTGTGCTGTCGAATGAATTTGTGCCACTTGTATCCCACTGTATTTATCCAGGCGGAGCTCTGAGACCTTCCCTGCGAAGGTGGTGCTATCCCAGTCTGTGCTGACGTAGGTGTGATACCCAACACGGGAGTCCGAGCGGTGGCACTGGGGTGGGCTGGCCTGTCCCCGGAGCTGCAGCCAGTGCTGTGTGTCTCACCACCGATCTCTTTGCACCCTGTCCTTAGCTCCACAGGTGATTCGTAAGATCAGGGCAGAACAATTTTCCGATGCATCAGGAAACCTGAAACTTTGGTGCCAGTTCTTCAATATTTTGAGTGATTCTAAGCTGATGTGGTACAAGGACGAGATCCCTGTAGCAGAAGCCCAAAGGAGGTAATCTGCCAGCTCCGCTTTGTCGTAGTCCTTGCACGTAGCCCTGGGTTTGTGAATTAAATCCAGCTCCTTGCGTTTACTGGGGTGAAGTTGCATGGCATCGTCATGGCGTCTACTGGCAGCTCGTTGCATGGCACAGTCTGTTATGAACTTTATCTTCTCAGTGCCTGAGGAGGGAGGGATTGCCCAGTTGCTGCCAAATTTGTCCTATTGATGCTCTGTCTGGAGCCTGGCTTAAGGGCTGATGCTTTGCATAGCAGAGCCCTGGGGAGGGCTGAACCCGAACCTCGGGGAGGGCAGGGAAGGTGCTGTGCCCATCTCAGAGTTTGAGATCTGGGTGTGAGCTGCCAAACTGGGACCCCAAGTGACACACAGGAGGGTGGCCGCTGTGCTGGGAGGGTCTGCATGCTGCACCTGAGCAGGCACTTCCATGCAGGCACCAACAGGGAAAAAGCAGCTCTGGCTGTGCCCTCTCTGTCCCTTGGCACTGCCCTTGCACAGGGTGAGCGTGTGCAGGCGTCTGGATGGCTCGTTGTATCCTGGATGCTCCTTCGGGTGCGTTACAGAGAGCAACTCGTTCTCAAGCCCAGGGGAGCTTGTGTGGGAACATCATCCACATTGGACAGGCTTTGCCTGATGCCTTTGAGCCTCCCTCAAGCTCCCTTTCTAATGAGCAGGCAGAAAGAAGTGCTTCTGGGGCAGAAATTATCTCCTACAGCAGACAACTGAACTGGGGCAGGTGGACCAGGAGCAGCCATCGCCTTCTAGCTGCCCAGAGCAGAGTCAGTGGCTCTCAGGACGAGGGTCCCACCTCTTCCCTCTGCGGCCTGCCATCCCCTTGCTGGTTTATGCTGGCCGAGCGGGGCAGAAACAGGCTTTTGGTTCTTGTGGAGACCTGTCTGCCTTGGCCAGAGGAACTGCCAGCCCAAAGCTTGGTGCTGCAGGCTGGAGGAGACCGGCAGCCTGCTGATACATAGCTTGTGCTTTGCTGTTCCCTTGGAGGGGGGGCAGGCTGTGGGATGGGGACTGGTGTCTGCCCTCACTTGTGAACAGCCGAAAATGATGCTGTGCACCTCTGTGGCTGTTTGGCTTCCACCCATCCCATCCGGGTGCGGGTCTATTAGCCCAAGCACAGCCCTCCCCCAGCCACACTCCGAGGCAAGTACCTTTATTGGTGTGTAGCCCAGTCCTGGCCAGATTTCACAGGGCTTGCCTGGAAGACAAGCATCTCTGTGAGTACAGACTGCAGAGCAGGACTCCTGGTGCCCTGAGGTGCCAGGGGAGCAGCTGGGATGGCCTGGGGCTGGCTTCCTCTGTAGCCCTCTTCCAGCCCTGCAAGGGCAGTATGGTGCCCACTTGCAGCGCCTACGACAGGGCTCCCATGTGCCCCCAGACTTCATGCAGGGCTGAGGCCATGCTCCGGTTTCTTCCAGTGCTGGCGACGAGGGCCAGGCAGCCTTGGCTGTTGTGCAGGCATCCCAGAAGGACTGCGGGGTCTACCGCTGCGTGATCAGCAATGAGTACGGCACTGACTCCACCGATTTTCTGCTCAGCCCAGAAGGTGAGGAACCCTCTGCAGCCTGGGCACTCTCCCAGCTGTGGGGCTGCGTGGTGAACTGCAGAGAGGGCTTGGTGCCAGGAGGGGGAGCCTTGCACGCCCTATAACACCACCTCTTCGAGGTGCATCTGCCTTCATGAGCTAATTTATGAGCAATTCACACCATCCTTGCCATCCCTTGGTGTGGAAGTGCACGGGGCGGGACCTTGACACCTCTTTGCTTTCTCTCTCCTCTAGTGCTGTCAGGATTTATTTTGCGGGAGGAGATCGAAGGTAAGGGCCACATGCCAATGAGCTGCAACCTCTGCCCCTTGCTGTGCAGGGGGCGGGCAGCCCTGTGGCAGGGGCAGGACATGCCCGCCTTGTCCCCCCTCACCAGCTCTTCCTTCCGCCAGTTGGAGAGGAGATCGAGATGACGCCCATGGTGTTCGCAAAGGGTTTGGCTGATGCAGGCTACTGGGGGGGATAAGCTCTTCGGGCGCGTGGTGAGCGAGGATGCGGAAGTGGGTGCTGGTTTCCTGCGCAAAGCCTGCCGTGCCAGAGCCATCTACGGCCTGGAGCCCGTCTTTGAGTCCGGCCGCACCTGCGTCATCAAAGTGCACAATTTCATTGTCTTTGGGACCAAGAATGAGAACAGCCTCATTGAGAAGAACTATGATATCACCATCCAGGTGGGCATCCTCATGGGACACCATCCACCTGTGTCCCCCACACCTTCCCCCCGGTCTGTGCCATGGCCCCCAGCTCTGTGCCCGCTTCCTTTATTTCCTTCCACTTTCTGAATGCTCCAGAGGGGTCAGGCTGTGTTCCAGCGAGCTGGTGATGTCCTTGTTGTTCTTGGCTTCAGCTCTTCCCTCTGAGCAACACAGAGCTGCTCGGAGCTTTCCCCTTGCTTGTCCTTTGACCACCAGGACAGCAAAACAACTGGCAGTGGTCCTGGGTGGGGGGTCCCAGGGAGGTGGTGGTGCAAGGCAGGATAGGCCTCTGAGTCTTCTGTTTGCATCTCCAGGAATGTAAAATCCAGAACTCCAGCCGTGAGTACTGCAAGATCTTTGCTGCTGAGGCACGAGCTGTCCCTGATTTTGGAGCGGTGCCCGAGTAAGTGAGGTGCTGTGGCTCCACTGGCTTGGCATCCCGGCGGAGCATCCTGAGGGATGGTGGGAGGGTTCCCCCTGGGTGCTGGGGACATCCCAAAGGGCAGCACGCTCTTCTCCCACCCTCAAACGGAAGGCAAAAGCCAGGGTTGCAGACTGCAGTGTGAATCGCCACTTGCTGTGGTGGGAGAGCTCGCCAGGTGCTGACCCCATCTGTGTGCCCCCAACACAGGATAATTCCTTTGTACCTGATTTACCGACCGGCCAACAACATCCCGTATGCCACTATGGAGGAGGACCTGGGTGGCCCCTGTGAGCAGTACTGTGTCACTGAGCAAGACGGCACCTTGATGGCACGAGGCACCTCAGAGGTTGTGCTCAAGTGCTGCACCTTCCAGCATTGGGTCTACCAGTGGACAAATGGAAACATCCTTGTGACTGACATGGAAGGTAAAGGGATCTCCCATCTGATTCCTGGGACCCCTCACCACCCTCTTGGCCTGTGAAAGGAGGAGGAAAAGCCCCAGCCTTGCTCTCCTGCCTCCTTCCCCACAAGTCATGGAGCCCAGCTCCCAGGGCAATGACCAGCCCTTGGTGCCAGTGCCAGCTCCTCTCTGGGCTGAGGCTGGTTGACCTCCCTTTCATTGCAGGAGTGGGCTGGAAGATGACCAACGTGCGGATTGCCACCAACCTGAAAGGGTGAGTGACCCTGAGCTGCTGTTCCAGGGTGGTCCCGGCTGTCCAGCTCTGCCACTCGGGTGGTGAAGGGCCATAGTGGTGAGCGCAGCTGGGCTCCGTCCTCGGCTCCCTGCTCCAGCAGGATGTCTCCTGGTGTGAAGCAGGGGCTGAGGATGGCTGTGTTGGCAGGTACCAGGGGCTGAAGGAGAGCTGCTTCCCCTCCCTGCTGGAGCAATTTGCGGCTGCTCACCAGTGTAACCATTACTGCAGCATCCTGGGCCTGAAGACGCTGGAGCCAGCCAAGCCCAAGGGCTCCAAGAGCCCCTCCATGGGTCGGAAATCTGCCCAGTCCAGCCCCCAGCTCCAGAAGAAGGGGCTGGCGAGTCCCCAGGGTACCCGCAAGGCTGCTGTGAGCCCCAAGAGCTCCCGGAGAGCTGCAGAAACAGGGGAGGCCCCAGCAGCCTCCAAACCTGGGTCAGGAGAGAGCGGCAGGGCTGGCTGCCTGCAGTAGCCGGAGCCGCCATAGCTGAGACCCCCAGCTCCGGCCCCCAGCCCGAGCAGCCTGGAGGCAGCGCGTGACCGGGCTGGGAAGGGGAGACCCTGGCAGTGGCGGCCGCTGCCGCTCTCGTCCCTTTGGCTCCTGCCCCGGCCCGCAGCGCTTGGCGTTGTGTGGTGTGTGCTAGTGTGAGCGGCTCGGCCGGGGCCACAGGGGGGCTGAGCCATGGGCAGCACAGAGCCCCTTGACCATGTCTCTGTACAAGAGCCTCTGCTGGCGGTGGACCCTGTGGGGCCACGCACCCCTCTGCACTCAGGCTCACTTTCCTCTCTCAACTGTCTCTGCCTGAAGGCAGGGGCCATCAGACCCACTCCCTCGGGCTTTGCAGGTGCCGTGGCCCCTGCCTGGCTCCCCCGAGCAAACTGGGGGTCCAGGCTGCCCTCCTGGCTTCCATCACCTCACGTCCTCCACAAAGCAACCACACCAAGCCCTGCCAGCACTCTGTGTCAAGGATGTGGACCCCAGCAGCGCCCAGGCGGTCTCATTGGCCCTGGCTCACCGTGGTTGAAAAGGTTTTGCCGCAGAGGGACTCAGTGGTGAGCTGCAGGGCTCCTGCTGCTATTGCGTGGGGCTAGGGTGCGGGCCAGTCCCATGGTGGGGTGCTGGCATCGGCACCGGCAGCTGCATGGGGATGGGATTTTGCACCCTTGCCCTTCCAGCCTCCCCTGCGCCCCAGGGTGACCTTCCCACCCCCTCACCGAGTAGATGCTGGAGAGCGGTGGTGCTGCTCTGGGTGCCAGCTGGTGCCACAGTAAGGATGCTCTACCTCACATGGGGCACCCAGGAGCAGGGCAAAGGCACTGCTTTGGCACACATGGGTGTCCAGCCTGTGGGACTCACCCCTCCTTGCCCCCCCTGCCATACACAGACCCCATATGCCCTGCCCAGCTCCACAGCATGACCTGGCCATGCTTTCTTTGCCCCTGCTTGGCACATACTGTACCCTAGTGGCAGCCAGCAGCACTGACCCCAGACCCCGCTGCCCTGCGGCGGGGGGCAGCAGTGGACAGGCAGCGATGCTCATGCTTGGAAAGGAAAGCACCCTGCGTTGCATCGAGCTTCCCTTGCGCCCCTCAGTGCGCTCGGGCCTGCTGCAGCTGGCAGAGCGTGGCATTGGGCAGCAAGAGCCCCAGTGCTGCCTGCTTGGCCTTGCCGCAGAGCATCACCCTTGCCTGGGCTTTGGAGGAGGGTGCCAGGTGACAGCAATGCCACCCCGCACGGTGTCCGAAATGGTGGCTCAGTGCAGCCTGGTGGAGGAGGGAAGGGAGCGGGTTGAGAGAGTGTGTGGTGCTCTGGGGTCCCAGTGCTTTGTTGTTGGGTCATTGTAAAATAACGATGTATATAACGTGGCCACGTTGGTGAATGGGTGCTCTTGAGTGCCATAAAGCGAGAAGGACTGGCCTGTTGCCCGGCGCCATGGTCCCTGCGGAAAAGACACACACAAGCACAGCAGGACCGGGTGGCTTTGTGTTCAGGGGAAGGAAATGTCTTCAGGTAATGGCTTTACCCCTGTCCACACCCCGCAGGGGAGAAGAGGGCAGCCAGGACTGGATCCTAAAGCTGGCACCTGGCGGAGGCTCGGCTTGCGAGGTCTGCAGCGAACACCGGCTGCTGTGGTTGTGGGGTGTAACCTCGTGCTGTGTGGGACAGCCACGGTGAGAGGGGGGCAAGCACAGGGGGATTTCTGTCATTTATTTGGGAGCAGTTCCCTTGTGTCTGCAGGGCCAGCACCTAAGGGCACTGGGTTGCAAGGTGCACACAGCTGTCCATCATCACTGGAGCAGAGGGGCCCACATGCACAGGTCTGTGTCGGGAATTTTCCTACCTGGTGCTCCCAGGCCCCTGCAGCAGGCAGCTGCCTTCCCATTTCTAGGTTGTCCGTGCACAGGATGTGTGGTTGTAGTGCCCACAGCACTGTGTCAGGCACAGTGCACTCTCCACTAGGCCCTCCCAAGCTCCTGTGAAGGAGAGTGTCCCGTTCTTGAGGACCGAGCTGGAAGGAGAGAAGCAGGGTCAGACCGAGCTGCTGCCCCACCGCCAGGGTCCCCAGGCAGGACCATGCAGCATGGGGGCCCTTTACACCACCTGGCAAAGAGCTGCTTGCAGCACGTGTACATGGCGTAGCTGGTAGAGCTGAAGTTGGCAGAGCTGAGGAAGGTCACGCAGTCACCCACCTCCGTTGGCACGTGAAGGAGACCTGGGGGAGAAGGGCTCCTGGTTGGGGCTCTCGAGGGAGCAGGCACGCAAACCCCACACCCCAAGCATGCTTGCAAGTCCTGCGCACCAACCCTGCCCGCAAATCCCATACCCTGACTCTGCTCACTTGCAAATCCTGTACCCAGGACTGTGCTTGCAGGTCCTGTGCACCATCCCACCTCCCCCCCGAGGCGGTTGCTGCAGTGACCCCAGGGAACTCCTTGCAGTGCTCCCAAAAGCTGCCCTGGAAATGTCCTCAGCCCAGATGAGGAGGAGGGCCCCCAGCAGAGCTGTCGGGCTTGGGCAGCCCCTGGCAAAGCTATGAGGAGAGAGCAGAGGACTGGAGGCCTGGCAGAGCGCTGGGGGGGGGGGGGGGAGGGAGGACAGGCTAGCCACCCCCATCCCTGTGCTTGCATTTATTGGGGCCTTCAGCCCTTGGCCTGTCCTTCCCTTCTTCCCTCCCCCATTCTCTTTGGCCCTGCTGGCTGTGGGCAAGGACCTACCTGCCAGGCAGGCGTTGAGCATGGAGACGCAGATGCCGGTGAGCAGGGCCCGCAGCACGAGGGAGGCTAAGTCGCCCTTGCGCTGGGGTACCATGGAGGCTGTGGGGGCAAAGCAGGGACTGGGGTGAGTCAGATCCTTGCTCTAGCTCTACCCCACGCTGGGTCCAGACAGGGACATGTCCCAGGTCCCCAGCTGGCTCTGCCGCATGGTGCTCTGCCCACCCCAACCCCTGATGCCTGGGGGACACGGTGATCCCAGCCAGCACCAAGCATGCTGTCTGCCCATCCTGACAGTGGTGGGCACTGGCAGAGCACCATGCCCACCCTGCACCCATGGGTGATCAGCTGGAGCCCTCAACACTGTCAGCACTAGAGTCTCTGCTCTTTGCCCCATGGCTGGGTGGCACCTGGGCTTGTGGGCCATGTACGTGCTCTTGCCCATGTGTGCAGTGCAAAGTCACCCCTATCGCCTCATGCTAATCCTGCTGCTTATCTGCATGCGGGCAGAGACCAAATGTGGAAGCTTGTGGGCAGCTCCCCAAGCCCAGGGCCCCCCCTGCCTCGGGCCCAGGCACCCAGGACATGGTCACACTCACCCAGGCCTCCCAGCATGATCCCAATAGAGCTGAGGTTGGCGAATCCGCAGAGCGCAAAGGTGGTGATGGTCTCGGCTCGCTCCTGGCAGCACAGTAGCAGGGGATGGTCACCTCCACCCAGGAGCAGCCCCGGAACACCCAGAGCCGAGCACCCAGCCCAGCCAGACAGTATAGAAATGAGTCCCCCACCCCAAACCTTTTCCCTTCAGCTATTTTTGGGAGCAAGGATGCAGGTGGTAGGCAGCCTGCCTGTGGGAGAGGCTGGGCTGGGGGGATGGGGGGGGCCCGTCACACCATGATCTGCCCCGCCACGGAGCAGGATAAATGGGAAAGGGTTTCACTGACTCCTTCAGGATCACCCTGTACCCAGCAGTTAGTGAACACCCAACTCTAGTTGGCGACCCCCAACAGCACTGTTCCCTTGTCTGCCCGCCACCCGTCTGCCTGCCCAGGCCCCAGGCCCCAGGGCCCGGGCCCCGTTGTGGCTGGCTCCATCCCTGCCCCATGCCCAGCAGGGTGGCAGGTTCCCCTCACAGATATCCACTGCTTCCGGCTCCCGTCCCACTCCTCCAGGCCCAACAGACGGTTCTTCTTGTACGTGGCCAGCTGCTGGTACGCCACAAACTCATTCAGGAAGATCTTGATCCCCAGGAGCTCGGCCACCAGCGGTGAGTCTGCCCAGTCTACCCCCATGAGAAAGGCCACGGGCATGAGGACATAGGAGCAGATCACCTGGGAAAAAGCATCCCAGAAGGGAGCAACTCAGAGCTGACCATCTGCATAGCCCCTGGCTCAGAGTCCCGCTGCCAGCATTTGCCAAACACCCAGCCAGGGCCTCAGCAGCCTCCTGAGGCAGTGGGCAAAGGTGGGGACGGGTGGGGGGGTGCAGGATCTGGCAGCCCAGACCGCGGGGCTGCCTTTGGGGTTACCTGGAAGGAGAGCCCCTCAATATCTACCATCTCCCCAAACCAACGCAGGGCAGCGTTGATGAACTCCAGCACCGCCAAGAAGGCAATGAGATTGGCTGCAATGTTGGCCACGAGCCCCACGGAGGTAGCAGCCCCGTTGCTCGCAGCTTCCAGGACATTCCGCTCTTCCCTGTGTGGAAAAAGACCCCAGTGGGCTCATGTGGCCGGGTATCCCCTGTGCAAGGTCAGCTCTGACTCTGGATGTCTGCATACCACGGGCTCTCCCAACCACCGGCCACCCGTGATGTCCACTTGTGCTCGCAAACTGCCCCTGTGGCTTCCCTGCACTGGCAGGATGCATGCAGCCCCACTCCACCATCCCTCGCCTCACACTCACCCCCTGGAGAGGCGGATGCTTGCTTTGTCCTTGAACTTGGACTCTTCCACTTCGGGGTAGACGAGTTTGGACATGGCAAGGGCACAGGGCGCAGCCATCACGGAGGCTGCGATCAGTGATGCCGCATCTATCTGCAACGCGCAGACCGTGGGCTGAGGCGCCTCTGGGCAAGGCCGTGCCCCATGATGTGCCACCCTGGGGCACCCCAGCGTGTGGCTGGCATCAGCCAGCGATGCTCGGGGCGGTCCAGGACGCTCTGTTTGCAGAGGGTGGGAAAAATGTCTCTGTTCTTCCCATCTCGGCCAGCCTGCAGCGATCACGGCTGCAGAGATGCTAATCTCTCCTGCTGTTTGACTTAATCGTGATGATTCTTGTCCCTTCCTTGTCCCTTTGTATCAGTATCAGAGCAATAAATTGCGCAACGTTGTGAACTTCCACCCGCTGACCAGGAGCCAAGCTCCCAGTCTCACCCCTTCCCTGCCCGCTGAGCAGCAACGTCTCATTTCTCTGACCTTTCACCCTTGGTTCCCCATTTAAAGAGATTAATTAATGTTTAAATAGTGGGAGCTCGGCCAGCAGGTCCCGATTATGGAGCACTGATGAGGCCGCATCTGGACCCTGAGTCCAGGGCTGAGGCACTGATGAACTGGAGAGGGCATCCCGGGGGGGGGTGGGGGCATGCCAAGGCAATGCCGGAGGAGCAGGGCTGGGAGAAAGCAGGGCCGGGGAGGCTGTAGTCGCTGTTCCCAACGACTCACAAGGGGGTTGGAGGGTAGAAACTGCTCAGAGGTGCCCAGTGAAAGGGTGGGAAGCAATGGCAGTTTCAGCGGGGAAATTCCAGTTGGATATAAGAGAAAAAATTGTTCCCTGTGACCAAGGCACCTGTGGGGTGGACCAGAGAGGTGGGAGGAGATCTCCACCTGTGGGGATGTGCACCAGCAACCTGGACAAGGCATCCCCTTGAGCTTTGCCATCGCCTCGTTTGGGCAGGAGGGTGGACCAGAGACCCCCACGAGGGTCCTTCCAGGCTAAATCATCCTGTGAGCCAGTGAGATTTGCCCTGCTCGCTGCACAAGGACACAAGGTGAAGCTCCCACGCCAGTGCCCTCCACCTGGCAGGGCTCCAGGGCTTTGGCCAGGCCAACGAAGGTGAGTCTGGACACCGAGGTGCCCTGCCCTCATCCTGCTTATGGAAGGGGACCACAGGGCACCTGCCGGGGGTCTTTTCCCACCTGCAAGCCTAGGGCAGTTCTCACATGTCAGGACCCCATAGCAGGGCACGTGTGGCGTACACCTGCTCATTCACTTACCCCAAAGGATATGTAGGCACCCATCACGCTGCCTGCAATGGTGGAAAACCCACCAGTCATCACTGCGTGGATTTCTGACCGGGTCATGTCTGCAAGGTACGGGCGGATGAGCAGTGGGGCTTCAGTCTGCAAGAGAGAAAACCCTGTTGACCTTGAGACAGGGCCACGCAAGGCCACGCAGGCCTCCTGGGAAGGGAGGAGAAGACCCTTCCTCCAGGACAGGCTCAGCTGCAAGGGCTGAGGAGATGGATCTCTTGCCCAGGACCTTACCTGTCCCACAAAAATGTTCCCTGCCACACTCAGGGTCTCAGTGGGAGTGGTGCCCATCGAGATCTGAAGCAGCCAGGAGATCTGGGGAAAGACAAGGCCACCATGTTCACAAAGGCACCCTGCCACCCACCCCATGAAGCAGGGGACCACTTGGCCCTCAAGCTGCACAGAGGTGATCTTGGGAAGCACCCACAGACCAGGTAGCAATGTCAACTCTGGGGTTGGGCTTTTTTTGGGAGAAGGGGGGTCATGTCTATTCTTCTAAACAGGATGAATCACCCCAAATTAGTACCATGCCAGTTTTACCGGAACTTTCCTCAGCTGATCATAGTAGCCAGAGAAGCCACCAGGTTCCTCCTCCTTTCTACCACCGTTCCAGAGCCAGGCGTGAGGCCCTACCTTGACAATGAGCCACTGCATGATGCCGAGGTAGTAGAGGATGGACATCACACAACTGAAGAAAACAACGATGGGCAGAGTCTGCAGGCAAGGCACCAGGGCGCAGGGTTAAAGGAGAGCTGAGCACACATCGAAGTACACCTGGGGACCAAGCCCCTCTGTCCCAGGAGCTGGGCATGGCATGGTATTGCATAGCCAGTCCATGCTATTGGAGTGCCACAACACTGGGCCAGGCTGGCAGGAGGGACAGGGACGCAAACCCCCCATGGCACTGAGGAGGCCCACAAGTGGGCACAAAGCTGAGGGACACCCATCCTTGAGCTCGCTGAGTTCTGCTGCATCAAACTTGGTTGCGTTTAGCTCGAGGCTCTCCAGGACCCAGCAAGGCAGCCAGACCAGGAGTAAACCAGGCTATGCCTCTCCCTCCCCATACCCCATTCCCCAAGCTGACCTGAAAGGCAAAGACTTCTTCAATGAGCATGTTCCCAAAGACAAAGCTGGAGCCAGCTTTGGTGTAGCTCAGGAAGAACTGCAAGAGAAGAAGTTACATGGTGGGACCAAGACCTCCATTGACTGTTTCCCAGACATCTCACTTCTACCTAGCCAGGGGTTGGTACCCCCAGCTCCTCGCCTCGTTTCACTACCCCACCAGAGAATGACCCTCTGAAAGCTAAGCCAGGGACACTGGTGGGCTGTCTCCAAGCCACGGACCATGGCTCCAGCCTGCAAGGGAGATGGCACTGAAGAGCCTGGGCCACTTTGGAAAAGCAGGAAAGAGCTGGCTTTTCTCCAGTCCCAAACAAAAATGCAGTCCCTGCAGCTTCTCCGCCCTGTGCCACCCTCTGCTCTTCTTGCTGATCCCGGGGGGGGTGTGTGTGTACATGGAGGGCGCAAGCACGGGATGGGGTGAGCAGATGCAGTACCTGGATCTGGTCACCCAGCCACTGGAAAGCTTGGACACCGGGAGTTGTTCGGAGGATGAGGAATCCAAATAAGAACTCCAAGCCAAGACCCAAGAAAATAGTTTTCCAGCGCACCTGGGGACCACAAGCAGAATAATGGAGACTGAGAGGTTAGTGAAGCCTGCTGACATCCTTCCCTGGCTTCCTGCCCCTTCGGCAGCTGCACGTGGCAAATGCCATTGCACAGTGCCCTAGGTGCGGGCCATAGGGACACATACGTCACAGAAACCCACGAGCACAGCTGGGTGATAGAGGAAGAGGATGAGTTGGCGGGAACTGGCTGGTGGAACATAACCTGCCAGGCTTCCCCGGGAGGAGATGGCCACAGCGACCTTCTGAGGGTTTGACTGGTAGTGCAGACCCGACAGACCAAAGCCTCCTGTTCATTAACCCTTTGGAAGGAGGCGGGTGGAGGCATTGCCCAAAACATTGAAGCAGGTTGCGTGGGAAGCCACTGGGACTTCAATCACTCCTGCCCACATCACCCCGGGCACCCGAAGCTCAGGCCCACCCCTCCACCCACAGGCACCTGAAGCTCAGGCATGGGTCTGGTGCTGGGTCTCTCGGTCTGACTCACTATGAGGGACACGGTGGAAAACAGGATGGGGGCACTGTGGGGGAGCCCTGGGTTGAGCAGTGGGAAGGAGAGCAGCGAGGTGGCTTTGGGGCTCCATCCACCCAACCAGCTCAGCTCCCCAGGCTGAGCCCAGCTCTGCCCAGGAGCCCTGCTGGGCTCCTGCTTCCTCCAGGGAGCCCCAGCAATGGGCCCTCAGGCGATGCCAGTGGGAAGGAAGCACTCGTTCCCCAGTGCTGGGTGGCCACCTCCTGCAAGGGGACCGATGGCCAAGCCACGCCTGAAACACATACTGCATTGTGGTGCTTGGAGCAGGCAAAGAGGAATAGCACCAAACCGCAGAAGCCAGCTAATGAGATGAACTGCTCTGGATGTTTGGTCTCCAATACCAGCAACGCTATCAGGCCTCCCACGTGAGCCAGAAGCAGTGGCCTGCAAAGGAAATCCCAGACTGTCACGGAGAGGACGTCCCCAGGGGCAGAGCAGCTCACGAAAGGCAGGAGCTAATTGTATGGGAGATGCCACCACAAGGTCCATGCATCTGAAGGAACCTGGGGCTCAGAGACAAATGAGACCAAGGTAGAGTAGCAAGAGGTTTCTACCATGGCTTTTAAGTGGTGTCCTTGCTGGGCCATGCCTCATCATTCATGGGGCACAGCACTAGGGCATGTGCCCAACACCACCAGCCATCGGTCATGCTGGCAGGGCAGCCATGGGAGAGGGGACCTGGGCGCTGGGAGGGAAAAAAGGCCCTGCCTTTTCCTGACTCACCATTTCAGCCACTGCCAGGACTTTTTGATGCATTTCCAAATGGGACTGAGGAGCAGCAATACCTTTGCCCCACAGTGCTTCTTGAAGAGGCTCCAGCAGATGAAGAAGACAACCACAGCAGTCATGACAACCAAGGCAAGGGCTCGCTGGAAGTTGAGCCAACAGGCCGCAATAAAGTAGCACAGGTAGGCTGGGGAAGGCACATGGGGAGTCAGAAACATCAGGGTCGTAGGATAACAGGTTTGTAAGACTAACCAGGGTTCATTTCCTCCAAATGTCCTTCCCCTGGCCACCCCTGAGGCTCCCATCTGTGTGAGAGGAGGGCTTAGGGAGCACCACTCCAGCAGCCAGGCTCACCGGTGACAGCACCTTGGCTGTCTGGGGGCACATGGAGCAAGCAGAGGAGGCACGGCAAACCTTTTGGGTACGTGGAGAAAGGGGAGGACAGTGAGGTGCCGGTAGCCCTCACAGACAGGAGTGGTGGGGTGAGGAGGGGGCATGCAGCGCGGCTGGTGAGAGCAGATACAGCCTCCACATGGGTGGCCATGCTTGAAGGCTGGTGGCATGGCCAGCCAAAGGGACGTGGAGACAGGGGTCTCAGTGTTGGGAAGTCCTCACCTACTCCAAGGAGCCCCAAGAAAACCCTTCTCAACACCTTGGCATGAGCCTTGCAGAAGTGCTTTGCCTTGGATGCCGGCTGCAGGGCCTTCCTGGGGAGAGTCACATGCCAGAGACATGAGAGGTGCAGAAGATGGATCCTGAAGATCAACCCAATGCAACTCAACAGAGCCAGGTCATGACCAGGTTTGGCTCCAGAAGAATCGCCAGCCCAAGGATTGCAGACTTGCAATGACCACTGGAAATACCCTTACCTACATGCATCTCCAGGGGTTCTTACCTGCAGTAAGAGGAGAATCTCCCTTTCCCTTCTCCTCTCTTCTCCTCTTCATTCTCACCACATGGCTCATCACATTCCTCATCGAGTTTCTCCTCCCCCTGGAAAACATCATTAGCTGGAGCACCCTGAAGTAGCTCCTGTACCCCGATGGGAGGGGAAGGCCACGCTTACCATGGAGCTGAAAGCTGGGTTACTTGCGCCTTTCTCAAGGTTGTCCAGGGTTATCTGGTTTTCTTCCATCTCCACAAGTGCTGCAGTTTCAATGCATTAGAGAAACAGTGCTGCGAGGGCCCAACAACTGGCTGGGGAGAGAAAAACGGGATCAGCTCTGGGATGGATGAATGTCCAGCCCCGATTTCCAATTCTGGGTCTCTGAGAGGAAAACGCCCTTTGCAGTAAGGATTCAGAGCGGTTCCTGCACCAGCACATCAAGGGACTATCCCATGGCGTCCTCAAGCCGTGGGGCTGATGTGTTGGCTTCCTTGTTCTCCTGTAACTGGGAAGGTCTTTGCTCTTCCTTGCTTGCAAGGAATTACAGGAGAGGGTTAGATGCAGCAGGGAGAGCTGGTGATCCTCCTCCAAGTTGGTGGCAGTGGCCGCTGCCGGCCTCCGTGAGCCCCTTTGTGAGTGGGATTTTGCAAAAGTTAAATCTGGCTGCATCCCTCATCGAGAGTTCTTGGTGCAACCGAGTAAGATAAGGAAGGCGGCCCTTCCATCTTGACAACTAGTACCGTGTGGGAGTGGCAGGTAGGAATAAGTGGTAGTTTGCATGGGGGCTGGTCCTAAAGGAGGATTATACTGGGAGAGCTGATCCAGCAAAGCCATAAGAACCAGTGTTATGCCAGGGCAGGTACCCTTGGAACATCCCATTCGGACACCCTCTCAGTTCCTCTACCTGGAGGAGGATGAGGGAAGAGCAGAGAAGGTGCAGAGGAGGAAGTGATGGATGATAGGAGCACTTCTGTTTGAGGACAGAGGGGCTAAGGAGTTGTCCTTGCTTCAGAGGAGAGTCGTAGCAGTCTGCATGGAGAACGTGGAGATAGCAGGCTCACTGTCTGCTTCTCGCAGTGTGAGAATTAGGGTCCACTGGAGGGAGTGACCCAGCCCCAAATGAATCTAGTGGAGGTGAGGAGCTTTGGAGAACAGTCCTCTCAACGTGGGACCTCACGGCAGCTGAAGGTGGCGGTGGGCTCCACCAAGGGGGACCCGTGGGCTCACGGCTCCTTGGCAGCAGGGCAGGACCCAGGGCCATGATAGGAACTCAGGACCCTAGACCCTCTCCAGGGCCTCCAGCAGCTCTGGTGCCCCCTGGGGCTCAGGGACCCCTCACCAGGGTGAGGCAGGGATGAGGGACACACCCACTCCCACCCCCAGGTTTACCACCGTTTTAGGGACACGGCCCCGGGGACCCCTCTGGGCTCAGTGACCCTTCCAGCATGCCCAGGGCTCTGGGACCCTGGCTCTCCCCATCCCTCCCAGGCTCAGTGCCCTGCAGGACACCCTGGCCACCTCCGTGGCCCCCCCCAGTGGCAACCCCCCCAGGGTGGCTCATCTACCTCCTGTTTTGGTGACACCTCATTGGCTGCCCTCCCCTTCAGGGGCTGGGCTACATGGACAGGCAGCCAATCAGTAGGGCAGCAGGTGCACGACCCTCACGTGCCCCCTCACGCCATGGCGCCCTGTGTCCTCGTGCCATGCCCATGCCCCCTGCTGTGCCCGCCTGTCCCCCGTGGGCCCCCATGGCCTTGTGGTGCAGTGTGGCCGCATGCCCCCCTGCCCTCCCCCCTCTGTCCATGCACCCCACACCCTCACCCCCCTCGTGTCCTCGTGCCCACACGCCCCCCACGGCCTTGTGCCCTCCCCGTGCCCCATGGCTCACCCTGGTCCTGGCGCCAGCCAGCCCCCTGCCACACTCACCTGCCAGCCCCGCCGTCCGTGCAGCTCCTGGCCACGCACCCCGGTTACCGATTAACAACTCGGTCCAAAGACCTGGGTTGGGCGTTGCGGGGCCGGGGCCGCCCTGGCTCCTCCCGGGGCTCACGCCCGGGTGCCCACGAGGGCGTGTGGAGCAGCCCGGCGGGGCGGCCACGTGCAGGTCACTGTGCCGCCCAAAAAAGGGTTGCCCGGGATACTTTCACCTCCAGGCGAAATGAGCCTCAAGGGAAGATACTAAAAGCAGAAATCCAACTTTCATCCCACCGCAGGAAATGCTTCCCGGGAAAAGAACTGGGCACAAGTAGCCTCCAAAGCTGCAGCGGTGCGAAGTCATGCCACCTGGTGCCCTGAGCAGTGTGGGACGGAGAGGACTGCAGCCAGCAAAAACATTGCCCAACGGCGTGTGCTGGAAACTACTTTCTTTCATGCAGGACATCGGGAGTCGCATCCCCACGTGCCTGCACCCAGCTGGTACCTCCCTGCTTTTGATCTGTGCAGGGAGTGGTGAAGTGATGAGGCTCGCCTGGGGATGAGCGGGAATTGCTTCAGAGATCACCGATTTATGCTGTTGCAGGGATCCTCGGGGCATCCACACGCCACACGGTGCCCACAGGCCAATGCTCCCCGCGCAGGTGAGGGGCACCTTCTCCCCATGGATTTTGTCCAGTCCTGTTGTTAAAGCTGCCTAAATTTAGGGGTGGTGCCCACATGCCAACGCTCCCTGTTGCCCATTCCCCCACCATGTGAGTGAACGTTACCTTCTCCCCATGGATTTTATCCAGTCTTGTTGCTAAAACTGCCTAAATTTGGGGTTGGTGTAGCACGAGGGCGCTCAGCACCAGCCTGCGGAGGCCAAGCTGGTGGACAAGCGAGGAGCAAAAAACCGTGAGGATGGCTTGGGAATGCTGCTGCAAACCTGTCCCCGGGCGTGCAATGTTGGGGCACTTGTGGGCCACCACACGCGTGGACTTCCTCACACGACGACCCGGGCAACCCCTTCGCCGGTGCGAGGCCGCATTGAATAGAACTGATGCTATCCGGGCCCTCCCGTCCCACGCCCAAGGGCTTCGGCGCCGGAGCAATACCTCAGAGCCCCGGTAGCGCGCCGTGATCGTATAGTGGTTAGTACTCTGCGTTGTGGCCGCAGCAACCTCGGTTCGAATCCGAGTCACGGCATCGCCTCGGCGATACCACGGCAAAAGGGCTTCGGTTTTTTAAGTTTTCCACTAAAACGAAACGAAAAGAAAATAAAGCCCAACGCGGGATTTTATTTTCGTTTCGTTTTAATTTCTCGTCGCGCCGCTAACCACCCCTCTACGCCGGACGGGCGCGCGCTCAGCCCCTCAGGCACCGCTCTCCCCGCCCGTAGCCGCGAAACAGCCCCAAAATCGTGACTAAAAATTTACCTGGAAAAGAGAAAAAAGCCCGAAAAAGACACAGGAACCCCTCTGCCGTGGTATCGCCGAGGCGATGCCGTGACTCGGATTCGAACCGAGGTTGCTGCGGCCACAACGCAGAGTACTAACCACTATACGATCACGGCGCGCTACCGGGGCTGTGAGCTCAGTGGCGCCGCGGCCGCCCTTGGCCCTGATGGGGTGGGGCGGGGCGGGGGCAGACAATGACACAGGCACTCCGTGGAGTCGCGCGTTTTTTCGCTCGGTCGCTCGCCCTGGGCATCGTGCGCCTGCGCGGGGGTTGGATGGAGCGGGAAGGGCGCTCTGAACGTAAATCCCGGCACTCTCCCACCTCTAAGCCTGCCTTAACTCCTTCCCAGCCCCGAGCCTAACCCCAGTTCTAAGCCTCCCCCCCCCCCCCCAACCCTGCCTTACCTCCTTCACTCACCCCAGCCCCGAGCCTAACCCTGATTCTAAGCCTGACACCCCACCCTACCCCCGGTTTTAACCCCCCCTAACCTCACTCCTAACCCTACCCCTTCTTCTCTGGCCTTGGCCCAGCTCCAGGCCGTGATCCTGACCCTGTCCCTGCTTCCAGCCACAGCCCTGACTCCCACACAACTCTTACCCCCACACTGCCCTCATCCTGCCCCATATCCCCACCCTCACGGTGCCCCTTAACACCCCCACCACCACCACCCTGTGGGTGTTTCTCAGGGAGTAAAGTTTCTCTTTACTGCGGCGTTAATGTCTCAGCACACCAGGGTGGTGCCTACTGACTGGGAGAGGAAGACGCTGGACTAACAAGGAAGACACGGGACTAAGAATGAAACCACCTCTGTGGCCCAGAACAGTGGCAGGTGTCAGCCAGCACCGCCACTCCCATTCCATCCTAGTGAAGCGCACATTAATAGTTAATGCCTGTTTGCCGTCACTACTGTTGTTGATATTTAACAGCGCTCAGAGTATTAAAGGCTCTTTCATTCTCAGTGGTATGCAAAGAATTCAAAACACCTGGGATCAAAAGGATTTCTCTCTGCAAGACATTTCTAGAGCGTTGTGGCACTTGAAGGCACTTGAATGGCCCAGATGACTCATGCCTCTGCTGCCTCGCTGGGAAGAGGCGGAGCCTCCGCTCCTGCGTGCGCAATGAGCTCATCACTTGGCATCACATCTATGCACCCCTCTATGTTTTGTCTGTGTGCGGGAGGAGGCAGGGGGTTCCTGCAGCCATGCTGCCTGTGCTGGGCAGGGCTGCGTCCCTGCACCACGTCCGCCCTTGTATGTCTGCTGCAGCTGGTGAATCCCAAATTTAAAAGGGTCTTCTTGAGGCTTGGGACAAACCAGAGGAAGGCCCTGAGCAGCTTGATTACTCCATGGAGTAGGAGAAGGAAATACTCCTGCCACCCTGACCTCCTCATCTGGCTCACACCTGCCCCGGAAATGCTCAGAGTGGTGGAAGGAAGACACAACGGCCATTTGTGTCCTTCCTTCCTCTGTGCTCTCCTCTTCCTTCTCTCAGCCTCTTCGCTGCTGACTTGCCCTGGGCACTGGTGTGCATGCTGGTCCCGCCACGAGGGTGGGAACCTTCGCAATGGGAGATGCTCTCCACAACGTCAAACCTGGCTGACCAGGAGATGGGGGGAGGAGGGGCCCTTTGGTGGTATCACTGAATGACCTGGGTGCCCATGTGGCTTTTGGTACTGCCCTCCTGCCCCAGTGCTGCCCTTCTTCCTCCCTTGTCTGCCTTCCAAGGATCCCTGTCTGTCCCTCCTGGCCATGGGGACCCTGCTCTTGCTCATCTCTAGCTGACCCTGTCACCATCCGAAGCCTTCATGCTGGACCTACAGCGGGTGCAGTGTCACTGGTAGGAGATATGTGTACCTCCTCCCATGTCCAGGGAGTTTAACACCGTTCATCAGCCCCTTGGCTGCACCACGGAGAGAGAACTGACCACCCAGACATCTGCAGGACAGGGGGCAGCCAAGCTGCAGAGGTGGAGTCATCACAGCCTCCAAATCCCAAGGCACGAGCTTGTGGGGGGAGCAGTCCTTGCGCTGCCCTGTGCCTGGCCTCTCCTGCCTTCCTCCACACCCAGCCGGTGGTGATGCAGTTCCGCTGAGTTGGGTTGTGTCACTGGTGAAAGGACAAGCCCAGCACCATGCCAGCCTGCTCTCATGCATGGCCCTGGGCAATTGCTGCGTTGGGTCAGCACGGCTGTGCTGGGGAAGAAGCACCCAAGGGAGAAGGTGGGATGGTGGTGGAGACATGGAGCACCTCTGGCAGGACGTGCTGCTTGTACCCAGCAGGGATGGAGAACCTACAGCGATGCATGCAGCAGCCAGGGGCAGGCAGAGCAGGACCCCTGCATTTGGTGTCCACTGATCCTGATTCTTGGCCTGGTGTGGTGCAGGGCTCACGTTTGCCTGTGTGCATGCCAGGTGCTGCTCACGCAGTGTGCACGGCGCAGGCTCCTCTGTGGGCAGGGAGGACATGTCTGGGCTCGTGCTTTGGATGCTCAGCAGACATTTCTGGAAGGGGGAAGCTGGCAGAATAACAATGATCTCAACTGCTGGAAGAGGCGTGACTGAGATAAATGCTGCAGTGATAAGGAGGAGTCAGCCAAACATGGAAGTGAGCAGGGAGGTGGCACGTGGACATGGAGATAAGTGTCAGGGACCTGGCAGGTGCATGAAGCTGCTGCCACCCACTGCCAGCGGTGGTGGCCCTGCTCCAGTGCAGCTCCCTGCCCATGGGCTGCCTTCCCCAACAGGATTTGGATGACTGCTCCTAATGAAAGTTGTGCCAGGTCATCAGGGCCCCAGCAGCCCTTTGCTGCATGGTTTTGTCCACAGGATGCTGCTGGTCTGGCCCAGATGGTTCAGACCCGCCAGGACGTCTTCACGCGGCTTGGAGGACAAGGAATGAGCTTGTGGGGGCACTGGGGGTCTGTCTTTGTCCCTTAGGGCTCTGCTCAGCACCTGGCAGGATGGCCACTCCAGGCAGGCTCCTCTGCTCTTCCCAGCCTGCTCCATCCCTCTGTGGCTTTTCTCCAAGTCCTCTGATGCCCGTGGGTTGCATTCAATGGGATTTTAAAGGTGCCTGCAGTGTTGAAATGCTGGTGCAGCCAGGCAGAGAGCTCTGCTGGGCCCAGACGTTGCCACTCCGTGGCACACACATAAATCTTCCAGCTGGCACAGCGACAAGAGCAATTCATCACCGCACAGCTGCCGGGGCTGCTCTGCCTCTTGAGCGGCCTCCCCAGCTGTTCCCTCACTGGGGCAGCCCCTTGCCTCCTTTCCCCATCTCAAGGAGGCTGATGGGAGGCAGAGCCAGCCCCACCTCCTCCTCTATTGGTCTCATATCCCTGAAACGGCCCCAGGAGCAGCGCTGGTGCCCGGGACAGATGCCAGTGCTGCAAGGAGGCGCTCCCTGTTTTACTGGCAATAGAAAGCCGAGTGCTGACGCAGGCCAGCACCGTCATCTCTGGGTATTCAGAGGCCATAAATTCAGCTTGTGATTTGCTCTGCTGCTGAAAGCCCACCTTCCTTCTGAGGGAAATCAGAGCACCTCCGCTGAGTTCTACCCTCCAGCCCATACTCCCATACCCACAGGCGCTGCCAGGCCAGTGCAGGATGCTGGAGCAAGGGCAGGCCTGGGAAGGGTCCTGGGGCTGGGATAATTTTGCAGGTAAGGGTTTAGGTGGGATTCGGGGGCAAGGGACAACACACCTGAGCTGCGGGGCAGGCAAACAGGCTACGACAGGCTGATTTTCTGCTTTATGTTTTAGGATCCCCTTGCCTGGCTCCAGCATCTGGAGAGCAAGGAAAATGGTCCCCAGAATGTACAGAGCAGGGATTCACCAAAGCTGCCCTGTCCGACCTCCAGGGAGCACAAAGCATGGAGCAACCTCCTGAGCCCTTTCCTTGTGGGTCCAGCATCCAGCGGGAGCTGGGATGTGACAATGTCAGCCCAGGGAAGAGTTTGCTGCCCCGCAGCCCTCTGTAAATTCTGCCACGTGTTGATGCGTGCCCTGCCTGGTTCCAACTGCCAGCCTGAGCTCCCACTCTGCCTTTGTCTGCACCGGGAGTGGGAGCCTCCTCCCACAGCAGGGATTTATAGCCTGCACACAGCCACGTCTTAACCCCTCTTTGTGATGCTGAGTAGGCAGAAAACAGGCAGCCGCCCGCTGCCAGGCAGTCTGCCCGGCCCTCATCTCTCCAGGTCTTGCACCCTCCTCTGAATTCAACTTAATTTTCTGTCATGTTCCCCTCTGTGTGGCGGGGGGGGGGGGGGGGGGGGGGGGGCGGGGAATGGCCTCTGTCTTGCTCTTGTCAGCTGCGCCCATCTTCCTGATGGCTGGTGACAGCCCTATTAAGAGATATAAGGGGGATGCCAAGGGTGGTTCACGGCCCCTAGGCAATGTGAAGTCAGCCAGAGTCTGTCTGGAGGAGGACTCAGCTGTGTGAGTGTGGCCATTGCAGCTGGATTAATCAAACCCACCATTAACACCTTCCTGGGGCATGCAGGTCCCCTGCGAGCCCCAGAGCACAGGCCTCCAACCGGCATGTCACTCTGATTGAGCTGCAAATGCTCCAGCGCTTTAGCTTGCTCTGCCTCCGATCGATGAATGCAGGCGGCTCCAATCAATTCCACTTTACCGCTTGCTATCGAGTTCAGATCTGCGCTCTCCCAGCTGGTCCTGCTTCCTTTGTTCGTTCAGAGGAGGAAGTCAGGCATCTTGTCCCACCTGCAAATTTCTGTGCCCTTGCAGGGTCCAGGCAGGGGCAAAGAATACACTGTGAATACAACGTTCCTCCTCACCCTCCCCACCCGAGGGCCAGCAGTGAAGGAGTTGGATTTCTGCCACGGCTGGAGCCGTGGAAGTGTCGACCTGGCTGGGCAGAGTGTGAAAGTGGGTAGCTGGATGAGGCCATGAGGTTTGCGTGACATAATAGAGCTGTTGCCACCAAGCTGGCATCTGTCGCGAGGCTTCCCTGCCACAAGCCTGGTTTTGCTGGGGAAATACCCAAGGCAGCTGCAGAGGGCTCTTGCGGCTTGGCTCCACTGTTCCCATGGGCACCGAGTACAGTTTCAGCTCTCCGGGGCTTGAGCCCACGCGCAATGATCTTACAGGGAAAAAAAAAAAGTAACGCTGAAGAGTTTACGTAGTGACCCATGGCATTTGTCAATGAAGGAGGCGTTTCTCACACTCTGTGTCAGTCCTGAAGTCTTTTTTTTTTTCCTCCTGTCTGTCACCCAGTGCTCTTGCTGGCTTGTTTCCAGGGTGCTGTGCCCGGATTGGTGGAAATGAGGTTCCCCATGGCTCTCCACACCTCGTCAAGTATTAATGAAATAACGGATCATGCCATAGAGCAGTTAGGACGCTCAGGGTCAGGGATGTGCAGAGGGCTGACAGTGCTGAGAGCAGAGGCAGGAAAGGTGCTTGGCGCGGCTGAGGCGGTGACCAACATGTCTGGCGCTGAGCTGGCGGCTGCCTGTCAGTGAGTTGTCGTCTCTTCTTTTAGCCAATTAGCATGGTTTCAGTTATGTTATCAGCTGTGTAATGATTTCTTTTGACAGAAAGATTGGGGAGCTGCAAAAAGCATCTGCGAGAATTTGCTTCCTTTGGTAAAATGCATGGGCTTCGGGCATGTCCTGCATGTCTGGACAGACACAGCGTCCGAGTGGCCTGAACATGCTTACAAAGCCCGGGTCTGCACTGGGCGCGCATGTGTTGATGCGGAAATGCCCTAGATCGTGATGCTTTGGAGGAGCATATGTCACATATGGGACTTGGTGTGGACCCATGTTCTCCACATTCCTCCTTGCACTCCTGCAACAAATTGCTTGCCTTTGGCCCTCGCCACCCCTTCTGCAACTCGTCGCGGCAGGCTGGGGTTAGAGGGGGCCACAGAGCATCTTGGGCAGAGCATCCCTTCCTCGCCAGCCTGCTCCCTGCCCTGGCAGCGAGGCAGGATGGGTAGGCATGACTGCTCCACGCCGTTCTCCTCCAGCCTGATGGGAGCTGGGATAGCTGGAAGGGATGAATGGAGCTTGCAGGCTCCTAAGCGCTGTGGAGCAACCAGTGGGGGATGCGCTTGGTGGGCAGAAGAGGGGCTGCTGGAAGAGGGATGCTTCCAGCCTCGGAATGGCTTGCTAAGTGAGAGCATGCTGCCTGCATGATATATCTGGGAGCAGTATCCCTGACATGCGCTGCTGTGGCCACGAGGGGGGCCCATCTTGCCCACTGCCCAGTCTTTGATGGTCTCCTGGTGCAAATGCGGTGCAACATTTCCCTGGGATGCGATCCCTGCCTCTGAATATTTGCAAGGCTCCTTGTGCCAGTCTTCGTATTTATCTGTATTTCTTTTTTGTGGATTTGTCTGGTCTTGTTCCTAAACCACATAGCATCGGCAGCGGCCCGTGGTGGGGAGGGCTACTGTGTGCCGAGTCACCTCCTCATGTTTATCCCTGATCTACCAGTCTCTCCCCACCCTCCCCCAGCCACGTGGATCTCTGCCCTGTGACCCCTGTTGTCTCTTTTTCCTGGTTCATCACACACTCCGGATGCAGAAACCTTTCATCCTCCTGTTGCCCTTCTCTGCACGTTTCCCAGCTCCGCCGTACCCTTGGGATGAGGGGACCAGGACCACATGCAGGCCGGGATCGACCAGGGAATGAATAGTGGTGCCTCCAACATCGTCTCTGTCTTTTCCCAACCCTTCCTATCAGTTTTGACGGGGAGCTTTTGCAGTTTTGACCTCTGCTGAGTGCTGAGAGGATCTTTTCACAGACTGTCAGAGCTCCTGGCCTTGGCGCCCATGACTTCAGACATGAGGCCAGGCTTGGTTTCCCCACATGTGTTGCTTCCCTGACACTGGCTCTTGTCTTGTTTTATTGCCAAGTCGCTCAGCCCCTACACATCCTCCTGCAATTCTTAGCATTCATCTGCAGTATCTGGAATAATTCAATATTATTAGCAGCTTTTGTCACTTCCCTACTGACCTCATCCCATCAAAGGACCCGCTTGTGGATATGCAGGTGGCCTCTCTCAGCTGGATTGCCCTCAGGTGCCTGCTGGCTCTTTCCAAGAAAGCCACTAGCTCTGGAAAAAAGAAATTCGCTGTGAGTGCGCTGCGTCGACTCTTTCCAACATGTCATATTTCTCCATCTGTCCCCTAATGATGCCAGTTTCCTACTCCTTATGCCAATTTTTGTTCATTTGTAGAGAACAGATGTGTCATTTATCAGTCTGTGGCTCTTTGGCTGCCTCCTGGGAAGCGCTTTTGGTGTCACAGTTGCCATCTTCCAGCCCTCACATCCCCCGCTGCACCCAGACCTTGGGTGAGGTTGGGCCGTTCCCCAGCAGACGTGACATCCTCCCGGTCCCGCTGAGCGGTGCAACAGGGCTTGCATAGGGGGCTCCTGAGAGGAGAAGGGTCTGGAGTCACCGCAGACACTTCTAAGCTCCCAGGGATGGCTTTTACTCGAAGCTGCAGAAGAAGGGCCTGGAGATTCCCGGGGCTGCACGCTTCCCTGACAGCCAGGGGAGATGCTGGCATCAGGGGCAGCAGTCAACCCAGCGCCTGACTCAAGTGACAGGCTGGCAAGTGTCAGATATGAAATTCAGCCCCCGCATCACAAAGTGGGTGAATCATCTTCCAGCACCTCCTCAAGAGTGTGCAGGAGCAGAGGCCTCCTCCTCTGAGTCACCTAAAGCTGCTGCCTGGGGGACGCTGGGCTGTGTCTACACCCCCCAGGGTTAAACTGGGAGGGAAGGCTTACTGGGGCCACGTGGCCTGAGCCCTCCTAGACCCAGGGAAGGCCCCGTGCTCTGTTCTTGGCCTGGGCTGCCAAAGAGGGCTCCTGTCCCCAGCTGTGGGTGAGCACAAGGAGCACTGGGGGCAGCTGAAGCAACTTCTTGCACCCAGGCGGATGGGCGAGGGCTGCGGATGCATGCAGCTCCCTGCAGGGCTGTCAGGAGCCCGGAAGACATTGCCTGGCTTTTTCTTCCTGGTCCGTGCCCCAACCTGCCTGGGAAGTGTTTACCCAGGCAAGCAGCGATTGCTGCCTCCAGTGAGAGGAAGGGCTGTGCTGTGAGCTCCAGCCCAGAGACAGCAGGGAAGAGAGGGAGCAGAACTCCCAGTGCAGAGGTCCAGCCCTGGGTCCCTGAAGGCCACTCCCGAAGGCCTCCTGGCTTCCCTGTCCCTGTGGTCCACACGAGCGAGCCAAAAATTGCTTCTGTGCAGCCAGGGGTTGTTCTGCTCCTGACTGAGGACTGTGTGGGCAGCAGCTCCACTGCCATCCTGCACTCCTTCCTGGGGGCTCCATGGGCTGTGGGGCAGTGGGAGCAGCAGGCAGCCCCTGGGGCTGTGCATCCCACCAGGGGGGAGGTTCCTGCCATGGCTATGTGAAAGAGCAGCCGAAATGTGGAGTCTGGCACACAAGCGGCACAGTGTGTGCTCCCTGATCCTCTCCCGTCTGCCAGTCCTGCCCCGTGTCCCCTGCCAGTCCCTACAGGAGCAATGCTACATGACAGCCATCTGTCGTGGCGATCCGCCGGGCCATGGGGACTTGCAGGCAGAGCCACACCGTGGCCACAGTTGTGGCATCGGGGCCAGCCTCTATGGTGCAGGCACCAGAGCCGGGTCCCAATGTGTGTCAGATGCGAGGGATGCAAACAGTTGGGGACTGGAGCAACACCAGCTGCAGCATGAGACGCAGATGGAGCTTGGCTTTGGCGGTGTGAACGTAGAAATCTGTCGCCACTTCTCCAAACCTGAAACGAGCTTCTGTGAATGGAAGGATGTCGCTAGCATCTCATCACGACTGCAGGAAGAAACATGAGCAGCCCCGTGCCTGTGCCGAGCCACATGGGGTGTAAGGAGCTCATTTGGTCTCCTTCTGGACTCCCCTTCAAAGCTGCCCAAGCACAAAGGAGTCTCTCAGTGGGGGCTCCCACCCCAGCTATGCTCTCCTCACCCTGCTGCCCCACGAGGCTGATGCTGTCTGGGTGGTTTGGCCCAGGGGAAGCCAATAACGTGCTCAAATCTGAGGGTTCGTGGGGGTCCAGGGATCTTCTCAATGCCCCTCCAGGCTCTGCTGAAGCCTCCGGCGGGAGCAGGATGCCCCATGGGGCACAGATCAGAGAATGGGGCTGTGCTGGGCTGGGTGCCCACCTGCCAAAAGGCCACAGAAGAGTTTGGAAGGGAAGTAGGCTCAGCGAAGGGTGAGGAGGTGCTGGGGTCCTGGGTGGGCTCAGACCACAGACCCTTGTTGATCCCCAGCACGGCCCTGGTGCCTCATCATGGAGGGAGCGACAGGAGGGCAGGATGGGAAGGAAGGACCTCCACCATCCCCCTGGTATGGTAGTGTTTTTTTTAAAAAAAGCAAACACCGCCACCACAACAAGCTCGATCTCCTCTCAGCCACCTCTCAGGAGACACTGAGCACGTGTTTTCCAGGCCTGAGGATTTAACAAGGGCCATCTCCAACAGATGCTGCCAAACATACTCCTTGGTTACTAACAGAGGGTGGAAGCACCCTCAGTCTCATGTGCCATCAGCCCTGCAGCCTGCTTCTTCCAAGTGCCAGACAGACAGATTTACTGAGAACTGCTGGCTTTTCTGCATTTTAATAACAACCTCATCGTCCCCATCTGCCAGGATTGAGGGCTGCTGCTAGACCTCGAACATTGCCTTGTATTCATTCGATTCCTGCCAGACACTGTTTCTCCTCCCGATGCCCTCCGTGTCTTGCATCCCCTACGCTCTGAAATTTTCACTCTTGGTGTCTGGATGCCACGGCTGTCTTCTCCTCAGGGAGGAAGCTCCCTTGGTGACTGGTTGGACCTGGGGGACCTTGCCGGGTTTTTTGGGCAAGAGCGTGCAGTGTGCACGGGCTCAATAAATCAGCAAATCTGTGACTCAGTGGGCTCAGTGGGCATGTGTGTGCTGTGCCATGCTAGCACGGGAGGCTCAGCTCCTTGGCAACCCCATCTCAGCTCCCCTCCTGTGCTGGAAGGAAGTGGGGGTCACCATAAGAAGCTTCTCCAGGTCTCCTTGCCTCCCTGCGGCAGGCACCCCGACAACCACAGCCCGGCAGGAGCCCAGCTCACAGTGCGAGGACGGGCAGGACCACGCCATGACATCTCTCCTCCTCACTGCATGCCACTGCATGGCTCCACCTCTGCCATGGTCCCGCTTTCAGAGCATCCCACTTCTGGCCCCCTTCCATTTCAGGCACAGTTGGCCACGGCGTATCCGGGGATTCAGCCTGTGAGCAGGGCTGGGAATGGGTTTGAGTGAACGGTGATGTGTGCTTTGGCAGGGGCATGGAGGATTCAGGGGTGTAGGTCTGGAGACATGGCTGTGCAGCATGGCTGTTGGGCACAGTGGAACAGTCGGTTCTGGGTGGTGAGTGAGCAAAGGGCAGCGGTGGCTGGTGATGGGTGCGTCTGTAGGGGTAACAGTCAGAACACATGTAAGTGCGCTGTTCTCTGCTGTGACAGCCTTGGTCTCCGACACACCGTTCCCAACACCGCTGCCCTGCTCTGCACGCTTGTCACTGCAAATCCAGCCCCGCCCCGGCTGTACCCAAGGGCCTGTGTCCTGGCCCCATGTGCATGCTCGCCCCACATCCCCGCACACCTAGCCATGGCTCAGCCTTCTTCCCAAGCGCCTTCTCTTGGCTTGCCCCTGCTCGCCCCGATCCCACGCTGTTTCTTGGGAGGGTCCGTGGTGCCGGCCTGGTGTTTCAGTGACTCCCTGCGGCGATCTGCTCGGCGGGTCCTGCGCGGGGCCGGTCCCACGAACGCCCCCCAGGCTGTGGATTTGCCACCGACGGACCCTCTCTCGCTCCTATCGCAGCGGCCCTTCCCCCGGTGCCGCCGCGGGCACCTTTCCTCCGCTCTTGGAGCCGGGCCACGCTCCCCGGAGCCTGCCGGGGCCGGATCAGGCCCGCGGTGTCGGCTCCGGGTCGGCGGGCGCCCCTGGGGGCCGGTTCTCCCCCGGGGCCGGGGCGGGACGCGGGGCCGCTGCCAGGGAGCCGAAAGCCCGCGCCTGCCTGGAGCGCGGGGGGGGCGGCCCGGAGCGCCGGGGAAGGCCGGGCCGAGCGCGGCGGAAGGCGGGTCGGGCGGCGGGGGAGCGGGGCGGGCCGTGCTGTGCCGTGCCGTGCCGTGCCGTGCCGTGCCGGGCGGCGGGGAGGGCGTGCCGCGCGGAGCGGGTCCGGGGCCGCGGGGCGGGCGGAGCAGGGGGGGGGGGGAAGCCCCGCTGAGAGCAGCCGGCGCGGCGGCTCCGGCAGGTGGCACTGGCCGCCTCCCCCGGCCGCCTCTCCCGCTCCCCCCCCGGCCCGGGCTCCGCCGCCGCGCTCAGTCCGCCAGCGCCGATGCTGCTGAGTGGAGCGGCGGCCGGGTCGGAGCGCGGCGGCGGCGGGGCGGGAGCCGGCGCGGCTCCGCAGTGCGTGGGCACCATGGCCCGCTGGCTCCGCGAGCACCTGGGCTTCCGCAGCGCCAAACCCGCGCCCCCCGCGCCGCCCAAGCCCGACTACCGCGCCGGGCTGCCGCCGCAGCCGCCCCCGCCGCCCGGGGGCGCCGCCGAGCCGCCGCCCGCCGCCCAGCCTGACATCCTGGCGGCGTACCGGCTGCAGAAGGAGCGCGACTTCGAGGACCCCTACAGCGGGGCGCCGCCCCCCGCCGCCCCCGACGGGCCCCGGTACGTCTCGCCCAAGCACCGGCTCATCAAGGTGGAGGCGGCCGAGAAGGGGCCCGCCAGCCCCCCCGCCGCCGCCGCTGCCGCCCGCCGCCCCCAGCTCGCCCCCGGCCGGTCCCGAGCTGCCCGACGAGCCGCCGCAGGAGGTGAGTGGCCTGGCACGGGCACCCCGCTGCTCTCCCCCAGGGGACCGGCCCCGCGGCCGGGGACGGGGGACGGGGGATGCTCGGGGTCGCCCCGCCGGGCCCTCAGCGCCCGCTGTGAGGAGCGGGGCCGGGACCCCCGGGGAAGGCTGGGACCCCCGGTGTAGGCTGGGACCCCCGGGGTGGGCCGAGCCCGGCCTCCGAGGGCTCGCCACAGCAGGGCCCTCCGTGCCCCGGCAGCACCCACATGCCGGTCACACGTCAGCAGCTGCCGGGGTGGCCCCGGCTTGTCCTCCAGCAGCTCCGGCGGGAGGCGGGTACAATCTGCAGTGGGAAGTGTTGCTCGCCGAGGTGCGAGAGCGTGGGGCCTGCTGGCCACCTTCCCCCCCTCCCTTCTTGCCATTTCTTTGCAGCCAGGTGTTCGGTGCTCTACAGAGACGAAGACCTTCCAGCCCAGGAAGGCCCCGTGCGGTATGGGACTCTCTCTGGTGGCCTCTGATGCTGGGGTTGGCGGCCTCGGGCCTCCTTCCACCCCATACTCGGCAGCATGGGTCTCCCCCTGCCAGGGCCTGCCCGGTGCCAGTGGTGGCGGACGGGCCCCCCGCAAGCTGCTGTGCTGCTTTGTCAGGGAGCCTCATCGCCTCTTTGTCTGCTGCCTCCCTGCCGGCTTCTTGGGGGCTGAGAGCGGAGCCTGGCGCTGCTGGTGCCAGGAAGGAGGCAAAAAACGTCCCTGGCAAGAGGCAGGAGCTGGGGAGAAGCTCCCCCACAGGGAGATAGGCTCTGAGCAGCACAAGGACCCGGTAGAGGAATAAACCCACCGGGGCTGCGGCCGTCAGTGCTGGGCTGCTTGGTGGAGACGCTGATGTGGGGACTGCGCAAATAAAGGCAGGAGGGGTAATTAGTGCCCGCTAGCGCTGCTGCCTGCAAGATGGGGCTTGTCAAGCGAGCTTGACAGGATTGCAGGTCTGGCTGGCGGAGGGAATGGTGGATACAACGATCCCGTCCATGGTCCTGGCATTGCTGGCGGCACGACGAGATGAGCTCCAAGCAAAACCTGCTCAGGAGTATTTTAAGCAGATGGAAAAACTTGTCGCTGGTGGATCTTGGAAAGTTTCTCATACTGACTGATCATGTTGGGGAGGTTTCCGGAGGGGCCTGGCAGAAACCCCCTTTTGAGCTGGGATCCTGTAAACTGGCCTCTGTGGGCAGCAGAGGAGGAGGGCACTGGCAGTGGGGACCAGAAGTGCCATTGCAGTGATGCGGTTTGCTGAGGCAGGCTGGGTGGTTTTTCTGCCAGAAGGCATCGTGTGGGATCAGAGGGACCAGGAGCGGGTGGGTGGTTGTCACAGGAAAGACTCGGGATGAGCAGGCACTGTGGGAGGTGGGGGCTGCCGACAGGTACAGCCAAGGCTGTGTGGGCACCTGAGGGCTGGGGAGAAGCCGGGAAGCTTAGCGAAGAGCCAAAAGCTGGGGCGTGTTGGGGGAAATCCCGCTGTCAGCATGAGGCCAGAGAAGACCCTTCATCTCATCCGAGATAGACGGTGATCAGGTTATCTCCTGATTTCCTGTGTGCCTCTGTGGGGAGGAGGTTTCTAATTCTTCAGGGCTGCAGTATGTGGTGGACACAGGCAGAGCTCCAGAGGCTGGGTGAAGCCAGAGATGAGGTGGGGATATTTGATAGTGCATGCAACTGTCCATTAAAAGTTTCTCTGGAGGGGCCAAGGAGCGTCTACCATGTGGAGTGTCTCTGCTGGGCTTGAGCACCCTTTGCAGCTCCCGTCTGCTGGCCTTGAGCGGTGGGAGGGTTCCCCATTTGCTGCAAGGTCGTGGTGATCCTTTCTGGAGGTGGTCCAGGAGGATGGAGGCGCCTGGGGGGAGTGTGTGTTGCTGATGCTTGCGGCTCTTGTTCTTGGTGACAATGTCAAGATGTCCCGGAGCTGGGTGGGAAGGCACGCTGGGGCCAGGCTGGAGCCTCTGCTGAGCTCTTCAGGCTGAGATGGTGGTTGTGGCAGGGGGCTTGGTGTACTCCCACGCTTAGGAAGAGGTGGTGGGCACAGTTCCCTACCAGCTGTGGGCCTTGAGTTGTGGTGATGGAGAAGGACAATTCTAGGTACAGGTAAGGCTGCTAGAGCAGAGAAGGATTTTCTTTTTTCGCTAATGACTGACAGGGAAATTAGTGACTCTGATAAAATGTGCAGCCCTTCTGCACGCGGAGGACAGGAATGGACAGAAGTGGAAGAAGCAGCCACTGGTTCCTGGCTGCGTGGTTTGGCCGAGGCCGTGTGCGGTACAGGCTCTGCGTTGAGGCTGGGGGACTGACCGTGTTTCCCAGAAGCCCTGTGCTGGCCGTAGCTGTCCTGCCTGTTCTGCAGAACTGAAGATGGGCAGGGACGTCTTGGCAATGGCATCCCTCCTGCTGGCGCCACGCAATGTTTTGCCGTCATCGCGTGAGTCGTCACATCTTCCTGCCTTGCACGGGATCTGCAACATCTCGTGGGGACGCGCTTAGAGTGGGCTCTGCAGTGGCTCCTGTGCCCTTACAAGTGCTTGCTGGATGTGGTGGGGACCAGCACAAGGCCCCTCTCCATCTGCTTGGTCTGGGCAGTCCTTTCCCTACAGCAGTGGATGACGGGCTGGCCCCGAACAGCTCGCCTGAGCGAGGCAGTTGCCCCAGAGATGTCTGCTCTGCCATGCTTGGATTAGGTGTGAGGAGCAATGCCACCAGGGTGCAGTGGGGAGAGATTTCAGTGAGGGACCTCCCTGCCTGGGGACGCCTGCACCCAGGGCACAGTGTGCCTGGGGACAAGGTTGGGGACCTGTCCTGGGAGAGGGCTTTGTATTGCACCAGCCGGGACCAGTCACCACTGCTGTGAGTGTGGGGTCAGCTCCGCAGGGTGTGGGAACGGCCGGCCAGGAAGCTCTTGGGTGTGTGTCTTTCCTGCCAGAGCCTCCCCGAACTGAGTCATCCTGCACAATGCTGTGCTGTCCGCCCTGTGCTCCGTCCTCCTGTGCCACGGGTGCAGCCGAGGGGTCACTGCCTGGCCCAGCCGTGCCCCTTGGGCAGGGGGGTGGACCCCTTCGTGGACGGCCATCCAGCGCTAGGCTTGCTTTTGGGTTTGGCTTCAGTGTCCACCCAAAGCCAAGCTGCAAGGTGGGTAAAACCCAGAAAATTTAGCACCAGACAGAGAGAATGAACTGAGTTTGGTTGTAACTTGGGGTGGCTCCAGTGCAGAACCCAGCAGTCTCCTGGGGGGGACCCCAAACACGCTTTATCTCCAGGGCAAAAAACTTGTTTATAGAGTGAAGGATCTTCCCAGGTGTCCTCTGGGAACCTCTCTGTAGAGTGGAGTGTCTTCTTGTGGCAAAAGTTGGTGGCAGCTGGGACCTTTGGAGGCAAGGCGGGGGGAAGAGCCCCCACTCTGCTCTGGGATCTTCGTGTCTGTCGGCCGCTGTCCATCGCCTTCCCTGGTAGGCAGCGTAAAAACTGTTTCACTGCGAGAACCCAGTGATGATCTGGCCCTTGGCCTTAATTTTCTTTTGGTTTTCTTTTTTTTCTTACAGTTGGCATAAATAATAGAGCAGGAGCAGCCTTGGTGCTGCAGCAGGGACCTAGGTGCGTGTTGCCACGCAGATAAATGCCTGAAGAACACTCACGTGCACAAAGAGGATGGGTATCCAAGTGCTGGTGGTGCCTGGCTGCTCTGGAAGGACTGCTCTGCACCAAGAGCCGTCCCGGGCTCAGTGGCTTTGCGTGTTAGGCGTGTGCTTTGCACCCGAATTGTTCCAAATCTAGCAAACCTTGTGCTGCGTACCTGGGCATCTGAGTGGTGTGCTGGGATTGGCTCCAGGTGGTGAGCAGCTCCCTCCACCACACGGGAGGTGGGTGAAGCGTGGAGATGCCTGGGCTTGGGCCAGACCAGGGCGGGTTTGGGCCCCCCCCCCCCGGGAGCTGCCCTGCCTGCGGCCGCAGCCCCCTCCTGCACTGGGGGAGTGGCCTTGAGCACCGTGGCTGCCGCAGAGAGCCCCATGCGGCTAGTAAAGTCCCACTCCTCAGATTAGGAGATGCCAGAGATGCAGTTTCCCAGGCAACCTTAATTCGGCCCCACATGCAAGGGCATTAGGATGCAATCGGTAATTGCATGGTCCTCACGGTTTGCCCTCTGAGAGCCCTGTCCCGTTCCTGGCACCGGCTGGCGCCTCCAGCCCCTGCAGCCCTGGAGCTCGAGGCACCGTTCTTGCCTCTTGGATTGTGCATCCCGAGGTTGCAGTGCTTCTGGAGACAGTTAGGAGTTGCCTTCCCAGCTTTTCCATGGCTCTCCACTGTAATATCTGCCCATTTAGAAAACAAATGGCTTTATGTTCTCAGCACCCACAGTGTTCGGCTTGGCTCCTATGAAGAGGCGTCCTTCAGAGGGTGGGGGAGTAAAGCTGGTGTGGCAAAACCCCACTGAGCCTAGGGAGCTCAGAGACTCAAGCCCCTGATCTGAGCCATTCGCCCTGGGTCTGAGCTGAGTCCAGTGGGTCCTGTCTAATTGCTGCTGAGCACCTCTGCACCCCCCTGCAAGCCAAATACCCAGTGTTAGGGCTCTCGACAGAGACGTGTTGGGATTGCCCACCATCCTCTGCTTTCTGAACCTGGAGCTGGAGGCACCTGAGCAGGGGCCACCCTGCGAGCTTGCTGGGGCTCACATGTCCCTCCCTCCCCGGGAGGACAGACCCAGGCGCCGAGGAAATACAGAGTGGGGTTTCCTCTGGTTGGGAAGCACAACCGCTGTGTGTGGAGGAGCCTCTTGGCTGCCAAGCTGCTGTGCTGGCGCCCTGTCTTGTCTGAAGCTGCTCTGTGCTTACGGGGAAGGTCTAGGACTGGTGCCAGCAGCGAACTGGGTCTACCTCTGTCTAGCAAAATGCGCCTAGGAAGTGGGGTTCATGGAAGGTTTGAATGCAGGCAGGTTGGGCCCGGGGCGGGAGGAACGAGCAGGTAATCCCTTTCTGAGCCCAGGAGGGTCAGCAAACAGTGTTTCACAGCCTGGTGGTGCTCGTGGAGCTGTGAGAGCTCTTTAAAAAGGGTGAGCATCAGGCATGGTGCTGCCTGTCCGTCCATCTCACAGGCGTTCGCGTGTCGAGCCCATGTGTTTGTGCGTGTTGGGACGCCTGCCTGTGTGCTCGTGCCTCCCTTGGCACTAGTGCATGTGCCAATGAGCTGTTGCTGGCTCGGGGCTGGGCTCTGCGGATGCTTTCGCAGCGGAGCGAGAGCCTCTTCGCAGCTTTCCGAAGCAGCCTGCAGGATCTCCCAGCTCTTTGGAGCAGCAGGTGCTGATTCGCCCTTAGGATCTTGTAGGCCGTGGGTGGGAAGCACCCACCTGCTGTAGGCTGAACCCTTCTTTGCCTTGGGGAAGAAAAGGGTGCTTAGAAAACAGGGGCTTCCCACAGTGAATTTGCAGTCGCTGTTGCTCATGTCCCCGCCCCATGAGCATTAGGTTGGGTCCTGGCAAGCAAGCAGCCACAAAAGTCACCGGTGACTTAAGATTTCCCTGGGGGGTTTTGGTCCAGCGGTGGCAAGCAAAGGGCTTCAGGCCCCTGACTCAGCCTGGCCTCTTGGCGTCCCCGGCAGGGGCTGAGCGATGCTGTGTCTCCCTCGGATGATGGAGGAGAGAGCAGATTTCCTGTCTCCTGCTGTAAAGCCAGGGCTTGGCTGTTCCTGCAGCCCTGTCCCGGCTCGCTGGCACCAGGCCCTGCCTGCAGAGCCAGCAGGCAGGTTTTGCTTTTTCCCTCTCTCTGGCAGAGGCTGGTACCCAAGCAGCCCTCTGTCCTCCTGCTGCCTCGCCGATGGGTGAGAGCATCGCCTTGCCTGCATGCTTGAACCCCCTTTGCGCTTGCCTGGGGTGGCTGCAAGCCCCGTGGCTGTCAGGGTTTGCTCCAGGGATGATGCTCTGCTGCTCGCTTGTGCCCTGGTATGGGGGGGGCCAGGCTTGGAGAGCTGCCCCAGCTCCCCACCACATCAGCTGCCCTGGGGAGCCCGGAGCTGGGACGTTTACAGAGGAGGTGGTGAGCCAGGGTGCAGAGGGCCACGTTCCCCCGCAGCTCGGGGGGATGCGAAGGCTCAGGGCTGTGCGGAGGTGTTTACAGCTCCAGTTCCTGTTCCTTTTTCCTGCTGGGTTTTGCTGCTCAACGCTATTGTCGGGCCACTCTGCACAGGAAGGAGGAAGAAGTGTTTTGTGTTAAGCTGATTATGGGAGCTGGAGAGGAATGTGTGAGTGGCCCTGGTCTGCAAGGCTGGCCAGGACGTGGCGGTGAGGACAGAGCCTGGTGCCGGGTGGGATTAGGCAGCCACTGCACCGTGCTCAGGCCGTTTGGTCCTTGTTGTAGGAGCTCTGCCTAGCTTGCATTGTGGTGGCAGAACCCATCTCACCGGATGGTCCAGCCTGGGGTTTGCATCCTGGTGGGTGGCCGTTCCCCAGCAAAGGTGCTTGGGTGCACTCGGACCCTGCTGGAATTGCCTGGCCCTGTTTTGGGAGCAGGCTCTCGGGCTGGAGGTGGGATGTACAGCTCCAGGCTTGCTGGGGGCTGTGGCATCGTGCGATGAGGTGCTCTGGCTGGGAAGCTGCTGAGGTGCTGGAGCAGGTGTGTGGCTCCAGCGCTGGATGGGATGAAGCTCTGGGGCATGCCCCGTATCCTCCTGCAGGATCATTTCCTTTTTGATAGTAAGGGTAAACCTTGGGCTTTTTGTGCCTTCCCCGTGATGTGGCACTTGAGAGGCTCCTGGTCCTGCTTCCTGGTGACTCCTGACCTTATGGAGGAGCCCTGTCTTGTGTTACTTGGGACGCGTGTGGGGATGCTGCGGGGTCCAGGGAGGGAAGGGAGGGGAAGCTGTGGGCTGTTTGTAGCCCTTCTGTTAAGAAATGTCTTTGAACGAGCCCACGTGAGCCCTGGAAAATAACCTGTGAGTTCCCAATTGTGCCAGTGCCAGCTGACACCCGTTAGCAGGATCTGCACCCCTTCTCTGCCTTGGGGGAGGAAATGTGGCTGCATGCCAGGGAGAGCATCTGCATGCCATGGGGGGGACGCAGCACTGCCGGCGGCCCTGCACCACAGCAGGGACTTTGCCGGGGCGCCTGTGCGGGCACTGGCAGCGCCGAGCCAATCGTAAGGGAGGAGGCCAGGCCACCTTCTGCTCTGCTTGGCTCTGTCCCAGATGGAGCATTTCCACAGCCGAGCGCCCGTGCCTGGAAAGCCGCCGGCTGCCAGCACCTGCTCTGCGGGGCTGCCATGATGCAGGCTCGGGGTCCCGGCTGCCGCTCTGGCTGCTGCTAGCAGAGCTTGCAGGGAGGTTTCAAGGGGCTTCAACTGATCCCTGACCGCCCCCCCCCCCCCCCCCCAAAAAAAAAAAAAAGGCAGGGAGTACCCTAACCCTTCTCCTACCCTTTCCCTCTTCCAGCTGGCTGTCCTGGAGGACTATGCAGATCCCTTTGATGCGGCACAGGTGGCTGGTAGCAAGGCAGGACTGGAGAAGGTGACAGAGAACGATGGGTACATGGAGCCGTATGAAGCCCAGAAGATGATGGCTGGTAAGGTGGAAGGCTCTGTGCAGAGGCCACCCTTTGTGCCTCTGGTCCCTGCAGCGTGAATTTGGTGGCCGATGGACTCTGTTCCTTGTAGCCTGTGACAGCACCAGGTCCTCCAGACAAGGCAAACCTGGGCAATTGCAGCAGTGGTGCACAGCCACTTTGCAGGCAAATTTTCACAGGTTTAGTCATGTGCGATGGGGTCAGTGTAGCCAGAGCACTCCCAAAGGCTTCCTGAGCAATAAAGGTACCTTGATATTTCTGCCAGTGGTGCTGCTCCCCGGAACCATGGTGCCTGCCCGCCAGGCTGAGCCAGGAGAGACCTGACATTCGATGTCTCTGGCATAAAACTAAGATGGATGTGGGAGCTATTTAATGCAGTTAGGACTGGGCCAGAGTGTGCCATTGTCTGCCACAGCAGCAGGGTCCCCAGTGGGCTTGTTCATGGCTGGAAAGCAGGTGAGGTGGGAGCCTGCGCTCCTGAAGGCACAGCCCTTGCTTGCTGCGGCACAGGCAGGGTCACCGTGCTGGCATGCGCACTCCAGGCTCTAGCTCTGCTTTGCAGTCCCGTGGTTTCTGGAAAACTCGTGTGGCTTTTTGGACTAGATTGTTGCATTTCTTGGAAAAAATTGGCAAGCGGTGAAGAGGCTGCGTGTGTCTGTGGGAGAGACTTTACTTTTGCCCAGGGGAAGGGCATTTTATTAAACTAGCCACGATGGGTGTCTAGGGAAGAAACCTGGCCTCGCAGCGCACTGGGAATCAGGTTCTGGGATGCTCTCTGTCCCCATGGACCCTGCTTTGCAGGGCTGCCCGAGAGCATGTACCGTGGGGAGAGAAGGCATCTCGCTCCTGTGGACTGCTCAGGACCTGGCTTCCCAGCACCTCCCCCTCTTCTGGCAGGCGCTTGCTGGAGGTTTGGGGGGTCTCCTCCATCACTGATTTCTCCCTACCCCACGGCAGACTCAGGTGAAATTGAGCGCTTTTGTCTAGCAGGGCTTTTGGGACCATGGCCGGGCTATGTTGGGTGAAAAGCTCGTGGTCTTTTTCTTCTTCTCCGGCTAGAGATCCGCCAGAAGGGCTTACGGGAGGCTCCCGCCCGGCCGCTGCACCTCTACGACACTCCCTATGAGCCTGTGCTTGGAGGGCTGGACATGGACGGTGACCGCCCAGCTTGCCCCAGGCCCAGGGAGTCCCGGCTGCCTGAGGATGACGAGCGGCCACCGGAGGAGTATGACCAGCCCTGGGAGTGGAAGAAGGAGCGGATCTCCAAAGCTTTTGCAGGTGGGTGATGGGCGTAGCCATAGAGGCTGGGTAGCAGCCATAAAATGAGCGATGCCGCACCGTGTTTTGCAAGGGGGGAAGCTGGCTCCTTGGGGTCCCTTTGTCTTTTGGGGGTTGACAGTGTTGGCCTCTGCATTTCTGTGGCTCGGGGAGCGCTCCTGCACTTCCAGAGGCTGTTTCTTTCTAGCAGGGAGCCAGGCTGCTCCTGGGTGGAGTGGTGGATGGAGCTGCCTTGACAGCCTGTCCAGTGCCTGTCTCTCATTGCCTCTTCCCCCCTCTGCTGATCACAGCCTCCGGTGCAAGTTGACCCCCCTCAACCCCACATTGCAGGGTCGAGGCTCAACCCTGGGCTTGAGCAAATCCTTCCTTCCTCGAGGCAGGAGGAGAGCTGGGTGCTCCCCCAGGAACCCTTGGCCGGCGATTGTCCAGCCCCCTGACCTATTTATCTGTGCTGCGGGATCGATTGTGTTTGTGTTTGTTAATGAGGAAATCCATGCTGTGTATTAGCGTTGGCTCCTCTGCTGGCACTGGCTAATTGCCACACTCTTATCTAAGATGCAATTTAATTGCAGCGGTGTGCGTCTGCGCTGCAGCCGGTGTGCACAGGGCACTCGAGACGGTGGTTGTTGGTGCTGCACGGGGATGCTGGCGGAAAGAGATGTGGAGATTCTGGCTTGGGAGTGGCTCACCTTTTGGGTTTGGGCTCTGCAAGCTGGAGATGTGTATGCTGGGCTCAGCACCGTGCCGTCTGCTCATGCCTGGGGTGGCGCTTGTGCCGCTGGGGCTCAGCCGGGCATGGGGCTGGTGTCCGTGGCACACTGTGCCGAGGATTTGGCTTGTTGGGCTCTGTCATGAAATGCAGTGCACTGCTGGGCTGGGTTTGTGCTGAGGTGTCTGTGCTCTGGACCTGGACGGACAAGCTGCCTTGTTCGATGTCCCTGGGTGGAGTTGGCCTGTTTGCAGGTCTTGCTACCCAGGGAGCTCCAAGTTCTGAGGGCATCAGGTTGTTGTGCCCCAGGATCCGTTAGGACCTATTTTCTTCTGGAGCCAGAGCAGGTCCTGCTGTGGCTCTCGGGGTTTCTCCTCTCCTGCGATGCTGGGATCTCTCTGCTGCCCCTTTCCCCCTTTGGGGGGCCTACGAGATCCCTGCTGATGAGCACCTGGTACTGGCATGAGGCAGCAACCCGCTGGTGCCTGGCAGGAGAACTTGGTCCCCGTGGGGTGGCCGGGAAGCACCTGGGGCAGGACGGACGCATGGGCAGGAGAGATGGCAATGGGATGCTCGGCCAAGGTCCCCCGGACGGACATGCATGTGGGATGGGGGTGAGCGCAGGCTCCCCCACCCCAGCCCAGACTGGGGCGGCCGGGCAGACTGATGAAGGAGCAGGGTCTCTCCATCGGGAATGTGCCCCACATGAACCTCAGGGCTGTTTGTGCTCGGTGCTGGGGAGGGGATGAGATGGTCAAGCTGGCATAGGGTTCCTGGGAGTTTAGTCCTCAGTTTAGTCTTTACTCCACAACTGCTCTCCTTTTCCGTGGGCCTGGTGTTGCTGATGTTTTTTTCTAAGCCCTTTCCTTCTCTCTTTCTCTTTCTCTCTCTTTCCCCCCCCCCCCCGCCCCCATCCAGTTGAAATCAAGGTCATTAAAGACCTGCCATGGCCACCGCCGGTGGGACAGCTCGACAGCGGTGAAAGCGCCCTGGGCGGTGAGTCCACTGCCTCCGTCCCTCCGCAGCACAGCCAGCCCAGCTACGAAGACGCCAATGGTGGGTCTTGCGTGACAGTGGGGTGTCCGTGGGGGCTGCAGCTGGCGCTTGCTGCAACCCTGCCTTGCTGCCCCCCCCGGCCCCGGGGTGCTGTGACGCCTCGGAGCTTGCCTGGACCTGGCAGGGCTCTGCCCGCCGCCCGTGTGTGCTGCCAGACATCCACCCCCCCTCCTCCTCCTCCTTTCCCCAGCTCCTCCTGGCTCATTCACTTGTCCTGTGCCGGACACCAGATGCTTGTCCTTGCCTCTTGTGCATCTTCTCCAGCTCCATGATGCCTCTTTGCATGCAGCAGTCGAGCTGCACCAGGGGATTGCTCAGTGGCAGAGTTATTACCTTCTCTTTTGTTCTCTCCTCTCTGCCTCCAAATTCCCGACGTTTGATGACTGCTTTTATGGTCTTCTCGACAACTGCTCTGAGCATTTAGCTGCTGTTTTCTTGCGACTTTTAATACCCAGGTCCCTTACAGGTGTGGTAGCAGCTAATTCAGATCCCGCCGCTGAGGTTGAGGTCAGTTTTTTTCCCATGTGCCTTGCTTTGTCATTTAGCACTGCTCTGTTTCCTCCGCTATTTTATTACCTTGCTGCTTGGTGGCAGAAGGTCCCTCTAGATTCTTCGCTCTGGTTTTTGCTATCCTGAATAGCTGAACCTCCCAGGCACACTTTGTCATCTCAGGTTTGCCTTCTTGTGAAGCTCTTTTTGTGTGTGCTGAGCGGCAGAGCCCCAGTGTAAATCCCCCTTGGACTCCACTGGCAGGCTCACTTATGAAAGCCAAATATTGCTGCTTCTCTTTTAACCCATTATTGATATTTTAAGGATCTTGCTCTTATGCTGTGGCGGGTTAGGGTTTTGCAAAGACCACTAGGTGGGGAAGGGGGGGTTTGTCGAAGCTTTCAGGGTTGGGCTGGCTTCCTTCATGTGCTGCCGCTCTTGCAGGGAACTGGGATGGATCTGAGAGATGTGACTTTTTCTCCGCAAGCTGGCAGCTGTGCCCCAGTGTGCCATGTCTGCCCATGCATCACTAACACTGCTCCTGGCAGGTGCTGCGACGTGCCAGGTGTAGATGTCTGATTTCCTTATCTGCAGTTACCCAGATCCCTGTGGAGCTTTGTAAAAACCAGAACCAAACCCAACAGCGTGGTTTTTGCCACCTCACAGGTGGGTTTGAACATGAGGTTGCACCTGATGGCCAATTTTGCCACCAATTGTAGGGGCACCCTAAAGCAATGGGGCTGCTCTGCTGGGGCCGCATCAGGGTACTGTCCCAAAGCTGTAGAGATGCTAAAGGCTGGGATCAGTCCTCAAAAGGAAAGGTCCTGGCAAGAGGAAACTTCCTGATCCTCCTCCTACGATGAATGGAGGTGTCAAGGAAAAGTAATTTTTTTGCTGTGCAGGCTCCTCTCTTTGCCCTTCATTTATTATCCCCGCGGTTGCTCCAACATGCATCCCACTCCCGATGAACATATCAGTTTGTCATTTTTCCTGGTTTTAGCAACACGGAGTCTCTCTTTTTTCCCTGAGTTGCTTTGTTGTGTTAAGTTTATCTTGCCAGAGTTTTGTCTCATTTTCTACTTCCCCTGTCAGGGGATGACTTGAACTTCTTGAAGGATGTCGTCTTTCTCCTGGGGGCTTGTTTTTAATATCCCGTTTAATCATGCACATGCCTCTGCCTCTCTCTGACAGGCACAATGCATTTCTTCTGAGGCACTAACAGGATGACTTTGTGCCGCCAGCAAACACTTGGGTGTTTTGATTGTCTGGCTTTTTAATGATCGCCCCGATTTTTTAAGGTGATGAGCCGGGATGTTACGTACAAGGGCAAGCCTGGGTGATGAAAAGCCAGGCCGCTGCAGAGGCAGGGCTCATCAAACCTTAATCCCAGGCACCTCCTCCCTGAGCTCCTTCTTAGCGGGGTGTAAGCTGTGCTAAGGTGCAGAGGATTTTGGCTGGGTTTCCTCTTGGCTGCCTTCCTCTCCTCTTGGTGCTGGAAGGGCTGGAGACCTGCTCGCTTGTGTAGGACCCAGACAAGGTTCCCCTCAAACAGCCGCCTGAGAGGATGCCCTGCTGGAGAGAAGAACATCCTTCTCTGGGTATTTTTTGCCTCTGCCCCGCAGCAGCATGGCCTTGGCATCGCCCTGCTTTACTGCCGGTGGGGGGGCGGATGCTGGAGCATGCCCCTGCTGCCTGCAGAGATGGGGGTGCTCTGAAAGCCTTCGCCCCTGCTTGGAGAGTGGGCAGGGGGCCAAGCCAGGACCAGGCTCCCCCTCCAGCAGACGGGGAGTGTGCAGCAGGGTGGAAGCTGCCTGGCCAGGGAAGCCCAGCTTGTCCTGGGGGCAAGGGGAGCTGTGGCGCCAGGGCTCGGCCGCCTCCGGGGCTAAGCTGCCTCCAGGGCACCTGTGCCTTGGCGGCATCTGCCACCAGCAGCCTCGCGTCAAGGCAGCTCTGCCCGATCGATAAGTAATTTGTGCAAGGGGGCTTGCATTGCAGGGGAGCAATAATGAACTCTCTGGAGGAGGGAGAAACAATATTGTTAATGCTGAAATCATCCCGCACAGAAATAACAGTGGGCGGGAGGCTGGGTCCCCAGGGCACCTCTCGGTTAATCCCCTGCCACTTGCTGGGCAGCACACACCAGGCCACCATGCTCTGCTGGTGTGTGGGGGCCTGCACTTGGGCTGGTGCTAGGTGGGTGGCTGCGTTGGGGAGGCGCCTCGCAGTCAAAATGTCCCCTTCCCACCTCGGGGGATTATTTTTTTCACTTGTGCTGGCAGAAATGTGTCCATCATTTCCAAACTGACTGATCCCTTTAGCTCCATTTCCCCCCTCCTCTTTTTCTTAAATTTAATTTAATTTAATTTTTTCCTTGAGATTGCAGAGCCTCTCCTTTGTGCTTCTCACTTAACTCTATGCTGCAACTGCTCAATTTCTGGTTGCATTAGCAAAACCTCTCTGAGATTCCGAAACCTCCCTGGAAAATATTTCCAGGGGCTTGGGCGCCGCGAGGACCTCAGTCCTGGCATGGTGGGGACCCAACCTTGTCTGTCCTGGGGTACTGCAGTGAGCAGGAGGCCAAGAGCTGCCCTGCCCTTGCTTAAAGCAGGGGGACAGGACCCGACCTGATGTGACTTGATGTGGCTCTGGCTCTTCCCATGGGCTCCCTCCGCAGGGGAAAAGCTGGGAGCCCAGCCTGTCTGTCTGTCCCTGACGTAGGCTGCAACAACACGTGTCTGCGTTTGCAGGTCCATCAGAGGGTCTGGGGTACGGCCGCACCTCGCCCTGCAGGGAGGAGAAGGCCAGGGCTGCCCTCAGGCATGGCTCCAGCAGCCTCAAGAGCACGAAGACACTGATCACTGAGCCGGGCCCCTTCATCGGGGAGAGGATTGACCCTGCCCTGCCCCTGGAGAGCCAGTGGTGAGTCCAGCCTGTCCTGAGTGCTGCTCTGGGATCCCCGTGGCTGTGCCACGAGGGGCCCTGGGGCAGACCTGCTATTTCCCTTCGTCCCTGGCCCGGCGTTTCTACCGGCTTGTCCCTGCCACCCTTCTCGCAGCCGTGGTGTCCCCACGTGTCCTCAATGTCTCCCTAAGGTGCCCAGCAGGAGCCCTGCCCCTTGTCCCCCAGCCCCGGCGGTGCCACCTGCATCCCTCCCCTTGAACACCACTGCTGTCCCTGGGGAGGTGCCAGGGGTGCTGTTGTCGCTGCTGCCCTGGGGCAGCGTCTGCTCCCTGCCTGGCATAGCCTGTCCTTCTCCCGCCCACAGCTGGTACCATGGGGCCATCAGCCGGACTGACGCGGAGACGCTGCTGAGGCTGTGCAAGGAGGCCAGCTACTTGGTGCGCAACAGCGAGACCAGCAAGAACGACTTCTCCCTCTCCTTGAAGTGAGTGAGCCGGGATGGGGCTGGGGGGGCAGTGGACAGTGGCAGAGGTGGCACAGGCTGACCCCCTGTGGGTGGGTGCCCTGCGCGAGCCTGTGCCCATGCCGATGGGGTGACTCAGAGGTGACTGTGGGGTGGTCAGGAATGGCTGGAACATGAAGCCTGGACTTCTGTATGGTGTCTCATGGGCTTCTGGTTTGGTGTCTGGCAAATGTCTCTCTCGGGAAGACTTGTGGATCTGGAGGCATGCTGCTCCTCCCTTGGCAGGGCTAGTAATCCCTCAAGACAGAGAAAATGCTGTGCCTCACTGCTCACTCAAACGTGTCTGGTTACAACTTCAGCCCTGCCTTCCCATTATCCCATTTTCTTCATAGCTTGCTTTCATGGGAAAATGAAAGTTTGTGTGATCCCGTTGTTGATGGAAACACGGGTACCCATCCCTGCCCCCCCCAGCCCATGTAACCCTTGAGGCCCTTGCTCAGCCGTGGTGTAGAGATTACGGGGATTACGCTGCTTTGGTTTCCCAGCAGGGAAACCTCACCCCCCCAACAGCATGACTTGGTTTCTGCTTGGGTTTGGGTGGGGGGTTTCACCCTCCCCAAGTTTTCCAGGTTCCTTTAGTGCCAAAACTGCATGAAGCATTGCCAGATGCGTCCTGCCAGGGAGAAGCTGCCCGTAGCTCCTCGTCCAGCTCTTTTGGCACTCTTGGGGCAGCCCAAACCTGCGAAATCAAAGCAAATATCTTCCTGCCTTCCTGCCGGACAAGTACATTGGCTCTGTTCCTGGCAGATGTGAAAAAAGTATTTACTGGGCACATCAATCATCTCTGCCCAGCACCAGGCCATGTAGCCCTGCCACCCTTCCCCTTGTACTTTGAGGTTCCCCAGTAGTCTCGGTACATGCATTGCTCCCTGCTGGTCTCAGCCTCCTCTGTTTATTCCCCAGTGACACAACTGTGAATTAGATTGCTCCGTCTCTCTATTTTATTTTTTGTACACTTTTTTGCTGCCTTCAGCCCCAAACCAGGGCAGAAGTTTAGCTGAAAATATTATGTCTTCCTTCTGCACTTGCAGCTCTCTGATCAGACAACAAGACTTTCCGGAAAAGCTCCCACCTTTCCTTTTTGGTTTGGGTTTTTTTATTTGGGGGGCAGAATTTTTACCGATGTTTTAATTTTCTCAGTGTTTTTCCCCCCTGGCTTGCTGGCAATTAGAAGCACAAGCTTCTGCTGGTAGAGGAGTCATGTTCGAGGCTGCGAGAGGTCCTCCCAGCCATCGCCTCCGGGGTGGCGTTAGCCAGCGTGTGTTGGAGGGCCTGGGAGGTGGCACTGGGGTCATGGATGGGGCTTCCCCCCTTGCCGGTGCAAATGCCCCTTTCCATTGCCTCTCTACAAGCCAATTGCTTTTTATATAGCTGTAAGCTGGCTGGCTTTGTCTCTCTCTCTATTTTTCTTTTTTTTTTTTAACTCTTTGCTTTTTTCCTTGAGGAAGGAGACGCAGCCGAGGAGATGGTCTTAAAGAGAGCTCCGGTACCAACCTAAAGCCCTTTTGTGCTGCTTTAAAGGAAAATACACACAAGAGAGAGCAGCCAGAGTGGCTGTACCCATATCGCTGGACCCATGCCCTGTCAGGTAGCCGGAAGGATTTATCCCTGCCATGGCAGTCCTGGCCGGTTCAGGCGAGGCAGCCCCACGTTGTTCGTCGTGGGCAGAACTGCAGTGCTGTTGCCTCAAGTGCTCGGGGAATGAGTCCCTCCTGGCTCACGCCTCAGTGAGAGTGGCTGAGGCCACACTGCAGAGGTTTGGGTCCTTCTTCGCGTCTGTAGGGTGCTCGGCAGGAGCAGGACCTGCCCCTCATCCTCGTCCTGTCCCTGCTGCTGGCTGCAAGGCTGCCGGATTTGCAGTGTGCTCCCTCGGGCATCGCTCTGGTGGTCCGGTCTCAGTCACGTCCCTGAGCTTGTGACAAGAGACATGGGGAGTGGTTTGGGGAAAACACAGCCAGCATCACCTCTCTGGGGACCTGTATGGCAGCGCTCTGGCTTCGGACCAGCACTGATCCTGCACAGGGGTCCTGCGCATCTCTCCTCTGCCAATGCTAGGCAAGGGCCAGGTTCACAGAATCCCTGAGTGGCAGGGGCTGGAAAGGCCCTCCAGAGATCACCCGGTCCAACCCCCCTGCTCAAGCAGGCTCACCCAGAGCAGGGTGCACAGGACATTGTCCAGGTGGGGTTGGAATATCTCCAGAGAAGGAGACTCCACAGCCCTGTAGACAGCTGTAGACAGGGTGCAGTGCTGAAGGCAGCTCCCATGGGCAGCTCCGCACATTAGCGGTGCTACCGTGCATGCGTGCAGGACAAACCTGTGCACCTTCATGGGGCGCCATGCGTGGTGCAGCCCCTGCAGCTCTTCCCCACACCCCACTGCTGGGGTGCAGGATGCGGCTGGCTATCGCTTTTCCTTGGCCCCTGGCAGGAGGCTGCGACTCTCCCCCCTGCCCTCCCCTGGGGTGGTTGGCTCCCTGCCTCCCGGTGCTAAATGGATTGCAAACCCATTCTGCTAATGCAGCCGGGCTGTCCATTATGGGCACCATCTCTAGCTGGGGGGATGGGACCAGCCTGCGCAGTGCTGGAAGCGGATCAGCATTGCCGATGAGGTCCTGTCTGCTTTTAAGTCATCAATATTTTGCCGTAATGTGCATTCCAGATGCTGCAGACAGGCTGTGGCTCTCCTCGGAGACACAAACTAATAGCAACAGGGCCATTAGCCCGTCACTTGGAATCAGTGCTCATGGTAGGATCTGTCTGTGCAGCCTCGTGTGGCTCAGTGCCTGTGCTGTGCTGGGAAATGGCCTTGCTACGCTGAACGGGTTTTATGGAGCCCACAGTGTTGGAGGCCGGGGGGTGGGCAATGGGCTGCAGGCCAAAGGAGAAAATCCTGCTTTGCCACAGTGAGGCTGGGGCACACATCAGCCATGCTGCTCCTGTGCGAGCCAGGCGGCTGCAAAAGGGGCTTGGCCACGTGCAAGGGGAAAAAGCCGCTGCCCCTAGGTCACCCTGCAGCGAGAGCCCCTGATGCTCCTGCCTGGGCTGTGCCCCTGCTTCCCTGCCCCAGCCTCAGGCACTGTCCCTGCCCATGGATGGATCCCTTGCACCCCCTGCGTGGCACCCCCTGGGGGGGGACACGGTGGAGCCTGGCCAGCCATGTCCCTGCCTTGCGCTGAAGCAGGTCAAGAGCAGGATGGTGCGGGCAGGGCTGTGGCTGGGACGGGAGCCGGCAGCATCCCCCCAGCTGTAGGGGCAGGCTGCTTGTCTGGGGGTAGCAGGAGCTGATGGGAGGCTGAGGCCAGCTGCACCCTCTAACCCTGCCTTGATCTCTCCTTGCAGGAGCAGCCAGGGCTTCATGCACATGAAACTGTCCCGGACCCAAGAGAACAAGTACGTGCTGGGTCAGCACAGCCCGCCCTTCGACAGCGTGCCGGAGATCATTCATCACTACGCCAGCCGCAAGCTGCCCATCAAGGGGGCTGAGCACATGTCCTTGCTTTACCCGGTGGCTATCCGCACCCTATAGTCCTCACCCACCATGAGCCAGGCTCGAGGCTGGGTGCACCAGAAACTGGCCCATCCGCAGGGCCGAATGCCACCGTGTGAAGGATGGGCTCCGGACCAGCAGCCCATGAGCAGCTCGCTGGGCACAGCTGGTGCTGTTGGGGATTGCTGCAGCCGGACCCCTCGTCCTGCTCTCTCGGGGGGGGTCCCGTGCGCTGGTTTGACCGCCGGGACAGCGCTAGGGGGACCCCCTGCGCGAGGACCTGAGTGGGGTTCGCTGGCTGCCCACCGCCCTCGCCTGCCTCTGGGCAGAGCTCGGGATGCAAGGACTGGAGCTGGGGCCTTGGAGAGGCCTGGGGGGGGGCGATGTGCAGGAAAAGGGGGAGAAATCATCTGTTAAGAGGCCTGAGGTGCCTCCATGAGGGTGCCTGGCTCTGCCCATGGGAGATAAAATGGCTGTGCCCGCAGGTGAGGAGGCTAGTGGGGGCCTGCATGGGGCTAGCAAGGCACAGGGGGCCAGTCCAGTGGTGGCTTCCACCTGCACGGGTGCTCAGTACTTGCTGCCATCTTTTGCCAAATGTAAATAGAGTGACCAGTCGTGGCCACGCGTGCAGCACTGCTGCCTAATAAAGCGGTGCATGGTTGCCTGCTGCTCCATGGGGACCGCGTGCCCGCATCCCACCACCTCGAGTGGGGGATTGGTGTGGCAAAACGGCAGACGGGGTGGGATTTTATTACACAACAGCTCGAAGCTATTTGATTTTTCCTTCGCTCTTGCATACACTGAGCCCCGTGTGCCCAAGCGGTCTGGCCAGCTCACTCGTCAGAGATGCAGGGGACAAGGGACGCCAGCGGTCACCTCCTCGCTATGCCTTTGGGATGCTTTGTGGGCAGCAGTGAGCTGATTTTGGACTTGCCTGTTACTCCCTGTAGAAGGGGGTGCTCTTGGGGATCTTATGCCTCCTTGTTTTCCTTTGCCCCTCGTAAGTCTTGGGCAGAATCCCTGAATTTCACAGATCTCCTGTTCTCCTCCTCTGGGTATTTAGTGGCTCCAGTCCTGTTCTTCGTCTTCTTGACACCTTGTCTTTCGGCCAGCTTTGCTCCCTCTCTTCACGTGGCTGAAGCTGCATCTGGCGCTCTGTAGCGTTTAATGCATACCTTGCCTTTTAACCGTGCTCCTGGTCTTGGTTGCTACTGTACCCGCGCACCTACGTTTCCTCCATCCGTGCTTCAGACTAAGCTCAGTCTGGTTGTTATCCCCCCCTCCGCTCCCCACATGGTCCCGCTGTGCTCAGCAGAGGGGATGGCAGTGGCAAAATTCGCTGCTGGACTGGCAAAACCTTTTGCATCAGCGGAGCAAAGCGCTTGGGGCATTGGTGGGATGTGTTAGCGGTGGCTTGATGAAGACTGTGAAAAAAGCATTATCTTCCCCACCGCCTGCTCCTGGCAAGGAGCTGGTGCTGCAGGTTCGCTGGGGGGGGGAAAGGTGGTCCTTGCATGGGTGAGAGCTGCAGACAACGGCAGGAAGGTGGGTGGTGGGGCTCTGGGGTTTCCCAGGCGTAATCTGTAGCTGGGGGATCGCTGTCCTGGCTGCCCGTCACGGCTGTGAGCTGCTGTGGGACTGTCAGGCATGGCCAGTGTGGTCCCTGGGTGCATGCCGCGGTTGGGAGCCTGCTGAAACTGTGGGTTTGTTCCAGGATGCCTCAGCCGCTGCCACTCCTTAAAAGGCAGCAGTTGGAGCTCATCGTGCGCCCGGTGTCTCCTTACAGCCCTGTTTGGCTGCTGGCAGCTCGCCGGCTGCTTCTCTCCATCCCAGGGAGGCTTCTTGTCCGGCAGGGACAGAGGCAGATCTAGCTGGAGGGTTTTTCTCCCTGCAGTGCCATGCCAGAGCCCACAGAAAGGCCTGGAGATGCAGAAATCTGCAGAGACGCTCTTGGGATGTCCTCACTGCATTTAAAAGGTTTCAAGGGCCTCTAGCAGCCCTGCTGTGCCCTGCTGGCTCCAGTGCAGAGCTGGTCCCAGGGGACACGCTGCCTTCTTCACGGCTGTGGCTTGCAAAGCAGAGGCTTCTCGGGTCTGTCCTGCAGCTAGGGAATGGAGGCCCAGGAGAGCCTCCCCATGTCTTGTAGGGTGGGGTATTTTTTTTCTTGAGAAGTGGGGGGGGAGGCAAACTTCCAGTGCTGTCTGTGCCAGCAAGCTCGTAGCCTTACAGTGAGATCCTGCCCACACAGCCTGGCTCCATTGTGGGGGCATCCCTGCTGAGCGCTAAGGGGGGTGAGACCTCTGTGCATTGTGCCAGCTCCCCAGAATCGGTCAGGGACCAGCAGGACTGCCCTGGAGCTGGACTTGTGTCCAAGTGCTTCAGCTAAGCCACTCTCCATCCTCCCTGTGGCAATTGCATCCCCCCTCAGCCCTCTCTTCTCCAGGCGAAAGAAGCCCAACACCTTGAGCATCTCCTTGTACACCATGTTCCTCAGCCCTGGCCATCCTAGTGACCCTCTGCAGGACCCTCTCCTTGTACGTGGGGTCCAAACCTGGGCATAGTATCCAGATGCAGCCTCACCAATGCCGAATAAAGGGAAATGACCACTTCCTTTCACCTGCTGGCTGCACTTGTATGATAACTTGGGTTGGAAGGGACCTGAGGAGGTCTCTGGTCCGCCCTCCTGCTCCAAGCAGTGTTAGCATTGAGCAGAGTCAAGAAGGGCTTTTTTTGGAGAGAAGCAGAACTGCCCTAAGCCCAGCTAGGGTTTTTTTTCCCCCTCTTCATAGCATTGTCAGGAGGCACTGGACACAGGGATGAAGAGGGCTGCAAATCCACTGCAACCTGAGGGCAACACCTCCAGCCCGGCAGAGCCTCCAGCTCCATGTGGGCCCTCATGCGGTGGAGGAGGTCCAACAAGAAAGGTGTAGGAGCAGAGTGCAGGACACAGAGCCATAGCCCACAACTTGACATTGTGTCAGGGGGTGGATGCAATCTCCAATGGGGCAGATCCTGGGCCCTCATCTTGGGCTTCCCATGGAAAGTACATGACTCTGGGTCTGGCTGGGGCATTGCATCCCCTGTTTGTGGTGGGAGTTGATCGGGAGCTCCCCGGGATATTTGGATTGAATCTCCCTTGCAAGGGTGTTTTAGTGCTACCTCCTGCTGTCCCATGACTCAAATGAGTGTTTGGAAATGGGGGGGGGGGGGGGAAGCCATGTGACAGGGTGGGAGAGGTGGCAGGGGTCCCCATTCATGAGGATGCTAATCCCCAGCAGGGACAAGGGCCAGAGCAACCTGGTGTGGCTTTGAGGTTGACCCTGCAGGGAGGATGAAGGTGGACCAGAGACCTTTGGCTGTAGCAATTCCCAATCCACTTGTCCCAGCAATACCTTGCCTCCTCCTGGCTGCCTCTGTTCTCTGCCCCTCCTCCCTGCACGCGTAAGAGCTCTGTCATTCATTGCCTGGTCTCCAGTCCCTTGCTGTAATTGCCAAGCTGTTTGAGCATGCTGCAGGCCCCGATAATGAAGGAAGGAAGTTTGTTTTGTAATTGGATTAGCACTGCTGGGAACATGCTCTTGCATGGCAATCAGGGCTGAGCTGGCCTGGCCCCTGAGTCCTGTGCCGCTCCGCCTGGCCAGGGGCCAGCTGGGCGCTGCACTTACTCCTGCACGGGGCTCTGCTGGCCAAAAGGTGAAGTCTTGCAAGGAGGAGGGCAACCGAGAGGGGGGAAAGGCTGATGCAGGGCAAAATTTGAACTTGCCCTCCTTGGAAGCTGGGGTGTGCTTGCTGAAACTCTGCCATGGTCCCGAATGCCTCCCCCCTGCTGGAAAATGAAGTGCTTGGGTTAGCCTCGAGCCTGACATCGGCCTTGTCACCCGCCCCAGCACAAGCCATTAGGGCAGCCATCTCCATCGTAGGCTGGAGAGCATCATCAGCAACTGGGTAAAACTCTCTGCAGATGTGTGTGTCCACCATCCATGCCCCCTCCCTGCCCCTCTGGCCTGGAGACAGTCCCTTAAGCCCAAGCCTCGTGATTAGTTTAAAACCCCAGCCCTAGAAGCGATGCCCAAGTTGCCTGAGTATCTCTGAAAACATGGCGCCTCGTGTTCTGTCTCCAACCACAGCCATCTGCAGCAGGATCAAATAACCCAGCAGCAGCTCAGCTGCCAAAGTTTATAGCAAAGAAGAGAAATTTGTTCCTGATCCCTGCAGGCTACCAGCAAAACGTGCAGAGTAGCACACATGTAGCACGCGTGCACGCATGTGGCACACACATGGCCCAGCTGAAGGCCTCCTTTCAACTCTGCTTGTGAAGACCAGCATATTTGACACAAGGGGCAAGTTTCAACTCCTAACTCGGAGACCACCCCCACCCCATCCCTTTGGCATGCTTCCCCAGCACAGTTGCAAACCAGTTACTTGCTCCCAGTGCCCCATTTGAAAATTGTCCCAAAACATCCATGCTTAGATGCTTCCACCTAATTTTCAGTCTAGACCTGTGAGCAGTTCTCTCCTTTTCTGTGCCTGATTTTGGAGCAGTGTCGCCAAACCAGCATGCTTGGGCAGATCTGGGTGAGATCTTCCCAGTGCCTTGCCAATGGCTGCGTCCCTCCCAAAAATGCATCCCAGGCCTGACGATGCCACGTTCCCAGCCCTGCGCTGCTTGCTGTTAACATCAGTGGGCTCATCCCAGGACCGGGGCAGAAGAACAATGCTGGAAGCATCTCTTGGTCAGAGATGCCCCTTTCATACAACCCTTTCCTTAATTTGTTTTCCTTGATTTGTTGGTTCCTTCTCCGCGATATCCATACCCATGACTGCCAGCGCTGGGAACTGGCTCATACTGGGTTGCAAATGAAACCCTGTTCTTGAATCCAACCAGCCTAAATGTGCTGCATCACCTTGTCCAAGAAAAATCATTCTGTTACACTGGGACATGGTGATAAATTCTGTTTCCATTCGCCTTTCTCTTTTGAATCTGGATTTCCTTCAAAAAACCCCAGACCTCAGAAGGGTATGAAAAGCCTGGGTATGTTTCAGTCCCTCTTTTCCCTTTCCTGGATGTGGGAGGCACATCTGCTGCATTTGTTTGCTACTGGAGCCCCATCCAGGTTATCCTGAATCCAGTCCTTCCTGCACAGTGCAGTGACCTTGCTCCCTTCCTCCCAGTTGCGTGCAGCACCTCCTGGTTGACCCTCATCTTGCACATCCAACATCTGTCCTCGTCTGGTGGTCCTGCCTCAGGCAATCTCCGTCCTTCACATCATGCGCAGCCTGGTGACCTGCACAGCTACAACTCTTCATTTCCAGGATAAGCGTATGCACGCTGGATTTTTCTCCATCTGTGCCTGCATGGGACCCAGGGGCTCCCTGCACACGTGTGTCCTCTCTCACTGTTGCTGCATGGGGTGGCCTTGCTGCACACGCACGCCGTGATTTACTGCCTGCGTGCAGCCTGCGTGCAGCGTACGGCCTCTCCACGCATGCACAGCATGGCCTGATTTACTGCAGGCATTAGGGGCTGCCTTGCTGCAGATTCACAGCGTGTCTGGTTTCAGTGCCTGCGCTCTGTGTGCTCTCTCCGCCCATGCACAGCATGTCCTGATTTACAGGGAAGGCTCTTGCATTGCTTTGCCTCCATGTAGATCACCTCGAGTCACTGCTCACGCATGCCGCTGCCCCTCTCCAAGTGGAATTTGCCCCTCGTGCATGCAGCAGTCTTGGATTTACCGTGTGTGCCATGGGTAGGCACTCCATGCGCGCACAACATCCTAATTTACTGCATGTGTGTGAGCTGCTTTCCCATGCGTCTGCCTCGCAGCCCCATGGCAGGCATATCACAGCGGTGCTTTCTGCGAGGTGCTGGTGTCGTGCCCTGACATCTGAGTGACCCCCACCTCTAGCTGGTGATTCATGGTGAGGCCCAGGGGCTCTGTGCTGCACTGAATTCCCTTTTCCTTCTGTGTACGCAGGCTGTCCAGGCCTCCTCTGCCCCCATCTGCCCTGCCCCTCTTGTAACCGCATCTGGCAAGGGCTGAGATGCAGCCTGGCACCACCATCCTGGGCTGTCCTGCTCTGGAAACTGTGGGCTGTGTGGTGGCGGGGTGTTGAAGTACTGCTGGAGGTAGTGGAGGGTGTCTGTGCTGGGCAGCGAGACCCAGATGCCGTTTAAGCCAAAGTCCCAGGCGCTCCCCAGATTGCAGCTCCAGTAACTGAGGATCCCAATGACTTCTTCTACTGACCCGTTGGTTTGGGAGAGCAAAAAGGGGAAAACAGGGATATCAGAGCCCCCAGGAGTGCTTCAGGGGGCAGAAGGGACCATGTAGTCCGGGGGAGAGTGCTGCCACTCAAAGAAGCTGCAGAATGTGCCCATCTGGGCCTATACCAAGAACAGCGAGGAAGGCATGACCCACCGCTGTGGCCTATGGCAGCCTGTGGAGGCAGCATGGGAGAGGCAGGGTCTCCCATCCCTTGCCCTGGGGTGGTCTCCAGCCCTGTTTGTGTTCTCGTGACCACAGCATGAAGGGAGAGCTGCCAGCTGGGTCTGGCTGGGTCTGGGAAGGAAGAAGTACGAACTGAGACATCTCCAGTTTGCAGTAGGGAAGGTGGTTCCTGTTTTTCTTCTTTTCCAGAGAGGGGCTGAGCTAAAAAGCATCTTGCCCTCTTCTGCTGTGGCTGGTAGCTGAGCTCCCAGGTACCGCAGGCGGGAGAGTGCATCATGCAGGTGGTGGGGGGCTCTTGCCCTTGTGTTTGACTTCCAGTCAGTCCCAAACGAAGTAGGGCATTGTACGCAAGAGCAGGCAAGAGAGTGAGCACAGGGACGTCGCCCGGTCCCCTCAGCATTGCAGACCCCAGCACTGCCCTGCTCAGCCAAGGGTCCCTCTGGAAGTCCATCATTCAAGGTGACCCCAGGCTCTGGCCCTGCTGGCCCCACAGACGATAGCAACAGCATGGTAACTGGTGCTGGCAGCAGCTGCTTCCGTTACCAGCAGCGCGATAATTGTTCCCACTGGGCTGCTCCTGCTCGGGGCCATTTGCACTGTACGTCTCATTCCCGCCTTAGCAGCCACAGTAAATGTCTGGCTGTGAGTGAGGCTGAACACCCGTCAGGGCGCAAGGCCAGGTTGCCCTATGGCGATGGCTTTGAAATGCTGGCAGGTTGCTTGGGGGGTGGAGTGGGACCGTCTCTCTCCACTGGCTTGGTGCAGGGATGAGATAGGGTTTCTTGCGGTGGTGTGGGCAGGGGGGACACCCCTGCATCTCACCTCCCCAGTGCTGTTATCCATTCTGTGGTGCAGCCGGTCTGTCTGTGGTCTCTGGATGTGCCAGGACAGGGGGAGCAGGGACAGGCGGTCCCTCCCTGATGGCAGAGCCGCTGCTCATTTCCATTTAGATAGAGGAATTTCAATCTCAGCTTGATGTCTCCTCGCCACGGTGCAGCTCAAGACCCAAATTTCCAATTTTCTTCCCTGCACGATGCCAGATGCTTTCTGCTGGCTTGGGAACTGAAGCGCGCTAGAGATGCTGCAGCCTGGCAGAGGCAGACAGTCGGGTACGTGAACATGGATCTGTGTGTAGCTCCATGGGGCGGCTGGCACATGTGGCTTCTCCGCACCCAAATTTGCTGTGGTGCCAGCGGCCCGAAGCGCTCCCAGCGCCTCTCATTAGTCCCCTTCCCTGCCCCTGCCCAGGGACAGGAGACTGAAGCCAGCACCCAGCGTCAGCCCCTGCGATACAGGATGCAAATTGCTCGGGGGGCAGAGGATGGCTGCAGGAGAGGTTGCCCAGATGACCACAGCAGTGAGGACAGCGGCTATTTCTGCCTCCAGTGGGAACAATGCAACAAGAAATCCAGCAAGGCGGGTGGGGGTGCCCTTGTGTGCTGCCTACGCTGAGCACCTGCTGGCCTGCCCACGGGTAAGAGGAAGGCCCCTGACGCAGCCTCCCCTGCCACTTACGCAGCACGTCTACCCCCGTAGGAATAAAGGACCACCGCAGCTTTTGCTCAGCCGGGAACGCGGCAGCTTGTGGAAGAGAAGCCGGGAAGGGCGGGGGGGGGGACGGTGCGAGCCCCAGCCTCGTGGGTGATGCCCTCCAGCTGGGAGGCCGGGGGGCAGGCACCCACCAGCAACGGAGGAAGCCTTGAGACGGGAGCTTGGCTTGACCGAGCGGCGCGGTGAGGGCGGGCACCCGGGGGCCCTTTCCCGCCGGGCGAGGGAGGGGCACGGCGGCGGCAGCAGGGCGGCCCCCGCCTGGGGAAGGCGCCCATCGATCGCCATGGCCGCTGCTTCAGGAGGGTGAAGGCTGGAGGAGGCCCGTCTGCCCCGCCGAGCGCCCCCGCCCCGCCGGACAGGCCCGGGCTCCGCCTGGAGCTCGGCTGCCACCTGCCGGGCCCGGGCGGGGAGAGCCAAGCCGGGGCGGGGGAGCCGGGGCGGGGCGGGGCGGGGCGGGGCGGGGGAGCCGGGGCCGGGAGGAGCGGGGCCTGGACGCGGGGGCGGGGCGCCGCCATGTCGGAGGCGGTGGCAGCGGCGGGGATGGCGGCGGCGGCGGGGATGGCGGAGGCGCGGCTGCGGCGGAAGCAGCTGCTGAGCGCGGAGGAGGCGGAGCTGTTCGAGCTGGCGCAGGCGGCGGGCAGCGGGCTGGACCCGGAGGTGTTCCGGTGAGCGTGCGGGGCGGCCCGGAGCCCCTCGAGCACCCCAGCTCCGCCGCCGGCGCTGACGGGCGGTGTCCCCGCAGGGTACTGCTGGACTTGCTGCGCATGAACGTGGCGCCGCTCGCCGTCTTCCAGGTGCTCAAGTCCATGTGCGCCGGGCAGCGGCTGCCGGCGGGACCCGACGGCGGGCCCCCCGCCACGCCGGCGCCGCTCCCCGCCGATGCCCGAGGTAGGTGGCGGGCAGGGGCACAGGCAGGGGCGGGGGCGGCGGCGGCGGGCCCTAATCTCCGTGTTTCCCCCCGCAGAGCCCCCCGAGGACGGCTGGGCCCCTGCCCCACTCCCCCCCACCTCCGCTCTGCGGCCGCCGCGGCTGGGGGCCCGCCCGCCGCTGGCCCGGGCCTGCCCCGCCGCCTCCCTGCTGCCCCGCGGCCTCCCCGCGCCTCCCGCCGGCCGCGCAGCTCGCCCCGCCGCGGGGAGGGGGCCGCGGGCCGGGCGGCTGGGCCCGAGGGGGGGCTCGGACGGCACCCGGGGGGCCCGCTCGGTCTGAGCCGCGGGGCCGGGCCCGGCGGGGGCTTCGGGCGAGCTCCTGCGGGGGGGGGGGGAAGCCGCGGGCCCCTGAACCCCCTGCCTGTTGCCCGCCCCCTTTCCTCCTAATTTTTGTTCTTTT
>JADKXX010001444.1:0-37095 GCA_017310255.1 Butorides virescens | reverse complement strand
GCAACCCCCCCCCCCCAAATCCTGAATGCATAAGATTGCACAGTGCTGTTTTACTCACCCCTAACTCAAAAAAAAAAAAGGAAAAAAGTAAAGCTTCTGGCACGTTGGGAATGCCTGGAGAACGAGGGGAGCTGCGATGCCTCCACTGCTCCGTCCCTGTGTTCCGTGGTGGCTTCTGCCAGCGGTTGCTGTGCTCGGTAGATGGCATTTGGGTGGGACCCTGACATGGGAGGCCCTGTGGGGTTGTTGGCTAAAACAGTGACTGCTTTTGACCTTAATTATCTTATTGCTCTGATCTCAGTGGGTGGTAACAAATGTAGCCCTGAAGCTGTGCCATCTATATATAAAAAACTTTTTTTTCCCAAACCTGTTCTAATAAAACTTTTACTTACTCCTTGAACTTGCGGAAGTGGCTTTTGGCTGGTAGCTCGCAGCTCCTGTGGATGGCTTCTAAAAGGTTTAAAGAGAGGTAACTCAAGTAAGTCTGCTCTCACAAAGCTTGAGTTCGCTGGGGAAAGGCTCTTGTGTCTCTTTGTGCCCAAAAAGACAGCGGAAAGGGGTGCTGGCCAGCACAGTGTGGTTTTGTGATCGTTGTCTGTGGCTGCCGAGAGCAAAACTGTGTGCCGAAAGCTCAGCTTGCTGCTGTCCCAGTGACCTGGGTGCACTTGCTTCCCCATCGGGAGCCTAGGAACAATCAGGTCCAAGCATATTGATTGTCATGTCCCGCTCCTCTTTCCTCTCTCCACTTCAGGGCGTGTGCTCTGCTGTAGCTGATGGGTCTCTGTTGACCCACAGTGAATTTTGAGGCAAAACCTGAAAAGTAACTGTCAGCAAGAACTGTGCTGGGGGCACAGAGGATGGGGCAGGAGAGCAAAGCTTTGCTGGCGTGGGGTGGGGGGAAGGTGAGGCTTCTCCGTCGTGACAGTGTGCTGCTGCTTCCTCTGGCCTCGCTGCCAAGGTGGTAGGGGGCGTTTATTCTCACGGCTGCGCTTGCAAGGCTGGTGGTAAGTTGTGTAGCACGTGCAGTCGAGAGGCGAGGTTTGCTCAACCAGCTCTGAGCAGTTGCTTTTAGGGTGTGGTTGGTAGTGGCACAATCTGAGGCACCTCTGCAGCAGCAGGGGCTGGCGTGGATCCACTGGTGCGGACTCCCCCGGGGCGAAGGGGGACAAATTGCTGCATTGCCTAGTTTGCTGAAGCCCAAGTGGGAATTGGAGTCCACGGACGAAGTGTCCAGGACTCTGGATGTTGCTGTGAAGAGGTTCCCCTTTCTCATCGATGCTCTTGATCAAGAATTCCCTGCAGAGGATTTGGTTGCGGTAAAGAGAACAGCTGGCACGTGATGGAGAGGCGATGCTAAAGGTGCACGGGGGGAAGAAGGCAGCGGCTGACTGCTTTTTCCTGAGCAAGGCAAGAGAGGGGCAGCACTGGGATATTTTAAGCGAGCAGCAGCGTGCTGTTCTGGTGCCATGCGGAGGGGAAGCTTCTTGAAAGAGCAGTGATTTTGAAGAACAGATGCTGTTAAACGTTGCTCTCTCTTCTCCTCCTCTGTTGGGGCTGCAGGTGTGATGGGCCGCTCAGGCTGTGGAGGAACTCGGGTAAGTTTTCTGCTCCTGTCTCTCTGTTAATCTGGGTTAACTTTTGTTCCCCATGTACTGTTTCTCCTTCCGTGGTGCTTCCTTGTGAAAATGAGATTATTTTTTTTCTGACGCTGGGCCACTGCCAGGGGCTGGTTTGGGCTAGCAGTAGGCCAGCTGAGGTTTGAAGCGGTCAGATGGCAACTTATTCGTGAATCGGCATTAAATTCCTCCGGAGGAGAAGACGGAAACCCCGAGAGGCAGAGTTGGTGTGCCCCTCGCTGTTGCCTCCTCCCACCTGGAGGTGCTGCAGGCGCCTTGGAGGGGCTGTGCGTTTCCAGGGATTCTGAGTGCCTGTCTTGGGAGCTGCATTTGGCTGTGCCTGCAGCAATCCAGGATGCCCATTCTGCATCTTTAGCAGAGCATATCCTGGCCTGAGGTGGTGCCCGAGTCAGATTGCTGTCCTAGCGCCTCCGGACAGACTTCCCTGTTCCCTTTAAAATTGGTGCATTGAGACAGGCCCTCGGGACCCCCGGGAAACTGAGGGTGGTTAAGTCCAGAGGGAGGTGGCGTTTGCTCTGTGCGGCTCGTGGTAAATGCCGACACTGTTGGTTTGGCCCCCTTCTGCCGCTGCTTTATTTCATGTTGCTGCTTTCTTTCACGAGGCTAAAATACGTCTTCAGGGCTCGGTGGTGCACAGAGGTGAGCAAATCGTGAGCAGGTTACTGAGGCAGGAGGATTGTGCCTATCAAGCCATGCAGTTTCTTTGAGGAGGAGTCGCTCCTCATTCACTGGACTTCCTAGTTGTGGGCACAGCCCAAGACCATCGTTTGGGAGTTGGGTAAGTGTTAACAGGGTGGCTGGGGGTGTCCTCTGGGCTGGATCTGTTCTGTGGGAGCATTTGCCTTGCCTTGCCTCCTTTCCCTGTAGGAGCTGCTGCGGGGAAGGGGAACCAAAGCCATACCCGCTGTTGGCGCCACCGTCTCTCCTTGGAAGATGCTGCTGCTGCTGTCTGAGGGAGAGGATGGCGCGGCTTCCACGCAGGACCAGGCACTTGGAGATGGGAGATGCCCCCTCTGTGCAGTGGGGACCTGTCTCTGCTGATGGAGCCGGAGCTCCTCGCACTGACGCACAGAACAGTGGTTGTGCTTGCTTACACTTGCCACACTGCTTTGCACGGTGCCCTCCGGCCCCGCCTGCCTGCGCTTCCCCTCCCCTACTTCCTCCTTTGTCAGACAACAGAGAAGTGGCTGCAGGAATCCAGGTCTCGCTCAAGATCAGCCAAGGCTGCTCTGCTTGAGTTCTGTCAGTAATGAGGAGATATCTGTTGAGGCTGCTCAGCCCGTCATGGTACAGGGAGGTTTTTTGTAACACGGCTAAAAAAAGGCTGTTAGAGCATTTCTGAACAATGACGTTGGTGGGGAGGGGGACGTGTGGGATGTCTGTCCCCCCCTGCCCTGGTAGGTTTTTCAGCTTTTTTACAGCTAACGCAACAGGGAGGCTGATACGAATGACTTTATTTTGCATTTTCCCATAGACTATAGCTGTGCTGTTCTGCATGGAGCTGTGTTTGCTGGTGACTGAATTCACGATGGCTGGCTCAAAATTACTGCGGTTAAGTATTGGAGGATCCAGCTGGCATATTTAGCTAGATTACAGCTTCATGCCAGTCGCGTTTGGAAGAGTTCACAGGATCCCAGAATCCCAGCATGGCAGGGGCTGGAAGGGCCCTCCAGAGATCACCCAGCCCAACCCCCCTGCTCAAGCAGGCTCACCCAGAGCAGGGTGCACAGGACATCGTCCAGGCGGGCTTTGAAAACCTCCAGAGAAGGAGACTCCACAGCCCCAGCTCTCTCCTCCGTATGTGTTCCTCTTGCCATCCTTGTGTTCTGTAGCCTTCCCAGTTCATCCCTTTTTCCCATTTTGTGTTTCTTGTGCTTTCTCTGCCTTTCGCTGTGGTCAGCCTTTTGGGACGACGGCTGTTGCTGCAAGGCCCTACGGTGGCTGGCATAGCCCTTGGGTGCTGCTGGCCCCACGAGCTGCTTCGCTTTCCTCTTCATGCCTACCCTCTGGCTACACAGCCCCGCGATACCTCGGTGTTCATCTCGGTGCCGGATGTGTAAGGCAGAATTCTGTGCTACGGAGAGAAAGGAGCTGGCAAGGATGATGCTGTGCGGAGCCCAGATATGGTGGGGGGAATCCCCCCTGAGATGCTCAGGGTTTCTCTTAGATGCATTTAATTTGGGTTTTGTACATCATGCGGTCAGTTTTCCTGTTGGTTATACTGGCTGTTTATCGTGGATGAAATACATGCATGGGATCTAACCGATAGCAGCACATTCTTAAATCATGCCACGCACTGGTAGATGTTGTACTTGGATGCTTTATGGTCCATAGGTCTTCCCTGGGGAAAAAATATCTGTGATGTGATCTATAGGTGACTGATGTGGCTAATGGAAGGACTAACATGGTCCTGATCATGGTTTTCTTACTTAGTCGCTTCACCCCTACCTGTTTTTTTTGGCGCTTCACTAATACCTCTCCGAGAAGTGGATTTCCTCAATAGAGAGCAGATCTTCGTAAATCGTAACCTTCCTGTGCTGTGAGCGTTTCTTTAGTCCATCAGTGACTGAATAGTTTCAGTTTATAGACCTTGTTCGCCTTGTAGCACAGAAATGACAGTGAGGTGTTTTCTGGACATCTGGTGCTGGTGTCAGTTCTCTTAAAACTGAAGAGAAAAGCGCGGGGCAGTGAAGAGATTGGTTTGGGTGGTTGAAGGTCCCTTGGTTAAGGGACCCTTTCCTCTCCCGGGAGGTTATGACAAATTTGGATGCTCTCCAGTACAGGTGGTGTGTGGCAAAGCGGTCTTTTCTGCTTGGGCAGACAAGCAGCTTTTATTTCTTGTTTCCTTATCCCAGGAATAACTTGCAAAAAGTCCAGGCTGGGACACTCAAAACCTGGCGTGGACCTAGTCCCAACAGAAGGGGTGGCTTCATTGCTCCCGTGAAAATGTATTTTGCTGTGGGTAATGTACTTTGAAAACGGGAAGTCTAGGCATACTTGTTATTTAATGGAATCTTTACCTTTTGAATGGGGAAAGAGCTATATTCTACACTGGGACGCAACCCGCACTGCTGTCTTTTGGGGAGGAATCTGTTAAAGACTCCTCCCGTCTAGGTAACCTTTTTAAGAGGAAAAAAATGTATTATTCAAGGGGCACACACTTCTTCCATGCTCCTTTTTTTTCCCTTTTGAGCATGTTGTGTTCTTTGCAGCGCTGTGCACGTGGTGGGAGCCTGTGGCGAATGTGCCAAGAGTTCGCTATGTGTGTGTGTCTGCATCCCTTGGAGGAGCTGGTGGCTTCTGAACAGCTGCAGCTCGGGAGGAGGAAGCACGGTGTGCAGATGTATTCCTTGGCGGCATTGGGATCCCTTCGGTAGCCGGGGTGGTTCTGTGTAATGATTTCGTGTACATTCTGGGTGTGACAGACATGTTAATGTCGAGGGGTGGCAAAAACCAGGACTCGGGTGGCGTTGGTCATACGGTCAACATGAGCAGGTAGAAGAGAAGGCTGTCGGTCTCTGTGTAGGGGTCTCTCCTGTCACCGTTTCCTGGCGGAAGGTTTGCAGGGTTACCTGAGGCTGTGACCGAGCGGTGTCAGTTTTGGGCCCAGTTCCATTTAACATCTTTATCAATGACCTGGACGAGGGGATCGAGGGCACCCTCAGTCAGTTTGCAGATGACACCAAGCTGGGCGGGAGCGTTGATCTGCTGGAGGGGAGGAGGGCTCTGCAGAGGGACCTGGCCAGGCTGGATCCATGGGCCCAGGCCAATTGGGTGAGGTTCATCAAGGCCAAAAGCAGGTCCTGCCCTGGGGTCACAACAACCCCACACAACGCTACAGGCGTGGGGAAGAGTGACTGGGAAGCTGCCCGTCGGAAAAGGACCTGGGGGTGTTGGTTGACAGGCAGCTGAATATGAGCCATCAGTGTGCCCAGGTGGCCAAGAGGGCCAATGGCATCCTGGCTTGTATCAGGACTGGTGTGGCCAGCAGGAGCAGGGCAGTGACCGTGCCCCTGTCCTGGGCACTGGGGAGGCTGCCCCTGGAATGCTGGGCTCAGGGTTGGGCCCCTGACTCCCAGAAGGACACGGAGGGGCTGGAGCATGCCCAGAGAAGGGCAAGGAAGCTGGTGAGGGGTCTGGAGCCCAAGGCTGCTGGGGAGTGTCTGGAGGAGCTGTGGGTGTTGAGCCTGGAGAAGAAGAGGCTGAGGAGAGACCTTATTGCTGCCTACAACTGCCTGAACAGGAGAGGGGAGCTGAGGGGGGATCGGTCTCTGCTCCCAGGGAAGAGGCGATGGGACAAGGGGAAAGGGCCTCAAGTTGTGCCAGGGCAGGTTTAGGTTGGACATTGGGAAAAAGTTCCTTCCCCGCAAGGTCTGTCAGGCACTGGAAGGGGCTGCCCAGGGAAGGGGTCGAATCCCCATCCCTGGGGGTGTTTAAAAGCTGGGCAGATGAGGAGCTCAGGGCCAGGGTTTAGTGGTGGGATGGCAGGGTTAGGGGAACAGTTGGGCTTGGTGATCTGAAAGGGCTTTTCCAGCCCAAATGATTCTATGATTCTTCTCTGCTGGGTGTTTGAGCTAAACACTGCACTGGGATAATTTTTTTTAGTGTGTCTTTTCAGGCTGATTTTCAAGCTTTTTTTTTTTTTTTTTTCATGCTCTGCGAGGCAAGAACTGACAGAAAGAAAAGGGATTTAGAGGAATTCTGTAAATGCCAGGCTTGTTACATGTGGCTTTGTGGCAGAGCCACGGAGTGTGAGTGTGTGAGTGACACAACTGCTTCATTCTCCACCCTGGCTGCACAGAGCTCTCCGAGAAAAACGAGGGATGTCTTCTCTATCTTCCTGTAATCTGTGTGCAAGAGGAGGGGAGGGAATGAGATGATCCCAGGCATCATGGGGAAAACATAAAATGAGGAGCAGCCAGGAACACAGGAGGGTTTGTAGGGAAAAGGCTGGTGCGTGGATGAGTGGATGGGAGAGGAGTTCCCCTGGCTCTGCTGAGCAGCCTCGAAGGGAGCCGTCTCCCAAAAGAGTGGGGGAGATGGATGAAAGCCTTGTATTCGGTAAACCAGGCGCTTCATGGGTGGTTAAGCCATGCCAGTCTTGCATGGTGTCTTTACTCTGTCTTCTCAGGGAGGCTGCTCTAGCAAGGGTGATGCTTGGGCCCTGCAGAGCGTCTGGCATGCTGCCTGTGTGCGTGGGCTGTTAAGGGTATGGCAGCAGCTCTGAAGACCCGAGAACCTGCCAGTTTGTGCTGCAGGAGACGACTTGTGATGTTTTCCTAGGGTCGCGAGCAAGGCTGTGAGGCAAACCTGGCAGTCTGGCGAAGGATGGAGCACAATGAGGCACATTCATGTACTGGGACAGCTTCAGAGGGTGAAGCCTAGCTGTGTCTGAGATTTCTCTGTGGTCAGGAGGTGATGAGACTTGAAGTGAGTCCCACCCCTGCACGTATCTCTGGTGATTGGGTGAAAGGTGTCTCCCCAGTCCTTGCAGTAACATGGACTGATTGCAAGGACGAGGGACGTCTGCTCTTAGAATACTTTTTTTATTTGCACCTAAACTGAGCCTTTGCTTGCCTAGAAAGGCCGGCTGGCTTACTGCACCTGGGGCAAGCCCTGCTAGGGGGCAGAAACAGGAGCAGGATTTCGGAGAATTTAAATCTCCTCTTGTGGCTGCTGTAGCCCATAGTCACTGCCAATAGGCATCACGGGAGATACCTTGAGACTGTGGCAGCCCTGATATCCCCAACTGTGTTACGAGTAAATGTACCAATAGCAATTTTTGAAAACATTTTTTACCAGTGGGAGGAAAATCTGTGGTCCCTATTACTGCTCTGAGGTAGGAAAGGATCCTGTGGGGAAAGCAGTAGGTTGAGTAGAGAGGACATTGAAAGAGTGGAGCTTCAGATTTCCACTTCTGAAAGTGTATTTGGGGCTAGGGCCTGATCCCCCCCCGGCTACCCACTCTTGTCAGGCAGTTGTAGGGAGCGATAAGGTCTCCCCTCAGCCTCTTCTTCTCCAGGCTCAACACCCTCAGCCACCCCAGACGCTCCCCAGCAGCCTTGGGCTCCAGACCCCTCCCCACCTTCCTTGCCCTTCTCTGGACATGCTCCAGCCCCTCCGTGTCCTTCTGGAAGTGAGGGGCTCGACTATTAACGGTTGGGGCTGCAGTTGTTCTACAACAGCCAGATGCATCCAGCCTGAGGACATCTTGTGTCACCAAGGAAAATACCAGCGGAATCTGCCTGTTAGACCGTAGTATTTGAATTACCGAGAGCTTGTGTTTGTTCAGCGTCTTTCGTGCTTCACGTTAATCGACGCTGTTTATCTCTGACAGTGCTTTAACTGCCAGAAGTGCACAAACTGTGCCCGTCCTTGCGCGTTTCATGAGCTGTTCTTGACTGGGCCATGGGGCTAGGTAGGATGCTTCCAAAAATACAGTTGTTTTTTATGCTGGTGAGGTAACTGGTTTGTTTTATGGTGATTTGAGGCCAAGAGGATGGGAGGGCATGTGCTTTGAGTGCAGCTTCTCTTCAATAAAGCCATCCTTTCTTCCCAAGGCGCTTCAGCTAGGTCAGAAGATCAAGGACCCCATAGTGCTCAGTGAAACCATTTTGTGCGTGCACGTGGTTAGAGTTGTGCCCAGGTTGAGGACCTGCACCCTTGCCGGAGAGATGCATGTGAGGAAAGGGAGGGCATTCCCCTACAGGGATGTCCTGGGTTGCTAAAAGCATCATGAGGAACTATAATGCTTTTCAAGTTCCTGCCAATTTTTTGCTCAAATACCGTGAGATAGTGGATTGTCTTCCTGCAATTTGTTTTCATGGACAATACTTGCGTTGGTGAAACCACTTGAAGTGCTTGAGCTCCACAGAGAGACTGCAAGGCTGGTTGGCTGGCTTGGGCTGAGAGCAGTGGGCAGATCAGCAGCATGGTTTACAATAACAGACTCTTTCATGAGCATCAGACTCAGCTGGGATAAGTGAATGACCCTAGTCTGTCAAATTTTAGAAATATGAAGGGACCACATCCCATTTATTTGTAAGTTCTCAGGCTGTCTTTCTGGTGCTACAAGGTGTTAACTGGTGGTACCGATGTGAGTCCTGTTCTTAGCTGCTCCAAGGAGGCAGGACGGTTTGGTAAGTACAACAGACTGATCTCCAGTCTGCGTGCTGTCCATAGCACGAGTGATCCAAGATGATGATGGTGTCCAAACCATGCCCAAATGATCCAAGATGATGATGGTGTCCAAACCATGCCCATGGAGGCTCCAGTGTGTGGAGTGGCCTTTGCTGTATCTGGAAGTTGCTCTGATAATGATGGCTAAAACATTGCTCCTCACTTTAATTGCACGCATGTAGCTGCAGCTCGCTGTATTCCTGCATTTTGTTTCCTCCTTGCTGCTATTAATTTTTTAGGATACTTCTTGGAGCTTGCTACCTTTAGTAAAAGCTGTGACCCTTCTGCCTCACATTTCCTTTATTTTTGTTATCTTTCCTAATGCGAGTCCTGCTTCTCACCTTACGTGGTTCTCTCCAGCCCCAGGAGAAGTCGGTGTACCCCCCCCTTATCGCCGCCTCCATTGTTTGCTTGCAGTGTGCCTTAGTCTGCCCCTCTCTCCTTTAGCTGGATCCAGCAGTGTGCCCCTGGCCTCCCTCCGCTCCTTTCTACCCATTGCTTCTTTCTGCTGTCACATTGCATTTTGGAGATTGTCAGTCGAGCCTACGGAAGGACAACTCCTCCGAACACAGTAGGAAAACCTGCGAGTAGGTCCTTTCCAAGAGTCTGAGCTCCTGGAAAGCCCAGAAAGGGATGGGAAATCCAAACTTGCTTATCAAGACATAGAGGTGACATGAAGAGAAGGGTTTCTGGTCTGGAACGTGAGTGCAAGCTTCAGAAGCGGATGGACACTAGCACCTGGGTTCACTTATCCCAGCCTCGAGGTGTGGGATGCTCTTGCATTCTTCTTGAATGTTTTCAGTGCTGTTTGCAGTGCTGGCGTTCTGTGCTGAACGAAAGCAAGCGTTTAAAGAACCAAGGGGCTGGTTAATCTGTAGATTAAACCTGACGAAAATTAAGACTTGGTTTGGTTTTGTGGCCCTGATACTTGTTGAGCTGAATTCACAAACTCGCTTTCTGTGCTGGATACTGGGTACATCTGTGACACCCAATACAGTTTTGCCTTTTGCATGATGCCTTAAGGAATGCTTGCAGCTTAGGTGCTGTGTGGGTGGCTTGTGGGGTTGGCACTTGAAAATTAATGTTTGTATTTGTTTATTCAGGGAGAAATAAAACCAGTTCTGCTGTCAGTGGTACCCAGGTTCTGGCAGAAAGGAGCAGCCGGGAAGGATCTGCCCAGAGGATGCCTCGGCAGCCAAGCGTGAGCCGGCCGCAGAAAGCGGGAGCGTCTGGAAAGAGCAGTGGAGGAGGCAATAGTACCTAAGCGGGGCCTGTGGACCGGTGTATCTTGAGGATTGACAATGTGTATAAACCCTGCTTGTTAAAACTGCTTGTGCTGTGCATGTTAGCCTGACAAACATGTTTTGTAATACACGGAACAGAGCTGTTGTTCCTTATTTCCAAAGCTTCCTTTGGCAACACAGGCTGCTGGGGGTTACCTGAGGGTGGCTGGGGCAAAGATAGAGTGGGGAAGCCTCGAGGAGCCTGCAGCAGTGCTCAGGTTGCCCCAAAAAAGTGACAACTCCTCTCACAAGCCGGTGCTTCTTGCTGCCTCACTCCCTAAGCCCCATCTTGTTGCGTTCGTGCTAGTTGCAGCAGCGGGAAGCCTGGCTTGCTGCGTTATGAGGTGATTAGCACTGAGGGAGGTTGTGCGTTGGCCTCACTGAGCCCTGTGGTGGCCGTGGCTTGCACTGGGAACCTGGTCACCTGGTGGGGATATCGTCTTGTACTGCGACTGGTGGCCCTGCTCCCTTTGTGCGCCTGCTTACGTGGGCTTTAGCACCTTAATCTGAAAAGCAGTTTGACCCATCCCTTAGGATAACCACACAAGGTTTAGGCCTTCCAGCGATGATTACTCATTTATAAAGTGTTGCAGAACCGTTTGCCTAATGAGCCAGGCTGAATGAGGGGATCGTGCCAGATGAGGGTGAGAATTACTTCGTCACTTGGTGTAAGATCCGTGCAAGTGGCTAAAACGGGTGAGTGGGTTTGTTTCTTGCTGCTCATTGTTCCAGAGCACACCCAGGCAGCAGGTGGCCTGTGGTGGCCTTGGTGGGGCAGGAGCTGTTAGTGACATCACTTTCCCTCATTAGGAGTCAGCGCCTCCATTCTTTGGGGGGGAGAGGTGGCATTTCCTCTGCTCAGGGAGGTCTCGGGAGCCTGGTTCAGCAGCTGCTAAAATTCCTGACCAAGAGGGGAAAAAAAAGCTGGAGAGCACAGGTTTTGTACAGAATAGGAATGATGCTTGGATAACCCTACCTGGTAGATTCTTCTTGAACAATATTGTAATTAGCCTTTTTATTGCCCCCCTGCTTCCAGGGCTGCTGTTGCTTGGGGAGGATGGTGCGCTTGCAGCCCTGCTCCAGTGTGGGCTCTCCACGGGCTGCAGTTCCTTTGGGGAGTACGCGCTTGCGGGCGGCTGCTGCGGAATGTCCCCCCCATAGGTTGCGGTGGCCAATCTGCTCTGGCGTGGGTCCTCCAACAGCTGCTGGGGAGCCTGCTCCAGGGCATGGACTCTTGAGGAAGGATGGGCTGGGAAGATGAGGAGGTGGAGTTGTCCTTTATGTGAGGCAGCAGCTGGAGCTCTGCCTGGGGATGGGTGAGGAGCCAACTGAGAGCTTATGGGTCAGGATTAAAGAGCTGACCAGTATGGGTGACGCTGTAGTGCATGTCTGGTATAGGCCACCTGACCAGGAACAACAAGCGGGTGAGGCCTTCTACAGACAGCTGGAAGTGGCCTCACATTCACAGGACCCTGGTTCTCATGGGGGACTTCAGCCACCCTGATTTGTGCTGGTAGGACAACCCAGCAGGGCGTAAACAGTCCAGGAGGTTCCTGGGCAGCATTGATAACAACTTCCTGACCCAAGTGATAGGGGAGCTAACAAGGAGAGGTGCTCTGCTGGACCTCATACTCGCTGACAATGAAGGGCTTGTCAGGGATGTGAAGGCCAAATGGAGCCTTGGCTTCAGCGTCCATGAGATGGTAGAATTCAGAGTCCTGAGGGGAGGTAGCCAGGCAAAAATCAAGATTACAACACTGGACTTCAGGAGAACAGACTGATCTGCTTGATACAGCCCCATGGGATAAGGCCCTGGAGGGAAGAGGGGTGCAAGAAAGGAGGTTGATGTTCAAGGATCACCTCCATGCCTCGAGTGGTCCATCCTGACAATCCAGAGCTGTGTCCCGTGCCTGAGCTCCAGCTGCATCCCTGACACCCCCTCTTCGATCCGCATCCCACCCCTCTCACCACCTCATCCTAGTTTCCTTCAGGCCCTGCGGAGCTGAAGATGCTCCTGAGGGGTTGCCACAAGATGCAGCAGCTGGGGTGCAGTGTCCCAGACAGGGGCTTGCCACCATGGCACCAGAGCCTCAGGGTCCTGGGGTACCGGGGGCCAAGGCAGTGCCAGCCCTCGCCAACATTTGGGGCCTGTGGGTCTCCTGAGGCCAGTGCAATGGGCACCTTGGAAGGGACAGGATGTGGGGTGGGGTGGGAGGGGAGGGGAGGTAATTGGAGTCAGCCAGGGCTGGCATGGAGAGGAGCAAGATTGGCCAGGGCTGGTAGGGGTAGGGGCTAATTGCTGGTCTTTCCTGCCTGCTTCCTTCCCAAAACAGCTGCAGTGGGGTGAGAGGGAGGGATGAGACCTGGCTTTGTTGCAGAAAGAAGTGGTGTGTTGTGGAGTAAACACTCCTGTTGGAAGGGTCTCTGTGGAGCGGTAGACACAGAGCACCCTCTGTGGGCGCAGCCCTCTGGGCTGGTGGATGCAGGCTGGCTTCCCACCGGGAGCACCCACAGGGCGGGGGCTCGTCTCCATGAATGAAGAGGAGCAGAGGAACAATGAGAGGAGGGGGAACCCTGGGGACCTCCACAGTGCCCAGGGATCCCCCAACCCGGCTGCTCTCAGGGCTGTCCATGGGCCAGGAGGTGGCACCCATCATGATGGTCAAAGGGGGCTGCTCTCCAGGACTCTCTCTTGGACTGAGGGGTTGACTGCCTAGGGGTGAGGGACACATCATGGGGTGCGGGGGAAGAGCATTTGGGAATCATACAAGACTTATTTATGGGCTGTTCAGGGGGAGGAACCAGAGTTGGGGAAAAGGGGGGATCCAGGCGGTTTGGGGAGCCACAAATGTGGGAAAACAGAGGGATGAGGCCATTGGAGCGGCTGTGTATCAACCGTCTTAAGTACCCATCTCCCAGTTTGGGGTGTGTGTGCCTTCTGGGGGTACACGCTCGGCCTTGCTGCTGGCTGGAGCTGGGAACGTGGAGTCCTGGTGGTGCTGGGGTGCTGGATTCGGCAGCAGCTTACAGAGCATCCTGCGGGTGGGACACGACAGGCGCCTGTGCAGGCCGGCGGGTGCACAGGGCTTTGAGCAGTGCCAGTAGCTGCGGGCGTGTGCTAGCCCTGACGGCCAATGTTTGTTATGGGCAAAAACAATAAAACAAAGGCTGAGGGAGAGACAAAGGGAGGGGAGAGAACGCTGGCCCTGGGGGCCGGCGGGCGCGCGGCTCCCGCAGGTGCCGGGTCCCCCCCTCTGGGGCAGTGGGCCATGACGGCAGCCGTGACGATGTGTTTGCGGTGTCCCCGTTCGTGATGCCACTGCTTGGCGTGTGCCGCGAGTGGGCTGGTCGCTGTGGGGCTGCTATGCGACCGATCTGTGGGGCTCCGCGGGGGCCGCGGGCTGTGAGGTTCACCCTAGAACACAAGCAAAAAACAGGGTGGGGAAAGCAGGTCAGGCAGGGTCCTGGCACCCACTGGAGCCTCTAAGTAGGCAGCGCAGAGGAAAATCCCCAGCCAGCAGAGTGGCGCAGCGGAAGCGTGCTGGGCCCATAACCCAGAGGTCGATGGATCGAAACCATCCTCTGCTACGCAAACATATTTTTTTCCTTCCCTGATCCCCTCAGGTTTTTTTTTTTTCTCCCGATCTCTTCGCAGGCCCCGGGTTGCGCGACCTCGGCGAGGGCGCAGCGGGTCCCCGTGCGATAGCTGTTCGGCACTGGGTGAGACAAAATGGGGACCCGGAGAGGGTGATGAAAAGAAAAGCTGTGGCCCGTACGGGGATCGAACCCGCGACCTTGGCGTTATTAGCACCACGCTCTAACCGACTGAGCTAACCGGCCACGCTGGGACTTCTTCTGTCCCGCGCCCAACTCCGCGCCCGGCGCCCGGCGGGAGCGCAGAGGTGCCCCGGTCAAAAAAGCGCAGGGCGGGCAAGAAATAAAGCAGGCTAGCAGAGGATGGTTTCGATCCATCGACCTCTGGGTTATGGGCCCAGCACGCTCCCGCTGCGCCACTCTGCTGCAGCTATCAGTTGGTTTCTGGATGCATCCCCATCCACCCTGCCCCCAGCCCCGGGGGGTGCTCCCGAGGGGGGCCTTTGCCCGCACCCCAGCCCTGGGAGATGCCATAACTGCTCACAGTAGCTGCACCCCACATCCCCACAGCACGCACATCCCACGGGAGGTGACGCTAACACCCAAAACGGGGGGACTATGAGTGAACGCACTACGGTGTGTGGCTGTCCCATCTGAAGAGCTCTGACCTTCTCCCAGGCACTGGAGACGAAGTCCCCCACCGTGTTGCTGAAAGCCGAACAGAGGAAAAGCCCATCTGGGATCTTCCCTTTTTTGGCCAGCCTTGTAGGAGCTGCCACTCACCGGCTGGGTACAACAGCCTATGCAAAAGATTTTGGGAAAACAGGCAACCATCCCATGGAGAACACAAAAGAATGAAGGTGGGTGTATTTTTGCACAAGTTATTCACAAATTTGGTTTGCAAAAGTGCTGGCGGTTGGGAGATTTTAATATTTTTTGGGAAAAAATGCGAACATAAAGCCTGGGACCTGGGCTACTGAGCACATCAACTCTCAAACTGCATCAGTGTGCTCACAGTGGCCCCGTGGGAGCAAGGCTCAGGCGCAAAAGGAGGACGCCCTGTCAGTGCTGGGGTTTGGCTCCTTGCTTTGGAGGAGAAGCCGAGGCCATCACCCACGTCCTTACCCAGCACAGAGCCCATTTGGCCTTGTGGGGGGTTTCTGGCAAAGACCACCTGTCTTCCTCCCTCCTCCCTCCCACATCCCATTTCCAACGGGTGCAAGGAAGTGGGGTGGCCCTCCTGGGGAGCCGATGTTAGGCCACGTTGGTGGCACATGGATCATTTGGCTAATGCCTTTCCTCTTGTGTCCTGGGATGGCAGTGCCCAAGAGCTGCCAACCCCATCAACATGTTCCTGCCTTGCAGAACATCTCTGCGTCAGGTGTCTTGTTGGATTTTATTGATGGACGTGCCTGCTAACATCCAGTCAGTGAGGTAACAGCCAGACCTTGCGCTGGTGCCGAAGTCAGGCCTGTCACAAGCCACAGCTCTGTCCTCTGGTCCAGCCGGCTTAAGCCACCTGGGTGAGCAGGACCTGCTAAGGCATTGGGACAAGCAGCGGCAATGCACCACCTTGCAAATGCTTTGCCGTGATCTCCCAGGGAGGTCAGCCAAACACCCAACAAGGGCTTGGCAGGGGTACCAGGCTAGCCCAGCTAGTGGGGCACTTGCTGCCTGTGTGGTGAGGTTCTGCACCTTGCACCGTGGCACCGAGGCATGTACCGTGGCCATGGCCAAAGGGACCTCTCATGTTGAGCCATGTCCGAGTCTGAGAACTGGGATGCTGCAGAAGGTGCAGATGGGATACAAGGGCACACTTTTTGACCCTGAACACAGTCAAGCAGCAGAGCAGGTCATGCAGGGAGGTTGTGCAGCTTGGAAGTTTTCAAGACCCAGCTGTATGAATCCCAAAATAATGTGGTCTGACCCCAGCAGCTGACCCTGCTTTGAGGATGAGGTGGGACTCAAGATCTTCTGGGCCCCCCCTACCCATCTCGGAGTTATTCTGTCTCAAGAGCTGTGTCCATATGCTCTGCTCACCTGTGGCATTTGGCAGAATGTGCCTGCTCCTGCAGCCCTTGCCCATACCTTTCCCTTGGAGCTGCGGTGCTTGCCCTGCCTCTTCCCCATGGGAAACTCCCCACATTCCCCATTCCTCTGCACTTCCCCCTGTTGCTGGAGTGGTAGCCCCAGCTTAGCTTTGAGTTACCCTTTGCAATTTTTGCTTTTCAAGACTGACAAGATGGACACACAACATGGAAATGCATTTGTTGAAGTGAAAGGACCTGTATTTCCTGTTCAAAATGTGGGAAATTCCCCAAATTTCCATGCTTTTCATGTAAATTGTCCCTTCTCCACCCCATTCCCTCCCCAAAAGCCCCTGCCAGTTCCATACCTAAACCTCACTTCTCTCCAAATATCCCTGCTCAATGTTCTGGCCGCTCAGCACATCCTGACATCTACTTACCAATGCAGACACCTCAAAAAATGATTTCTGTTCTCCTAAACTTTCTTTTTTTTTGCCCTGCCTTGGGCTTTTCCTAGCACTCCCTCCCTTCCTGGCCCTCACACAGTGGAGGCCAGGCTCATTAGAAAGAGCTCAGGGAACACAGAGACGAGGAAATGGGTATGCACTTGCATTTCCAGCCCACGTGTCCACCAACCAGAAGTCCTTCCCTGCCTCTGCTGCACTGCCCTCCCATGGCACAGCCTGACGGCCCAGGGAAATCCTTCTCAAGGAGTCCTTTTTAAGGCAAGTCTTCCTGGAGGTACCTCATATTTTATGTGTGTCCTGAAATACTGTTTTCTTCAATACCCATTGGTCTCATGCTGCACAGATGGGTCTGGGGTTGTACCCCTCAGGCTCTGGGGTTGTACCTCTCAGATACGGTTTTGAGCTGTTCTGGAGTAATTCTTCCTGCTGCTGCCTTGCAAAGAGTTGCAAATAGCAATACTCACTTCTGACAGCCTGTGGCATCACCTTGGAGATATCTGAAAGCCATCTGGGCATGATCCTGGGCAACTGGCTTTAGGTGGCCCTGCTTGAGCGGAGGGCTTGGGCAAGATGATCTCCGGAGGTCCCTTCCAACCTCAAAAGTTCTGTGATTCTGTGACATCATGTAGTGGGATCCTTAACCACCCCCACACAGCCGGAGTTGTATCACACACATCTGTCCAGACAAATAATGGAGACAGAGCCACGGACCCTGGATTCAGTTTCCTGGCACTCTTCTGGAATGGCTGGGGGTCCTTTGGGCACACTGCTGTGCGCAACCCTTGACTAAGCTGCAACAGGGGTGAGACTTGCATCATCCTTGGCTGCTTGCAGTCCCCTGGATCATCTGCTACATTTGGCTTGGTAGATACAACACAGGCTTATGGGAAACTCTGACTTCTTTTGCCCTGGAACCAAAATAAGGTGATGTAGGACATGTCCAGCAGCACTCGTTACCTGTGCTCAAGCAGCCACAGCAAGCTCTTCTCAGCTGCTCACACCTTTAATGCTCCTGGTTGTACTGGCTGGATTGCCATTGGCTTTGAGGGGCAAGGAGGTGCTGACTTATGTGCTGATGCTTACAGCTGGATGTCACAATCTTCAGCTGAAGCCTATTCCTGTATCGACTGAATCTCTCTCCTTACTCTTTGCTTTCTGGTGGGAGGAAATGATCAGCAGGGGATGAACTTAATTAATGTGCCAGCAATCTGCTGGCCCATTTTTCCTGAAATTATGCACAATTTTTTTTTTCTAACTTTGCTGGAATTTTGCTACAAGTTAGGTTTGCTGAAGTCCTGTGCCCTTATGGCAGTGCTTTATTTTAGACACACCTGACAGCTAACTACTGTGTAGAAGAAGGGACAAAACATTTTGTAGTTCGTGTACACATTTTATGGCTTATTTCTGCAGTCTCTGCCACATTTTGGACAGTTACATGAATATATTCATTTATGCATTATACAGACTATGTACCTTTCCCTGTATTCTCCAGCAAAAGCTACAATGTCCAAACCCTTTACAGACTTGGAGGAATGCATTAAGTCTTTTAATTTTAACCTTTCAGGTGTGAACAGTTTTCAGAAAATCAGTGAGACTACTTAGGCAGAGGTACCTTGCTGAAGAATTGCCTCCTCCCAAATGTGCACCTCGGACCATGCTTTGCCTCTTTGTTTCGTAAGCTGTAGATGATTGGGTTCAGCGTGGGAGTTACTACTGCATGAGAAAGAGCCACCAGTTCCCTGCTGTTTGCCAAGAGACTGGACTTTGGCTTTGAATGTATCAGTTATGCGGCAGGACAGTGCCACTGCTGCCAAGTGAGCAATGCAGGTGAAAAAAGCTTTGCAATTCGGCAGATGGCATTTGAAGGATGGTGTGGATTATCTGGACGTAAGAGGCTGTGGTAAAGATAAATGAGATCAAAACAATGACAACAGCAGCAATGAACACAAGAAGCTCAAATGTGTCTGAACAGACCAGACCCAGAACGGGAGCAGTATCACAAAAGAAATGTCCAATCTCCTTTGAGTCACAAAAGGGGAGCCAAATAGCCAGCCAGTGAGTCCTACAGAAGGTGGGATACCAGCAATCCAGCACGCTATGACCACATGGAGGCACACGCTCCTGTTCATCCTTACAGTGCAGTGCGAGGGATGGCATAGAGCCACGTATCAGCCATATGCCATGGAACCCAAGGGGAAACACTCAGCAGTGATATGACAAAGTCAAGTTGTAGGGCACGGGTGGAAAAGGAGATGACCTTTCTCTCCAACAACAAACCCACAAGCACCTTGGGCACTATGTTTAGTGTAAAGCAAATTTCAATTAAAGCCCGTTTTTTTCAGAAAATAGTACGCGGGGGTGTGCAAGGCAGGGTCAGTGGTTGCAACTGTGATGACGAGAAAGTTCCCTGTCATCATGCTTAGCAACATCAGAAGAATTCCCTCAGAGAGGAAGACCTGAAGGGCAGCGAGGTGGGAGAAAGCCTGGAAGGTGATGTATGTCTGGTTTCTGAGCTCTGGTGCTTCAACAGGTTCCACGTGAGAGAGAAACAACACGGCATGTACAAGCTGCCGAGGAAGACACGAGAAGAAAAGTCTTTATGTAGGGATGAAGGAAAAAAAGTGAGCTGCTCTGAAATGGGTTCTGTGATTTACTAAGTGGGGCGATCAAATATAGCTGGGCAAATAACATTTTGAGAGGCACGCTAAAAGAAAGCAACTCATGACAAAAACAAGGTAATAAGAAAAACCAATGAGCTTCGGTGCAGACGAGCTAGAATTTTCCTTACAGTTTGTCTGTTTTCCCTTTCAATTAAGCCAAAATGTTGCCATGTCTACTCCATATTTCAGTTCAGTGGGAATTTTCTGACATATGTTTTCATCAGCAACTCAGCTTTTCTATCTGCAGTGTGCAAAATACAAATTCGCCTCCTACAGAACTGAAATCTGATTATGTTCTCTCCTCTATTTTTAGGAAAAAAAGGTTTTCCCCATTTTCACACGCACACACACACACATATATATGTATACACAGATTTCAAATAAAGAAGAATAAAATTGTTGATGTCACAGCCATAAGTTTGAAGCTTGAAGGATGGCCAGAAGATATGTTTTACTGTTTGGTCTTATCACCCCTAAAATGTAAAATACTGACTTGCTAATTTCATAATTTAAAAGAAATTATCATTGTTCTGTATTCAGTGCTGCTGGACAGTTGCTTATGAATTCAGTATTCTAAGAAAATTTTCTCTTGTAGACCATCTGCGTTCTACCTGTCTGTGTTTAAGTATTTGCAAGGTAGGTAACCATAGCCAAGGTAAACGTTTTCATTACCTTCTCAGTTTGTGCATCTTTACGCCAGCTACAGAGGTAAGCCAGAAATCTTTCACTGCAGAAGGCGGTGTTAGCTGGGAAGGGTCCTCCCCAACAGTTTGCAGTTAACTCACCCTCCAACCTGCACTTTGATCATCAGCACTGGTTGATCTTCCTATGTTTCTTCACAGTGAAGTGACGTTACAAGTCTGCATTGTTATAACACACAACCCCTTCAGTATGTTACCATCCCAACCTGTGTTCCCTCTGATCATCTTAGTGGTCCTCTTCTGGACTCTCTTCTATTTGTCAATCTCTTTCTTGTGTAGAGGGAGCCCCAAATCATAGAATCATAGAATCATAGAATGTTTTGGGTTGGAAGGGACCCCTAGAGGTCATCTAGTCCAACCCCCCTGCAGTGAGCAGTGACACCGCTAACTAGATCAGGTTGCTCAGAGCCCCATCTAACCTGTCCTTGAAAGTTTCCAGGGATGGGGCCTCCACTACCTCTCTGGGCAACCTGTTCCAGTATTTCACCACCTTCATTGTAAAGAATTTCTTCCTTATATCTAGTCTAAACCTACCCTGGTTTATTTTAAAACCATTACCCCTTGTCCTGTCACAGCTGGCCCTACTGAAAAGATTGTCCCTGTCTTTCCTATAGTCTCCCTTTAGGTACTGAAAGGCCGCAATCAGATCTCCCCGCAGCCTTCTTTTCTCCAGGCTGAACAAGCCCAACTCTCTCAGCCTATCCTCATAGGAGAGGGGCTCCAGCCCTCGGATCATTTTAGTAGCCCTCCTCTGGCCCCGCTCCAACTGTTCCATGTCCATCTTGTGCTGAGGGCTCCAGAGCTGGAAGCAGGGCACCAGGTGAGGTCTCACCAGAGCAGAGTAGAGGGGCAGAATCCCCTCCCTCAACCTGCTGGCCACGCTTCTCCTGATGCAGCCCAGGGTACAGTTGGCCTTCTGGGCTGCCAGTGTACATTGCCAGCTCATGTCCAGCTTTTCGTCCGTCAGTACCCCCAAGTCCCTCTCAGCAGGGCTGCTCTCGATCCTTTCTTCCCCCAGACTGTATTGATACTGGGGGTTACCCCGAACCAGGTGCATGACCTTGCACTTGGCCTTGTTGAACCTCATGAAGTTCACACAGGCCCACCTCTCCAGCTTGTCCAGGTCTCTCTGGATGACATCCCATGCTTCTGGTGTGTCAACTGCACCACTCAGCTTGGTGTCATCCACAAACTTGCTGAGGGTGCACTCAATCTCACTGTCTAAGTCATTGATGAAAACATTAAACAGCGCCAGTCCCAGTACGGACCCCTGAGGGACACCACTCATCACCGGTCTTCATCCGGACATCAAGCTGTTGACCACTACCCTCTGGATGTGACCACCCAGCCAGTTCCTTATCCACCAAACAGTCCACCCATCAAATCCATAGCTCTCCAATTTAGAGAGAAGGATGTTGTGGGGGACCGTGTCAAAGGCTTTGCAAAAGTCCAGATAGATGACGTCCATTGGTTTTCCTTTGTCCGCTCTTGTTGTCACACCATCATAGAAAGCCACTAGGTTCATCAGGCAGGACTTGCCCTTGGTGAAGCCATGCTGGCTATCTTGACTTATCTCCCTGGCCTCCATGTGCTTTAGCATAGCTTCTAGGAGGATCTGTTCCATGATCTTCCCAGGCACAGAGGTGAGGCTGACAGGTCAGTAGTTCCCAGGGTCTTCCTTTCTACTGTTTTTGAAAATGGGCACAACGTTGCCCTTTTTCCAGTCACCAGGGACTTCACCTGACTGCCATGACTTTTCAGATATCATGGAGACTGGCTTGGTGACTACATCGGCCAATTCCTGCAGGACTCTGGGATGCATCTCATCAGGTCCCATGGACTTATGTGTGTTCAGGTTCCTCAGGTGGTCACGAACCTGATCTTCTCTTACAGCAGGAGGGGTTTTACCATCCCGGTCCCCCTCATGCCATCCATCAACTCGGGAGGGGTGAGGAGAGAGGTTGCCAGTGAAGACTGAGGCAAAAAAGTTGTTGAGTACTTCAGCCTTCTCCTCATCTGCTGTTACCAGCTTGCCAGTCTCGCTCATCAGCGGGGGTACGCTTTCTTTAACCATGCTTTTCCGGCTGACATACCTGTAGGAACCCTTCTTATTATTCTTTGCATCCCTAGCCAAGTTTAGCTCCAGCTGCGCCTTGGCCTTCCTGACCCCATTCCTACACAACTGGGCAGTGTCCCTATACTCTTCCCAGGATGCCTGCCCCTGCTTCCACTGCCTGTGCAGTTCCCTCTTCCTCCTTAGTTTGACCAGCATCTCTCGTCTCAGCCATGCTGGTCTCTTCCCTTCTTTGCCCGATTTCTTATACCTAGGGATAGAGAGCTCTTGCGCTCTGTGGATCACATCCTTAAAGATCTGTTCTGTTCCCCTGTCCCTGAGGACCGTTTCTCAGGAAGTCCTTCTGACCATCTCCTTGAGGAGCTGGAATTTTGCTTTCCTAAAATTCAGGGTCCTGATTATACTCTTTGTTATTCCTATTTCCCTCAGGAGCGTGAGCTCCACCAGCACATGATCACTGCAGCCCAGCCTGCCTTCGATCTTGACATCTCTGACAAGCTCACTTGCATTGGTGACCACCAGGTCCAGTATCGCATCCCCTCGGGTATGGGTGTCTATTACCTGGCTTAAGAAGTTGTCCTCAATGCATTCGAGAAACCTGCTGGATTGCCTACAGCTTGCCATGTTGGTTTTCCAGCAGATGTTGGGGTGGTTGAAGTCCCCCAGCAGGACGAGAGCCTGTGAGCACGAAGCCTCACGGAGTTGGAGGAAGAACGCTTCGTCAGCCGGCTCCTCTTGACCTGTAGTAGACACCAACCACCAGGTTCCCTTTGTTGCCTCTCTCTCTGATTCTTACCCATAAGCTTTCGACCTGCTTGTGGCTATTCTTCAGGGACAGCTCTTCACACTGTAATGATTTCTTGATGTAAAGGGCAATGCCTCCACCCCTCCTTCCTTGCCTGTCCCTTCTGAACAGCCTGTAGCCATCAATAGCTACATTCCAGTCATGGGATTCATCCCACCAAGTTTCCGTAATGTCAATCAGGTCGTAGCTTTCTAGCAGCACGATAGCTTCCATACTCCTCTTGTTTGTTTCTCACGCTGCGTGCATTTGTATAGAGGCATTTCATCTGAATTGGCCTCGTCACCTTCATAGCAGAACACCCCTCGTTTCCCTTGAGGTGTTTCACAGGCTTTTCCTTGTTGGCTCCTACTACCTCAGGTGCCTCTGGCTCATGTCCACCAGACTTCAACTTTGCTGCAGCATCCCTGGCACGCTGCTGGGCAATGGGTTGAGGGCTCATACTAGCCCCCGGTCCTTCTAACCATTGCGTATCATCCCCTAGCCTGTCGCTGGCAAGCCCAATAGGTTCCCCTTCCCCCTTCACATCTAGTTTAAAGCCCTGTCAATGAGCCCCGCAAGCTCCTGGGCAAAGACCCTCTCCCCCCTTTGAGAGAGCTGGCTCCCATTTGACGCCAGCAAGCCCGGTGCCGTGTAGGCCATCCCACGGTCAAAGAATCCAAAGTTGTGGCGGCGACACCAGTCACGGAGCCACTTGTTAATAGATTGAGTCTGCCTGTATTGCCCAGTGTCTCTGCTCTTGCTAACACAGCTGGCTAGATGTCCCTTCTCCAGTGCAGGGACACATGCTGGCTCACGTCCAGCTTGCCATCCACCAGGAACCCCATATCCTTTTCTGCAGAGCTGCTCCTCAGGTGGTCAGTCCCAATCTATACCCATGCATCTTTTGTGCCATGGCCAGGACTTGGCATTTGTCTTGACCTTCATGAAGTTCCTGTGTGTGGCCTTCTTCCCCTGTCCCCAAATTTCTGTCATTTGGAAAGTCCTGAGGAGGTTCTCCATGACATCCTCCCAGTCACTGATGAATCTATAGAACAGCATTAGTCCCAGTATCAGCCCATGAAGAATGCCTCTTATAGCCAGCTACCAGCTAGACTCAGACTGTTGACCACTACCTGTTAAAGCCTTGATGGTCCAAACCATTCCGATGTTTTCCTATCCAGATTAGATCTTCCCAGTTTGGCTGCAAGGCTACTATGTCAAGAATTGCTGAAGTCATTAAATGGCATCCACCACTCTGCCCTCACCCACTCCCAGCCAGTCATCTGATCATGGAAAGGTGTCAGGCTGGTCAGGCATGATGTGTTTTCTGTAAATCTGTGCTGTTACACATCCTCTGCTGCCCTTCATGCACCTGGACATGGCTTCCAGGAGGATTTGCTCCATATTCTTTGAGGCTGAGGTAAGGCTGATTCCTCAAACCTTTCTTCTTGGCCGTCTTGAAGTCAGGCACATTTGCTTTTTTTCTGTCAGTGGGAACCTACCCCAGTTTATCAAAGATGACAAATACTGGTCTTGCAGTGGCATCAGCTACTTCCCTCAGCACCTTCTGCTGCACCCATAGGTTGGGGTGGGTTCAGTTTACTGAAGTACTCTGTGACTTGATTGTCCGCCACTGTGGGTAGCACCTCCCTTTCCCAAACTGTGCAACTACTTTGTTTCTTTAAAAAAAGACCCATTTCAGAGCAGGGAGGAGGTTTAAAAACAAACAAAAAAATTCCATATTTTTACAAGTGAAATATTTTCCTGAATGATCAAGAAAAGCTTTTGTGTTGTTTCTGTAAATAGCCATGTGGCAGCTGAGATGATGCCTGTCTACACTTCCCTGGCAATCTATGACTAGCAACAGTAACCCCCAGATGTTGCTTTTGGTCGTTCCTCAGAAGTAATCTAAAATAAGCTAAGTGCTAGAAGTGCTTAAATCTCTTAAATCCCCATGAAAGTCTTCACATGCAGCTCAGACATCGCTGTGTACAGGGCAGACATCTGGAGTTCCCAGGTGCATTCTCTTCTACCCTTTAAAAACATTAAATTACTTTTTTTTTTTCTTGAGCCATCTATACTAATTAGCATTTTTCTTGCCAATTTTCATTAGCAAATAGTATAGGAAATACTGGTGTACCTCTGTTTTCATGAGAAGCAATCCAGAGTTTCTGATATGGTGCCCTTGTTGATGATTTCAGATATTGCATCACCCTCTTCTGCCCTTTGGCAACACTTCAGGATGGTGAATAGTTTCCTGTAGGACCCCCAGGAAAGAGCAAGGTTCAGATGCTTCCGGAGATTGGAACCCCTCTCTGGGTTCATTACCAACTATACTCAGAAGACAAAGTATCTCCCTTGGTCTTGTAGCAGACTGTGAAAAATTTAAATTAATGAAAGTTAACTTTTTTTTTTAATCTCACATGAGTAGAAGCAGTAAAGTTAACAATAATTAGGTTAAAATTTAAATTTAAAATGATGTTTAAGTAACAAAGTGCAATTCTCCATATCGTGAGGTAATGCGAGGAGGAAAGCTAATTCCAAAACTAGTTTTTGAAACGTGCCCTAGGCCCACATTGAACAAAGTATTTTGTGCAGAGTAAGGAAACCTGGTAGCAAGTCAAAGAGAGGTTCACCAAACCTAACTTCAGACATCTGTAATCCAGTGGTTTAACTGTTGTTGACATACATAGTGACTTTTAAAATGTTTTAGAGTATCCAAGATATCTGCTGGCAAATATGATGGAGATCCAGAGGAAACCTGTCCTTCTGGAACATGACTGGAGACCAGCTAAGATGCTCCGCAGTGTCTCAAAAGGCACTGAAGGCCTCTGTTTGTCAAGTGGTTTGAATCCTAAATGTCTACATCTGGGCTTGTCGTAGGCACTTGCTCTATGATTAAAGGAGAGGAGCAGACACTTCTAAGGTGTAATTCATTGTAGCCTCAAAAGTCCAAATTGTGCAGGTAAGTCACAGTGTAGAAATGCCTTCTTCCATTTAGCGTGTATGCTGGGAAACTACGTGACCAACACCCATGCAGAGCTTGTACTGCAGATGTCTAAGTGTTAATGGAAATCCATTGGAGTAAATAAAGCAATATAGGCATTTCTGGACCTGGTTAATTTGGCCTATCATAGATATGTGCTATGGGACAGATAGCTGTGTGTTCTTGGGATAGGAGCTCTAGTTAATTGCCTAAACCTAGCCAAAGCATGAGAAAGCTTTTCCTGCCTCATGCAGCTTTGTGTGGCAAGTGGTACCTACTCCTTCCTATTTTTGCTGACCCCCTTTCCAGTCGTTCCCTCCTCCAGATCCCAGGGATGATTCCTGTTAGCCATTTCTTGCTCTGCTAACTGCTTTCACAAGCTGTATTTCCTTACTGTGATGGCCACCCCTGTTCCTACACTGCCTCTTCTCCGCTGCTTACTGCACTGCGACGCACTTCAGTGCAGTGTGAAGCTTTGCTAACCAAAATTTCTTTTATTTTATGTTAAATATAAGAACACCTGTAGCAATCAATTCCATAACCTACAGAGGATTTCTAAACATTAATAAAGTTTCAACTTATTGTGAACTGAATTTGGCTGTAGTGAGGAAAAAGAAAGCAAGCAGGCAGGCAAGAAGGTACCATGTGCAATAACACCTATGCAATGACATTCATGGATTTATTTTCCTTACTTTACAGTGCTCACTACACATTCAGGTTCTTTCTCCATACTATCCTTGTAGAGGAGTGGCTGAGTGAGAATGGGCATGATTTAGTCCCATTCGACAGACCCTGCTCTTAAGCAGATGTGGGCGGAACTATGACTGGAAGAGAAGGTGAAGCCCCTCCGCCTGACAGATGATCCGTCCCAGTCACAGTAGCGATGTAGTATGCGTATAACGGTGTTCTACCAATCACAGTGTGACATGTGTGTATGTTACTGTTTTCTGCCTATATATACTTTTGTTAGCTGCGCAATAAAGGAGAACGACCATACTCATATTGAGATTCCATCGTTACTCCGGGCCGGCTTCCCCCTCCGACATCTGGTAGCAGAGGATGGTTCAAGGTTAACGGTTACCGGCTCTGATATCAGTGCTTAGTTGGACTAAGTTTCACCGAGACTGCAGTAAGCAGAGAAAGGAGGGAATTGGGAAGCAAGGCATCTGGGAGAAGTGATTGGCCACTCGACTCCCAGAGCTTGTTGCTCGCTAATATCTTTTCTGAGAAAAAGGGGCGAGACAACGGATGCCGGGGGATGATCGAGGTGGCCTCTCGACCCCCGGCGGTTGCTTGCCTGACCTTTCTGAGAAAGGAGTGAGACAATGGATCCTGGGGGAGGTGTTCGACACAGATCGAGGTGGCCTCTCGACCCCCAGCTGAAAAATCTGGCACAGCAATGGAATTAGAGACTGCAGCCAGATTGCTCTCCAATATCCTCTCTAAGAGAGGTGGGGAGACTACAATGAAACAACTGATTAAGCTGATTAATTTAGGATGCCGATGGGGGCACTTTACCAACATGACTCTGCTATTTTCGGTTACTGAGTGGAAAGATTTTGGGGAAACGATGTGGCAAAAGACAATAACTGGGGACGAAAAAGATGAAAAAAGAAGTAAAAGCGGTCTGAGAGCTGTTGCGAGATTTGGGCGATTATATGTGGGAACTGACAATAACCGACCGAGATAGACATTCGTGGCTTTAGAACTACCTGATGGACTGTCATGGAACACCTTAAAGGACATGCGTGCAGAGATGAAAGTAGCGGCCGCGGCAGTACAGGCACTAACTCCACCGCCCCCCCCCCCCCGATGTGCCTACGATAGCACAGTGATTTTATGAAAAGGCGGAAGGACTTGGCTGTGGTTCATCAAAAAAAAGAAAAAAAAAAAAAAAAAAGGGCAGGGAGAGCAGCCGAGACATGTTCCAGCATATTCTCTCTGTGAGAGAACTGAAATATGATAAAAAGACTTTAAATCGCTTATTGCGATGGGGACAGTCACATGGGTTTTTTTTACCTGAACTCGAGATGCTTTTGATTTAGTCTGCTGGGATAAGCTAGGAGACGCGTTGTGGGATGAGGTTGGCAATGGGTCTAAGGAGGCTTTAAGTTCGGCATGGAAACTCATTACCGCGGTACTTAAAGATCTAAAAGCCGAACCATTGGTAGCCACCTGTGCCGCTGAAGCACTAGACGCGAAAAACACCAATGCAGAGGCTTACCCGGCTGATGCTAAGGCATTTTTTGGCAAGGAAAATGATCTGTACGGTATCCCCATATTGCCATCGGCTCCTCCTGAGGAACAGGAGGCTGAGTCAAAAACGAACGTACCTATGATAATTGAAACAGTGCTTTCCTCTCCGCCTCATATTCCACCTTTGCCAGAGACATTCTCTCCTGTTGAGGCGCAGGTGATTAGAGAAGAATTGTGTAAGCAAAATCAAGAAACGCAAAAAAAAAAAAACCCAAAAAAAAAACCCCCCCAAAAAACCCCCCACCGAAACCAAAACCAAACCAAAACCAAAAAAAAAAGCAAAAAATCATTCAGAAGTTAGCTGACTTGTCTCCAACTCCATCTGGAGATGGTCTGTGACGCAGATATGTTGTTCTTACAAACTGAGTTGTCTAGGCATAATGCTGAAGCGCAAAAGCAGATAGATTGATTGGCTCACCTGCCTGTGTGGGACGATGAGATTTTACCAGGGCTGAAAGAGTTAACAGGGCAAACGGCAAAAGTCCGAGTAGCCCTTGATGAAGGCCGGTATGCAGGCCACTAATTGCGCCTGAACAAGAAGAAAAACTAGGGAGGATAGCTGAAGAAGAGCAAAGAGAGTTAGAATACTGGAGGAGGACATGTGATGAGAACCAGGCACGGCACTCAGGGCCCGACTCACATAATTCCAACACTTTCCCTAATCCACAGGGCTCAGATAGGGACCCCCCTGATCCCGTTCAACGGTGGCACGGAGTAATTTGAAATGCAATCATCGAAGGGGGCTTTATGCCTAATACTACTGCCTTCCCTGTTCAGGTGATAGGGTGACATTCTGAGTGATGGCGTCTGTCTTTCTAAGTAACCGTTATGTGTGACAGAGCCCTGCTTTCCTGGGGATGGCAGAACACCTGCCTGCCCAGGGGAAGTGGTGAATGAATTCCTTGCTTTGCTTTGCTTTGCTTGCGTGTGTGGTTTTTGCTTTACCTATTAAACTGTCTTTATCTCAACCGGGGAGTGAGCGAGTGGCTGCATGGTGCTTACCACTACAGTCCCTTTTGGCATGAACGGTGTATCTGAAAAACATGGAGTTGACAGAATTGGAGTCAGATATTTGTTCGAGTAGTTTTTAAGATATTCTCAGCAATGATATGGGACTCAAAGGGTTTGAGATAACGGCAGGTTTGATTGGAATGTGCTAAATTGAATTTATAGCTGTTATTGCTGTTTAGCTATTAATCAGAAGGCGATGGGGCTTGCTTGCCTTACTGCTTATTAGAGTCCAGTGCTCGTTGCTGTTTTTTGCTTTTGCTGCTTGCTGTACCGCCGTACTACTTATCATTTCACTTTGCTGTACCTGGGAACATTTTGATAACTGCCATGGTGATGTGCCTGGGCTGGCAGATGGCCAGGGCATCGCTGCTGTTTCTGTGCTCCTGTGCTGGACAGGCTGTGGATGAGTCCAAGCCAGAGCAGGGGCAAGAGGAGGAGTTCATAGCAGTGCTAAACCCTAAGGTCTGGTCCAAAGAGACCAGGGGTGGAGATTGTAATGAATATACCTTTAAATTGTTGTAACCCATTATTTGAGTTGCATGTTCTAGGAATTACTATAGCAAGAACCACCTGAACCAACGGAGGACAAGCCTTACAAGAAGCAGTGCAAGTGCAGCAGTGACCTGACCTGAGCTGGCTTTGGTGCTCAGTTACTCCATGCAACACACCACTTCTCCTGTCCTGAGTGACCAGCATAAGTGATGGAGCCCAAAGTCATGGACTAAATTAACTCAATGGACATTTTGTGGACATTTCTGGACATCTTACAAGGGCAGTCCATAGACTAAGGGAATGATATCTGTGTAATGTATTAAAGGATGGGAAGGGGGTGGTCGTTAATGAAGATGTATTGGATGTGTGGGGTTTGATCGAGCTTTGCCAGATATCCCTGTATCTGTACTTCTTTGCAATTTGAAGAAATTGCCTTTTGCTTTGCTACTACAAGTCCCGGCTTGGCAAAAAGAAAAAGGGGGAGAAGTCGGTGTGTTACCCATAAGTGCCAAGCAGGTTTCAGGTTGACAGAGGGAGCAGAAGCCATGGTGCACGGTATTAGAATGGCTGTTTTCCGCCTCCTACCGCTCCAAAAAGTATTTGGCTTTAATGGTCGAGGCTACACTTGTGTCTTGACAGGTTCCGGACCTCTCTGTGTGCCAAGCAAGTGGACACAGCCTGTGGTACAGACACCTAACGACCATAACCTGAGAAAGGAAAAAGACCAGAACAAACAGGATGACATGGAAATTGGCATGGCTAATCTGCTGGAGGGTAAAATTCCTGGAGGAGTAGAAGTAGATGGGCTAATGACAAAGATTTCACCAAGATCTAACATCTGGGTCACGTTAGCCAATATTACAGGCCAGAGCTCCATTTGTTTAAGTTTGGCCACCCCAGGGGATCCATTTCGTACATGTCTAATAGGAACCCCTGTGTGGAGACCTGAGGAATTCTGAAGTTATGTTAGAAATAAGTCTGTATTGAATTTTACCATAGCTAATGCGACCCTGACAGCCCCAGGGTTAAACCCACAACAGCGGGATGGAGAATGGCAAGCCAAAATTGTGGAAAACTTGAATGCTACTCTGAAGTCCCCCCCGGAAGAGCTAGACCTACTGGGGTGTCTTAACGCCTCATCTGTTGGGAAACAAACTGGGTGGTTTAGTTTTGAGTCGCCCTCAGTAACAGACCTCAATACTGACCGTAAGAACTGGGCAACCGTGGATTCCACCCTCCATCCTGGGGATGGTTACACGGCTCATTACTCAAAGATTAACCAGACCGGACAGCCGGCACGGGGAATCCCTAAAAGTCCGCACAGGGGACCGTGCTACCTGGGGAAATTGGCTCTATTTCACCCCAGCTTAATAAACCTCATGCAGTGGTCAACAAGTGACATTGGTTATAGATCAAAGAGAGAAATCCATGAATTAGTTTGTAACAACGAAGGAAGCCCCAAGTTTTGGTCAACAACCTGTACAGTGTTCACTTCCCTCTTTACCCCAGGGGCTCAGCCAGTTTGGTATATCAGGATGGCTACGAGTGTTGGTTGAAAAAGGTTTGACCCTTGTAGTAATAATTACAGTAGTCTGCATAGTATTTAGCTGCTTGTTGTCATGTGCTAAGAAAATAATGTCGCACTTAATAGAACAGATCTGGATTGTCCTAAAAAAGAAGGATGGCCCCCCAGATGGGACACCGCTTGTGAGTCTCGACAGATCTGTGGGATCATGGGATCTCCAGCCGGCACCGAGGGATTCTGGGGGAGAACCTCTGATTCCCGGACCAAGAGATTCTAAGCAAGTCCCCTGGAAAGGTAATAAGGTACAATAACCCCGGAGTAGAGGGATTTCTTGAACAACAGGGCCACAATGTGTTGTGGAGCTATGTGGACAATCCAGGTGTGTAACTGATATGATAAAGAGGGCTAGTCCTGGAGTTCGGTTAGCACAAAAACAAAGAAGGAGGGATTGTGGATACATTCCTAGCAGAACAAGGACATCAGGTTCTGATAGGGTTGGAATGCTCTTAAAGGGGAAATGCTTAGTTGCTAGAATAGAGAAGCAGTAACCGCAAGTAGGGTAAAGTAACCAATGAGTGAGGCTTTGCTGTATATAGCCAATCGCTATTAGAGGAGAAGTGTATGGACAGTGTGTTACACCTATGAAATTATTGCTTATACTGGGTGAACCCTGCTCTGCTCTATAAGCACACCTGCAAATGTCATTGATGGTCCTTGCTATTTAGGTAAACTAACCATGTTTGCACCATCTCTTAGTCAACTTAGGAATGTTGGAGCCAAACAAAACGTGCCTTATTAACCCCTGATTGTAATGATAATGTTGAACTTTTATCTGTAGCTGCTCGCGTTGCTTTAGCTGTTTTTGTGCCGGGTGCTGCTGCTGGTAATGCCTTAAAGAATCTAGCACATCTTGCCTGTTGGTCAGAGAAGCAAAGTAATATAACAACGAAGGTTCTAGGAGAATGAATGTTAGATCAAAAGGGCCTACGGCATGCTCCGTTACAAAATCGTGCTGTGATTGACTTCCTACTATTGGCACAAGGCCATGGGTGTGAAGATTTTGATGGCATGTGCTATTTTAACCTAAGCGATCATAGTAAGTCAATCCATCAGTCAATTGCCTCGATGAAGAAGAACTTAGAAAAAATGCAACAAGATACCAGTCCCTGGGACAAGTGGTTTGAACAATGGGGACTAACAGGATGGGTGAAAGATCTCTTTAAGGAAGGTTTATGCTTGTTAATGCTTTTGGCTGTAGGACTAATAATTATCATTATTATAGTAGGTATTATGAAACACTTATTATCCAAACTAGTATCTACTGTTTTGCTTGTGCAAAAAGAAAAAGGGGGAAGTGTGGAGGAGCGGCTGAGTGAGAATGGGCATGATTTAGTCCCATTCGACAGACCCTGCTCTTAAGCAGATGTGGGTGGAACTATGACCAGAAGAGAAGGTGAACTATGACTGGAAGAGAAGGTGAAGCCCCTCCGCCTGACAGATGATCCGTCCCAGTCACAGTAGCGATGTAGTATGCGTATAACGGTGTTCTACCAATCACAGTGTGACATGTGTGTATGTTATTTTTTTCTGCCTATATATACTTTTGTTAGCTGCGCAATAAAGGAGAACGACCATACTCATATTGAGATTCCATCGTTACTCCGGGCCGGCTTCCCCCTCTGACACATCCTGCAAATGACAGCAAGGTTATTTACCTATTTTGGTTCTCTGCTTATTTATTTTTAAGATGTACAGCTCTATATTGCTAAGCTTTATTCAGATTGACTATATTCACATGGCACACAGAGAGGTCCGGAACCTGTCAAGACACAAGTGTAGCCTCGACCATTAAATTGTGCCTAAACCTGTGGGTCATTAAGGATTGTTACTCCTTTTTTATTTAATGGGAAGCAGTCCTCCAAAAGCCAGCAATTTACATGTCTGTTTTCGCAGAGCTTCCTTGACCTCTTTGTTTCTCAGACTGTAGATGAGAGGATTGACCAAGGGAGTGAGAGTGGTATAAAAAACCTAGAAGACTTTGTTGGGGGATATTTGGGTATCATGATGGGGAAGGACGTCGACAGTTAATATTGACCAGTAAAAAAGAATCACCACAATAAGAAGTGAGGAGCAAGTGGAAAAGGCTTTTTTCCTTCCAGTGGCAGAAGGAATTCTCATGACCGTGATGACGATGTAGAGGTAGGATGAGAAGGTAAACAGAAAGGGAGGCAGTGAGCACACACCTGCCACAACAGAAGTGGCAAGTCCTGCCATGTGAACATCACCGCAGGAAAGTTTTATCATTGGGAATGAGTCACAGAAAAAATGTTCAATTTCTAAAGAAATGATCTCTTTCTTTCCATTGATAATAGCAGGAGTTTAGACATTAGCTCAGAAGTCAGGTTCTGCCATGCAGACTGCACCCCCTTTTTGATGTTGCCCACCACACTTGGGGCGGTGACAAGACACTATAGCAGTGAGGGCTGTGTAAGGACACCCATGCAGTAACTTGCAGCTGGACCACTTAGCATAACTTTGGGAGACATACACATTTCTTTCCACAGCTCTAACTTTAAATTTTCCTTTAAATTCTTGTTCATTCAACCCCCAATTTTTAGCCCATTTGCCAACACCTGACAACTGAAGTGTCCCCCGTTTCTTTGTCAATCAGCAAACCTTTCAGACCAACCCTGTTTCTTACCTAAAACCACAGGAACACTGAAATCCAATTAAAGAATCTTCTACCTCACAAGGTTTTGTATCCATCTTTATTTTCTTATAAAGCTCTCGATTGTGTCATTAAAAAAGGAAAAAGAATTAGAGCTCCTTGTTTTGCAAAGCTCCACCCCCCCAAATAATTACCATATTTTGGTTTTTTTTGAAATATACCAGCTCTTCCTTTCCATTCTGTCAGGTGGAGAGTTTTCCTCCCTTTGCCTCACTCCTTAGAAACCTTTTCAGAGCTGAGACAAGTGAAACACCCGAGGGGATAATCAAGCAAACAAAAGCCTTGGAGAAGTCATTGTCATCAACCTCATCTGCACATTCCTTTCTTGCACACTCTGATGTGATCAGCATTTCCTTAGCCTACATTTTGATTACTTTTGGGCCTGGATGGAATTATATCGACAGATAGGGTGACAACTGAGTGGCAGATGACTGTGATGATCATCATGGCTATCAAGTCAGCACTGGGTTCTACAGATGTGTTGTTGTCTAAAACTAACTAGGGCCTGGATTTAATGCCAGGCAGCTACTCAAGTGCCAGCTATTTCAGTCATCCTCTGGAGATGCTGGTCTACCTTCTTTTTCTGCAGGGGGACAGTGTTCCTAGCTGTGGAATCACAAATAAGTGAGAAGATTGCTCCAGGTCCTGGGTTTTTAATCTCAGCTTCTTAGCTTGCCTTTAGGAAGGCCAGGTAGAATGTGATTTGTTAGTCAATGTTCAGACTGCTTAGTCTCCAAGACCAGACAGAAACAGCTTGATGAATAAATATGTCTTGGCAAAGTGCAATTTTGCATTGGCTTGGTGGGCCTCAAAAAGAAAAAAAAAATCATAAGAACATGGGGAAATTCAAAGACCACATGGAAAAAGTGAAGTCACAAAAAAGTAGAAGGGGAAGTTGTATTATGCAAACACCGCTAGATGGGAGTGTAGTCAAAACAATCTGAAACATCAGTTTTTATCATGGTGACTTCGGCCTGTGCGGGTGAAGAAGCTGGTCCTAGCTGAACTGCAGAGACTGAACGCCATCCATTTTGATTGCTAACATGAGATGGAATAAACCTGTCTCAAAAATACAAACTCTATGTGTTGACTTTCACATGGGATACCCTTAGTTCCCCACCAAGTAGCTGCTCTGTCCGTTCCATGATAGAAATAAAATGCTGTGTTCAACCAGGTAGTCTCAGCTTCACGATTGCCACGGCCTCTTTGTGTATAATCTAGAGGCTTTAGTTTAGAGGTCAAGATGCACCAGAAGATAGATCTCTGTTGCTAAAAAGATGCATGTGGCATGTGAACAACTTAAGTATTGGAATAATTTCAGTTTGCTGTCAGACAAAAAATTGAAAACCAAGTTATATGAAAAAAAAGACACTTCAGCTTTTTTGAATTTCTGCTCCATTTTTATCCTCTGCCTGATATTTGCCATGTGCTTGACACTGAAGTCAAGTGGCAAAAGCACTCAAGAGATCTGGGGTCTAGCCTAGATCATGCTGAACTCTCCCTCTGATGTAGACTGAGAAGAAAGCACCTCAGGGTCTGGTATCTGCCAAAGGCACCCGTGCTAATAGTCTGTGTGTACCATTGACTTGGCATCCGTGCTAATAGTCAGTCTGTTCACACCATTGACTTGGCCTACTCTGTCCTTCCACCTCGGGGGGCTGGTTCCTCTTGTAATCCTCACCTATTTCCAGGTTTCTCCTCTTCTTTCTGGAGCTCTGCTTCAGGTCCTCCTTTGGGGGAACTCAGGCAATACTGACACAGTAGCTCTCACCATCTGTTTCAGGTCAGAAACTCAACTGTGGAAAGCACCAGTTGTGGTGTGGCCCAGCAGAGGCTGTGCTCTGAAATGCTGCTGCACATCCTCGTGCCATACATGAGTGCCTGCATCAAAGGGATGTTATAAAGACACCATCCAAGTGGGTTGTGATACAGTCCCCTCCTACTCGATATGACAGATACCTGGCTCACAGTGTCTTCATTAGGTACCTAGATGCCTTTGGAAAATGGAATATGATTGGAAATAATATGTGTGTGGGATGGAGAAAGTAAAATTTATTAGTAAATTTCAGTACAGCATTAGCATATTCTAAACTTTAAACAAGAATATTATGGGGAAGGTTCTACCCAATTGATAAATAATTTAAAATTTCCATTAGCAAAATTATCAAAGGAGATTTTGTGTTCATACTCAAGAGCATATAATGAGTCACAAGGGACTTCTGAGCTCGTCTTGGCTCCAGTACATAAGGACTGGACATTAAAGACAAAGCAAATACTTGGAAAGAACAGGTTCTTGGCTTTCACACAAAGATCATGAAAAGAGAAGATAGCCTGCAGAATCTGTGCTGCATCGCACAGCATGGTGTGGGCAGGTGTCAGAGGGACCCCAGCCCATGACAGGTTACCATGGGGGTAAGCCTGACCAGGGGGAGCATGCAGACTTGCAAAGAGAGTGAATGAAGAGCTGATGATAAGATTAATTTCTGACTTTCTGTGTTTTTCCATGAGCGGAAATAATTGCCCATGTGCTAAACTGTCAGGTTCATCTGTTACTGACATCATTTTATTACGCCAGTCACAGCTTTATCTGAATGCCCCAATATTTTTAGGTGACGAGACGTGAAACAAACTGAACAAACTGTGTAGATGGTCCTCCCCATGCCCAACGTTTCCCTACCTTGTAAATCCACTGGGTCACCCAAGATGCAGAATAGAAGAAAACTTGCATGAAGATTGCCTAGTTGCAGAACCTAATCCGATGTGACCGCAGGCTAATGCCATAGGTGTGGGTAGTTTTGAACACCTTTCCCCATGGTGGAGCAGCTGCAAAGGAGCATAAGTGTACAAATGTATATCCAGAGCACAAAAATTAAGGATTAGGGTATGCCTCTGCAAGACAGGGACACAAGCCAGGACATCAAGCCAAAAAATGTCATGTAACCATCCATACCTCTTAGAAAAGAAGAAAATTGTCTTGTCCCTGAAGCATACCAACAGTGATTGAAACAGAGATAAGACAATTTGCTTTTTCATAGAAAATATTGCTTAAATGCTTTAAGAGTTGGAATTTTAAATAAGTTATCAGGACATAGGGATTGGATCCAAGAATTAGGCGGAATAGTGCATCTTTATCACCATGCATGGAAAACAGTTTTTAAATTTTCAGATTACATTTTAGTATTTGCTTTCCCCAAAATTCTGCATGAAAAGCAAATCCTCAAGCTGCAGAAAAGCAAAACCAAACCTGCATTACAGAATTCATCCTCCTGGGATCTGGTGATTTACCTGACCTCCAGGTTGCTCTCCCCCTACTCTTCCTGGTGACCTACATGGTGACAATGATGGGGAACATTCTCATTCTCCTGTCAGTGGTAGCTACTCAGCACCTCCACACCCACTCACACCCTTATCTCCCAGCAGTGATGTCTTATGATGGATATGTAACAGTATGCAAGCCTTTACATTCCATCACCCTTGCAAGCTTCGCATAGCACTAGTCGCGGGGGCCTGGGTAAGTGCTTTTATGATCAGCTTTGTTATCACACTTCTGATGTCACAAATGGTGTACTGTGATCGCAGTGAGATTGACAGCTCTTCTCAGTGGTGCCCAGTGACAGGTCAAGGGGCCATGGGTACAAACTGAAGCATGAGAGATTCCAGTTGAATGTGAGGAAGAACTTCTTTACTTTGA
>JADKXX010001440.1:0-24955 GCA_017310255.1 Butorides virescens | reverse complement strand
AAATGTGTCCCCAGCTCTGCTCCCTGTTTTGTCCAGGAGGCTGCTGCATAGGGGAGAGAAGGGCTAATCCATCCAGCTGTGACAGAGAGATGTGGGAGGAGGTGTGCACAGGCCTTCCCTTTTTCATGTGTGCAGATGAGTTGGATTTTTTGAAATGGCTCCTCTCTGAAAGGCAGAGATCCTTTGTCCCGGGACAGGCAGAGCACAAAGAGCACGCAGTTCTCCCCAGGTTAGTTGCTGGAAGGCCAGAAGGTGGTTTGTAGTGTTTGAAGCTTTGTAATGCTTGAAATAAAATTTGGTAGATGTCAGCCATGTTCTGGCTCTTCGAATGGAGTGTGCTCCATCTTGTGTTGTCATCTTTGTTCCTCTCTGGCAGGTTCCCCTGAGCTCTTTCCAGGTACCAGTGTTCTCCTGCTTTTGTTTCTGGTGTCTGTTCCTACCCTACTCAGGAGGAGAACATACGGGCAAAATGTGCTTTGGCCCAGGTAGCTGTGAAGGAGAAGGTATCTTGTGCTGTTGCAAAGGGTCCAAATGCTGTCCAGTTTGAAGCAGGACTGGCAAGATTCATGTCTGATGCCCTTGCTGCTGGAGATGTTCTGTGCCCCCAGAGCTGGGGGGTGAGGTGCCATCCGTATGCAGTTTCTCTGGGTATTTTCTGACACCTGTCCTGCCCCCCCCACCCCTCCATTTAGTAAAGTCATAGCAAGGCACATCCATGCTCTCAGAGTTGCACTTAAGGATCTTTGATGTCTCCTTATCTGTTGAGCCATCTGTCCTGCTATGGCAGATGTGTGTTACTTGCCTTGGCAGGATGTCCTCTCCAGTGACAGGCTTTGTCTGGGTGCTGACTGGTCCTGGTGCTTCACCCAGCATCATGTAATGAAGCCCACAGTGAGACTGCGAATGGCATGCTTCTGTGGAGAGCTGTTGTGGTGCATTTGCCACCCTGACTTCTCCACAGTAGCTCTTCTTAGAGTATGTGTCTTTGGGAGGTGCTTGGTCTTTGAACTCTTCTCTCCAACTCTTACTCCCTTTTGCTTGCAGTGTATGTAATTATTCCACAGCTGATTGTTTCCAAAACAATCTTAGTGAGTTATACGCTGCTGTGACCTCCTCGTTGTCATGAGCTCATTGTGCTGCATATGCTCCCAGTATAAGCTGCTGCTCTCTGAGGGATCTCAGAAGAACACCTTCATGACATTTGTGTCCTTTCTGTGGGAGAGCACTTCAGAGAGGAATCTCTTTAACCATGTAGCAACAGCATCCACAATGAGACCTTGAGTTCCTGTGTAGTTTTAGGTGTTTCCCTGACTTCTGAAGCCAAATCCTTTCAGGAGACCCTGACATGGCTACGAAGAAGGTGACCATAATCATGTACAGCAGCAAGACTGAGATGCCATCCAGATAAAAGACAAATAGTGAGGCTGAACGTGTCAAATGTAAGACCATCAACTGTGTTACTAGGCCTAGATGCTTTCTTTTTGCTAATGTCTTTTTACCATGCATTTTGTTTCTCACAGTATTTGGGACAATAAGAAAAAAATAGAAACCACCTATAGATCTATCTTGTCACTGCTGATCAGGTTGTCTTCTAAGCCAGGACGTTGTGAGTACTGATCTTGTGCAGGGGGCCTGCTAGAAGTGTGTGATATACGTTTTATTTTATGCATAGGTCTTGTAAACAATTGGAATGCTATTCAGAGCCAGGAGAATGATTTAAAGCACTTTTCTTCTCAATTTCAGATCTGAGAAGAGGCTAACTGTCCCCGCACGGTTTCAAAAGGAGTTGCAAGTTCACCTGTCCAGAAGCTCTTCCATAGATTCAAATGGTATGTTTGCCCATTAAGAAAAATTTTTGTTGACTACTCAGATTGGGTGTCATCTTAAGAAAAATCCATTTTAGGACTTGCTGTGAATGAAGATAGGTTTGGGTGAGAAACCAAGTTCTGTAAGTGAACTTTCTCACTCTGATTTCATGGTGCTGGGGAAATGTGTGTGATTGCTTGTCTGCCTCTCTGTTTTCTAGGAAAATTCTTGTGTTGTGTCAAAGCCAATCACAAAGCTAGTCTGAGTAACTTGGAATAGGAGGAGTATGCTTAACTTCACTGCCAGGATAGGGATCTGGTATAGGAGAGTGAAATCCGGGCTTTCAGGAGTAAGCAGCACACTAACATAGCTGTCCAGAAAATACCCTTCTGTGTGCCCGGCTCCCAGCAGTCATGCAGTTGATGAGCAAATGATGGTTGCTTTCTTTGAGACCTGTCAGGCTGATTTGTGAAGTGTCAGGTCTGGTAGAAAATACACCCCTCCAAAGGGAGGAGAGGAGTAGAGATGAGGGAGCAGGCTAGTGATGTGAACCTCCAACTGGGATAATGACTGCCTTGCTCCTACACACAATGTATGAAACTGTCCAAAGTAGCTAGACCGTTGCTGCCTCTTTCCCTGCTCCGCTGGAGGGCTTCCATGGATGCAGTAGCACAGAAAGGCTGGGTTCAGACTTTTCCTCAGGACACATCTTAGAATGAAAGGCAAATATTGGTCTGTTTTGTACATCTGTCTGAATTGTTCTGTATCTTTGTTGTGTTTGTACTCATAAAAAAACTATCTTGTGTCCCTCTTGGGACACTGCCTCAGTGCAGCCTCTCAGCAACAGCATGGCTGAGGGTTCTGTAACCTCTTCCAGGATCCCTTCAGAAGCAATGTTTAGCAACTTCTTATGAAAATAACTACAGTGATTGAAAATTCAGCTTCAGGTTAGTTACTAAATGTCTGAGGTTTCCATGGCTTTTTCCAATATAAAGTGACTGAAACAGCCATGCTGGGCAGGAGAGCTGCATTTTAGAGTTGGTGTTATGCTGTCAGCTCCCATGTTTAATTTTTAAGTAGGTTGGTAGTCATCTGTCTTTCTCTCTGGTAGTAAGGCTGTATTTACTTCAAAGGTGTGTTTTTGTTTAACAGATAACTTGAATACATCCATTACAGAGACACATACTGTTGCTTCTGGCCCTTCTGCTGCTCATGACAATGAAGTTCAAAGTCGCATTAAGGAGATTCTGAGCAAGTGCAGCAGTGGTGTCTGGGTGTCAAAGATGCCACAGATCTACCGGGAAATGTACTGGGAGGAGCTTAGCACAGCAGTGCTCAGTCAGCTTGAGAACTGGCCTCATGTGTGCACAGTAAGTATTGAATGTCTTTTTTGCGAAAGATGCCAGTACCCTACAGATTTCTGAGTGTTCATTTGCCAAATGTTATTTTATGTAGCCCTGCATTTCCTTTCATGATCTGTAGCAGTGAAGGAAAAAAAAAAAGAACACCACCACGCCTCCCATCCCCCAGTTGTAATAACACAAGGTCAACCTCTGTGGCATTCTGGAGCAAGTGCTGCGGGTTGCTGGGTTGCCACCTTTAACTAACTCCAACACTGACAACCCAAGCAGCAGCTGATGATAATTGTTCTCCATGCCATGGCTTTTTTTTTTTCCCCCCTCCCATTGCATTTTATGCTTTTCCTTCTTGGTGGGTTTATAAGCTACCAGCAAATCCTGTGTGCACAGTCTTAGGTCTATCCACAATTACCTTTCTGTAGACTTTTCCACAGGTTTTTCTCACCTCTTAAGTCAAGGTTGCGGAATTTTGCTATGTAAGTTAGGCTTATGATACAATAAGAGATGAAAGTGAAGTGTGGTAATACTGGGGGGACAGATTACAGTTTAATCCCTTCCTCCTCCCCCCCCCCGATGTCTGTTACATCTCGATCACCAGGGGCATCTTTGTTCTTCATATTAAGAGTTGGTATCAGGCTGAGCCTCCACTTACAGGTCTGCCAGTGGAGTTGCCACCATCACTGAGTTAAGGGTCTTCAATTGCTGTGCTTTTATCTCTTCTTCTGCACTCATGGTTCATTTAGATTATAATGCAACTTTGCATCAAGGCTTTGTTTAGCTTTACTTTAATAGGTCAGTCATATCAATGAACACTTTCAACTTCACCATCTGTCAAACTAGGGTACTGTAGGCACGAGAAGGGTATTGAAGTAATAAGAATATCTGTCTGCTTGAGCTGACTTTCCATGTACGTATTGCTAAGGATTTTCTCGTGTAGTAACTTTAAGTGCAAAAAAAAAAAAAAGTTTCATGGAGATTAAATAATTGCTCTTCAGGAATAACACTATTTGCATGTCTGTATGGTATTCTAACTTACATATAAAATGCATTTGTGATATCTTACTATAGACATCAGTAATGTTATGCAGACAGCAGCAATTTGTTTTGCTGGTTGATGATCGGTTCCTGTGTTATCCATAGAGCAAGCTGTTATGTTCTGAGTTACTTAATTCATTCAGTAAATTTTAGTCTTTTTCTTAGAAAAAATGTCACTGTTCATCCAGGAACTTAGGTCTGTGTCCATTGTACATTTGCTTGTTACCTGTTGGGTCTACCTCTTCTTTCTAGCAAGCAAATAAAGTAATTTTAGCATAAATAAGTAGTCATTAAATTTGTGGAAACATAATAATACAGCAGGCACAGTATAACAGCAATCAGAACTATCAGGTTGTCTTGGCACAGTCAGTCTTATTGTAGAGAACTGTTAATGAGCCTGTAAAGCCTGTCTTGGTTTACTGATTTACATAAACCATAGTCATGGCTCTGGCATGGAAAGTTTGAACTGGGACCCAGGCCTTCTCCATACATTTCTTAAATATAATCAGTGTTTATGCCTGGTTCAAACAAGTTGTCTGTAGGTGTACAGCTCTGCAGATCCTTTGAAATGCCAGAGGGCAGACTGTACTCTTCAGTATCAGTAAAGATGCTTCTATGACTAATTTCTGAATTATTTCTGCCTTGTTGGGTGTTTACACAAGGAGTGTCTGCCAGCATCAGAAAAACAGAAAACATGCCTGGTGTTTCTCTCTGTGCCTTCTTAAAGAATGCATACTCATCAGTAATAGCTTAGTTACAAATGAGCAGACAATAAACCTTGTAATAAGCTTTCAGCATCTCCAAGCTCATTATTTAAGGACTCTGTGGACACTTCTGAATAACTCACATCCCTAAACTTTTCTCTGAAAGGAAGGGATTTAATTTCTGCCTTCTGGGAAATGATAATTTCTGTGTTTAGGTTACAACCACCAGTAATGGAAACTTTTCCTATCTAGTGAGCTGAAGTTTCCAAAAATCACTAAGTTGCAGGCTGACAATCTTGTGTTCGGTCTTCACCTTTAAGGCAAGAGGACCTACTACAAAGATTTGAGGCTGACCTGTTTCTCCATTGGTCTGTTACCTTCCTTCTTTAGGTTAGCTTGCTTGAGCATTTTGCTTGTAGCAACATATTTTCACAATTAAATGCAAAAGTACAAAGTAATTATGTCATGGGTAGCACTCACAGATTATAGCCAAGCCTTAATGAGCAATTGGGCTGACAATAAATATGCTCACCACTGTTATATAATACCCAAAAAGTCTGCTGTCCAGACAGGCTTCAGTCAGGAGAAGAAGAGTCTGCTTCAGCATCTGTCAGGTCCACAGTGTTGCTGAATTGTCTGCTTCCATCTCCTGCAAGACTAGTGCTTTGAAAAACGTGGTGACTGGTGGTGATCCTCTCAACTTCATTTTTTTTCTATCAGAATCTTATACCTTTCCATTTGATTAATTACTTTATCATCCATCTTTGAGCAGTCAGTGATCTCCATTTTATCCATCCTACTCCTGTCTCATTTCTTATCTTTCTACAGATTTTTTTCACAAGTCTTTCTCAGAACTTAGCAAATTTTATTATTTAGAATTCTGACCCAAAGTAGCTCTGCTGTGTTTGGGCTCAGCCTTGAATCCTTGGGGTACAGGCAGCTGAACCCCTGAGGGCGAGAGAACTTTGCAGCAGAGGTATGAGAGTGAGAGGGATGCAGACTTATAAACAAACAAGTTCTCTTTTTTTGGAAGTCACAAATAACCCAAAGTAATAATAAATTTACTTTTGGTACTGCAACATGTCTGGTGGTTCCCTTTGCAGTCTAATTATAAACTCCATTACTGAGTGGTATGTTTAAAAGACTTTTTCCTTGCATGTACTCAGCTCTCCTCAGTTACTTGAACTCTGTGAGTGATTCAGGCAATGGTGATTCAGATATGGCAATTGAAGAGAAGGCTAAATTCCTACATCTCTTCTCAAAACATTTACTTGAATTTCCAGAGTTCTTTTCCAAAAGCTTTTAGAGAATTAGGCACTCCTGGGACATTAGGGAAGGTGTCTTTGCATGGATGCATAATTGGTTAAAAGACTGGAAGTGTAGCAAGGTTGAAATTATTGATCTTTAGAAAGGCAGGAAGTCATGGTGGGATTCCACGGGGAGGACACATGATTGCAGTGAGTTGGGAAAGGGTGCAAATACAAGCTGAGCTGGCTAATAATAAGGTTGTTCAGGATTGTAAAGACCAGGGCTCTCTGAAGAAGTATGGAACTTCCTAATACCAGTTTGCTGGCCCATAAAATTGCAACTGAGGCTTAACTATAGTAATGGACAGGAAGGACTCTCATTACATTAAAAATAATGTTTTTTTCTCTGTGGACTGTTAAGCCTGAGAAAAGAGACCTTGGCATTTATAACAACTTCATGAAAACGTTGGCTCAGTAGGGAAAAAATGCAAGTGATAAGAAGTACTTGAAAATTAATAGAATAGAATAGAAAAGAATGTTTCAAATAGGAAGGGACCTATCAATGATCATACAGTCCAACTGCCTGGCCATTTCAGGGCTGACCAAAAGTTAAAGCATGTAATTAAGGGCATTGTCCAAATGCCTTTTAAACACTGACAGGCAGGGAGCATCGACCAGCTCTCTAGGAAGCCTGTCCCAGTGTTTGACCACCCTCTTAGTAAAGAAATGCTTCCTAATGTCAAGTCTAAACCTCCCCTGATGCAGTCCTTCTCTATTCACAACTAGCAAGTCTAGGAGGGCGTCTTTCCTAGTTGGCTTACTGAGTACTTGTGACAAGAAGTTACCTTGCACAGACTTCAAGAATTTCCCAGACTTGCTTGTGGCAGCAGTATGGTATTCCCAGAGATTTCTCCTAATTGCCTGTGGAGTAACTCATCAGCGTAGCGTCCTGGCTGAGTGATCTGTAGTGGACACCCACTGGGACACCTGCTTTGTCTTTCATCCCCCTAATCCTCACCCAGAGGCTCTCAGCCACATCATTGCTAACTGTAAGGGCTGTGCAATCAAACCTCTCTTACATACAGTGCAAGTCCTCCACCTTGCCTGTCCTGCCTGTCCCTCCTGAACAGCCTGTAGCCCTCCATCCCAGCACTCCAGTCATGGGACTCTGTTGTGGTTTAACCCCAGCTAGCAACTAAGGACCACCCAGCTGCTCACTCACTCCCCTGCAATGGGATGGGGGAGAGAATCAGAAGGGTAAAAATGATTAAACTCGAGGGTTGAGATAAAGACAGTTTAATAGGGAAAGCAAAAGCCGTGCATACAGGCAAAGCAGAACAAGGAATTAATTCCCTCCTTCGCACCGGCAGGCAGGTGCTCAGCCATCTCCAGGAAAGCAGGGCTCCATCACAGGTAATGGTGACTTGGGAAGACAAATGCCATCACTCCAAACATCCTCCCCTTCCTCCTTCTTCCCCCAGCTTAATATGCTGAGCATGACATCATATGGTATGGAATAGCCCTTTGGCCAGTTTGGGTCAGCTGTCCTGGCTGTGCCTCCTCCCAGCTTCTTGTGCACCTGGCAAGATCATGGGAAGCTGAGAAGTGCTTGACTGGTGTAAGCACTGCTTAGCAACAGCTATAACATCAGGGTGTTATCAACATTCTTCTGGTAGTAAATCCAAAACACAGCACTGTGCCAGCTACTCGGAAGAAAATTAACTCTATCCCAGCTGAAACCAGGACAGACTCATTCCACCAGATCTCGCTAATACCAATGACATCATAGCTGTGGGAACTGACCAGTGCTTCCAGTTCATCCTGTTTGTTTTTCATACTGCCTGGGTTGGTATATAAGCATGTCAGAAGTGCTCTTGAGCCTTCTGTGCTCCCAGGAGCAGCGTAAATGTTCCCGCTAGCATTACCACCCCCAGGCAGTGCCATGTCAAACTTTGGCTTACCTTCAGCTCTTCTGTTGGCATCCCCTTCCCCCAGTGATTCTAGTTTAAAGCCCTCTCAATCAGTCCTGCCAGCTTACTACCAAAGATGCGTTTTCCCTATTGGGCAGATGGATTCCATCAGGCCCCATCATACCTTGGGCCGCAAAGGTTCTTCCCTGGTTACAAAACTCAACATTTTGGTGGAGGCACCAGTCCTAGAGCCAGGTATTTATATTTTGGGCTCATCTGTTTCTTCCAAAGTCTTTCCCCATCACTGGGAGGATTGAGGAAACTTCTACCTGTGCTCTGGAATTTTTTAGCATTCTTCCCACGGCCCGGAAATCTCTTTTGATTGACCTTAGACTTTTTGTTGCAACATCATTAGTACCCACATGAAAGAGCAGGAGTGCATAATAGTCTGAAAGCTGTTCAGTCATCTGGTGACATCTCTAATTTGGGTCCCAGGGAGGCAGTAAACTTCCTTGAAAAGATGGTCCCATCTTTATTCTCATGAATACAGAAAGAAATAGCAAATACTGTACCACTGGGGAAACATGTTGTCTAAGCACGTGTCAAAATCGGATGTGCTCCTCCCATCTCCACCCAGAAAATACACAAACAAAAACTCACTGAAGAGATCAAGCAGAGTGAAAGCAACATGCTCTAGGTGAACCTGTATTAGCAGGAGGGTTGGACTAGATGATCTCCCGAGGTCCCTTCCAACCCTTGCAATTCGGTGATTCTGTGAAAGGGTGATTCAGAAGGGTGGCAGGTTAAGATAAGTAATGGATTCTGGATAAGCAACAATTAAGTTAGATGATTTAGGTGGGAAACAATGGAGATATGGGCTATAAAATAATAAGAGACCTGGAGAAGGTAAATGGGGAATGATCATCATCTTGAATTCAAAGGCAACTGAATACGCTCACTAATGAATGGATGGTGCCTGGCCTCAGTTGTCATGAACTGCTTCATTCCAAAGAAACTGTCACCAACTGATAGTGCCTGAATTATGGTATATCCAAAATGGGAGAAAGAGGTATCACTACGTTTGTCCTATCCCTTATGCTTTTTCCTAGGCACCTGCTGCAAAGAGGATGTCAGGCTAGGAACATCTTTGTTCTGACCCAGTACAGCTCTTCTAATGTGCTGATTCACCCTGCCTATATGTAATTATTCCACAGCTGATTCTTTCCAGCCAGTCTTGGTGCTGACTTCTTTCTAGTAGCGGCCTTTTTTCATGCTCATACATCCACCTGAGATGATAAAATATGTCAGTCCCCTGTGTTGTTTGTCAGGTGAAGCTGTCTTCTGTCATCTTTTTCTCCACTTGTCTTCCCAAATTCATTCTTGCAGTTTGAAGAGCAGAAAGAGAAATAGTAGGCAGCCACCTTTTAATTGGCAGAAAGAAGGGATGCATGCTTGTTGACTTGCTTCTTTAGTTTTCTTGTAGTAATGGCTGTCTCAGTCTTTCGATCTGGTTTCTTAAGGACCTGGTATAAAAATAACACTCTATTCTGAATTTGGAAATTCCCATTGTGCTAGAAGAGATATACTTGCTTTTCAACAGCTCTAGAACAAAGATGTTCTTTTTCGTAAAACATCCTACTGGCTCTGGCTACCTATAGGTTTAACTATTAATCTGTTGTCATCAGAGGCCAGTTTCATCTCCAGTAATCTACCATTCCTCGGTCAGTTGTCTCACTGCTTTTTAATATGCACGTGGCTAAAGAATATGTAATACCTGAGCATATTCTTTAATGCATTTAAGCACTTTGATATTGTACTGGCTGATACTGTGTAAAATTGCTGCTCAGACTGGAGAACATTTGCCTGGCTATTTATTCTGAGGAGGAGGCTTTACACAGTAAAGGAAAGCATAGTGTTCTTTGCTTCATCTGTTGGATGTCTGGAGTGGTGTGGGGCAGGTCCCAAAGGCTGTCTGTCTTCTTGAAGATACACAATTGGAAAAAATCAGAGAAAATAAGCAGAAAATTGTCTTGGGTTTTGTTTGGTGGGTTTGGGGTTTTTGTGGTTGGGTTTTGGGTGGGTTTTTTAAGTAGTCATTAGAAGTTGAAGTTTGTCGTTACAAGCAGGAAGGTAGAAGATATTTTTAGACAAGAATGGGACTTGCATATGGTGCCTGGTTGACATATAATGTTTTCTTTATTTTTTTGTAACAGTATCTAGATCTCAGAATATTCTTCATCTTTTATTTTTTATAAAAGTTGTTTGCAGAAAGTGAAACTAAGGAAGATGGCAGGATCAGCTGGTAAACAGACCGACAGATTAGGGCTGTTGTTTTCTGAATTTCTGTTCCTGGGCAGTACCCCCTCTCTTAACAAACTGGGTACTACATACTGCTACATCTGGCAGCTGAGTTTTTACTGTAGTGTTTGGAGCAAATTAAAACAGGTCTGCTCAGAGAAGAGGAGGATTGCCATAGTAACCAGTTGTACTCCTTGAGCAATTTTGGTTCTGTAAGGTTTTTACTCTCAGGGAAGGAATTTCTATATCACAATTAAGCTGTGGGAAGCAAAAGTCATCGTTCCAAAAAGAGAAATGGACTTGACAGAATAAAAAATTCAGGTCTAATTATATGTAATAGGTAGTGTGTTCTAATGACCTGGAATGTACTTCGCACATGGAGGAGACGGTGGAGTGGGCTATCCTGGCTGGTAATATGTATTACTGAAAGCTTGCACAGTTTTACACAAGCCCTGCAAACTGGGTCTTGCAGATGAGCGCTAGCATTATGATAGTTAGCTTTCTTTTGCCATGTTCATTGAAGAAATCAGTGTTTGGTCTGACAGTTTGCTTTAGTGGGTATCTCAGACATAGAGCCACTAGGCATTTAGAATGGAGTTCAGCGAACAGAAGACATCTTCTGCCTAAAATTTAACTAGATGTGTTCTATATAGTACAGCACAGGGCAAAATACAGTTGGTATCAGCCTCACTGAGAAGATGGTGTCATAGTATGTGTGGAAATGAGCCAGTTGAGGACACAAGATCCAGAATAACTTTGCTGTCTAAAAACGGCTCTAGAACAGGCTGTAAATGTGCCTGAAGCTCAGTCTTACTGATGAGTGGTTAGACAACGTGATGAGTCACCAAAGGAAGTCAGACTCCGTTTGACAGCACCTTGTTCCTGCTTCACATACCCTTGCAACAACTTGTGTGCTAAATCTTGCACTTTTCTGACCCCTTAGGAAGACTTCACTGCATTATGAGGTGAAAATTAGTGCAGCCAAAAAGAACTGCTGACAGAGTTGTCTGCTGATCCTCAGTGCTGGCGTAAGGATGTGAGGAATAAGGGCAGCCCTCACCAGTAAGGAGTTGTTAGATTGGTTCAGCTAGCTTATTGCGTCATGCATCATGGAGTTTCACTTGTAACTGTGTGTTTTCAGAAGTCAGAGTCTCAAAAGCATGGGGAACTGTGGAGAATAATTATCTTCACTATGATGTGCAAGGTAATGAAGTGTGAGGGTAAGGAGGATTGGCAGAAGGGGGCAACCTAAAGACACTTCTGAACTTTGCAGAGCTTACCACCCCAGCCCTGAGCGCTAGCTGAACCTGAATAAGGGATATCTTGGCAATAAGGATCCTTTAGTCTAACAACAAAAGAAAATAGAAAATATGCCCAGTATGACTTTGGTTAAGCACAGAATTAATAACTACCAGAATTAGAAAGGTTTCAGGGTCATTGTAGCATCTGGAAATTCTCACTTCAGGTGAAGGGCTGAAAGTAACTTCTGTATTTGCCATGAAGAATCCACCAAAATGTATTGTTGTCATTGCCAGTCTGAATATCATAAATGATCTTTTCTGGGCCCTCTTAATGAAACTGACATACCTGTCAGGGTTAGTGACTGAAAACACTGTTAAATCAAAAACCTTTCAAAATTATTTTGCCTTCCCTAGTATAGTAAGAGGCCTGCAGTTTTTGAAGGTAGTTCTTACATCCTGATATCTGAAATTCAACTGAAATGCAGAACTGAGCCAGTTCTTCTAACATTGCATGAACAGTTCACAGAATCACTGAAGTCGGAAGGGACCTCTTGAAATTATCTAATGCAACCCCTCTGCTCAAGCAGGGTCTCCATGAGCAGTTTGGCAGGGTTGTATCCAGTCACGTTTTAACAATGGACACTCTGCAACCTTTCCAGGCAACGTATTCCAGTCCTGTTCCTGTCTGGTTCCAACTTCCCAACTGACATGAGGTTTGGCTAAAGACAGGCCTTTTAATGTGTCCTTTTGGCATTTAGGGTAAGAAGTTAGGTATCATAGCTTCCCATGCAAAACAACTGGTTGCATGTTGGACTAGAAGCTGTAAAAACTGGGGTGGATCCCAAGGATAAGCTGTAACCAGATGATGTAAGGGACTTCCACAGCCTTGTAAGGAAAAGCTCTCTACTGTGTCCGATGCCACCCTGTGCGGTGGGGATCTTCAGCCTTTCAAGAACATTGCGCGAGTCTGGGTTTTTTCCCCAGAATTGGTTACTTTGCATGCATATTCAACAGCTTGGTAGCATAAATGCTGTTGCTTTCAGAGGAAGCTACTTGGAAAAGCAGGGAGGATTGCCTGGGGAGAGCTGTACTGTAGAATGATTGGCAAAAGCAGTGGGACCTGTAGTCGCTGCCTCTGACAGAGAAAAGACACTGTCAGCCAAACGTATGGATGCAAGATACTGCTGATCAAGGCCAGGAATACCTTCCTCACTGCTTTCAGCTCCAGCTTGCTGGGAGTTGAACTTCATGTACTGTTGAGGATAGTCAGGTAGATGAAAGCTGCCTTCACACTGAAGCATTTGCCTAAGGTGCTTGTCAGCAAAATGTGTCAGTGTGCAGTCTGTGGTACACGTGCCATGGTAGCTAGCTTGTGTGTTGCATATTTAAGTTGGATCTGGAAAAAATCATGCATCATACTTCTGATGAATTAGTCTCACTGTATCAGAGTGATAGTTACAATCAGTGTGTTTCAGAGCAGTCTTTGAGAACCTGTTTGATACAGAGAATCATGGAGCCAGACTTTTCCTGTTTGCCATGTACGTTGAGACTCCGTCAGTGACATTAAGTGCCAACTTCCACTGCACATTTCCTTTCCCTACCTTGCAGAAGAATGGCAGAAAATAACTGCATATGCTAGTTGTGAATGTAAACCTGAAAGTGAAGGACACTTTCTCTGACTAGAAGCTGTCATTTCAAGGAGATGTTTTCTCCACTTCCTTCCTGGAAGGTATTGATGCTCTAGGAGTTTTCCAGTGTATCTGCTCTTTGATCACCACTGTACACACAATTAAACAAGACTTGGTGTTATCTTGTCATTCTGGCATCATCAAGTGTATCCTTTCTTTTGATTATATATATTAGCGTAGTGGTTTACTTGCACATTGTCAAGCACACAAAGCGTTTGTCCTAGCAACACATACAGGAGCATGTCTGCCTTTATCCCCTCTATAGGTGTATGTCAAAAAGAGTGGACTTGCTCTTTTGCATTCCACTTGACTTACTCAGTAGCAGTGTCAGTATTTATCTTGGGAGTACTTTTTATTTGAAGCTTTATTATTTTGGGCTCCAGACTTTAATTTTTAAGACCTCCTCCTGTTACTCAGGCCAAGGACAAACATGTTTTTCTTCTGTGTAGAATGACTTCGGTCTCTGTTGCCCTGATAATGCATTCTGACAGCTCTTGACTCTGCTTTGTGCTCTCTAATGAAGAGGTGACAGCAGGCATGTGCTTGCAAAGCAGGCCTGCCAGCCATACTCATGGGAAGTACCTTGCAGGCAAATCTATAAACTCAACTGGGAACAAAGTGAGATGTTTGTGCTGAAGAAAAGGTGGCTGCTTTGAAGTGCTGCTCACAAACGAAGCTGTGTGCTTATAATTAAAAGATTCTGCAGTGTTGTGCATCCTTGAAGGTGTCTTGGCCATAGCACTGTCTGGAGAAGTCTGTTGCATCTTGAACATTAATTTGTATGCAAGAAATAGTAGCCTAACAATGTCCACCTGAGCTTATTTATACTGAAGTAATCTGAAACAACTTAACTGAAACAGCATTTTTCTGTCTCTCAATGGTTGGCTCAGTCACCATCTACAGTCTCTTCAAAACAGAGCTTCAATGACTAGAAAACATCAGAGCTATTATTGGAGTTAAGAGGATTAAAGGTCTCCAGGGATCTTTTCTCTTTAGTCTGCTGCCAGTCTTCAGTGTGTAAGGTTTAATAGTCCTGTCAGCTAAAATTTATTCATGTCTGTTGCAGCACTAGTTAAAAAGAACTAGCTAAGAGAAAGGGTGCATTAAAGACAGACCTCTGCAAGCAGCTTCTTTCAGGATGCACTGCCATACATTCCAACACAGCCTTCTCAAACAGATTGTTGTCCTGATAATACTAAGTATTTTCTGGAGATAAAAGTTTTCTTGGCTGGTCATTTAAACAAATTCCTCAGTCTTGTGCATTGACACTTGGGACATCCTTATAAATTCCTCTATATCTAAGATGTCATTACCTGCCAAGGTAGTGTGCCCTGATTTTTTCTCTAGGCCACTTGATATACTTTGCTCTTATGAGTGTGTATCAAAGCCCTTGCAAAGCTTTGGTAAGTTTTTGGTTGTTTTTTTAACCAAGCTCCTTTCTTCAAGAGGCTGTGGTTCAAGAGGCACAGTAAGATTCCTGATACCAGGGGGTACAAATGTAGGTTCTTACTGTTACGAATCACCGAAGACATCTTTGGTGCTTCTGGGTTGTATGGCTAGACATGTGTTGTCATTTCTTGCATCAAGCTGGCTAGTAGAGATGCTTAAGAACTTGGTGAATGTACCACTGGTACATTGAAGTCCTTTATATGACTTGTTTGTATTTTATCCTATAGTAGATACATATTCTTTAGTGGATGTTTATAGGACACTACCTCTCCCCTCCCCCCAGATAAGACAGGCTGTCTCCTTGGTTTAGTGAACCTACTTGGAAAGACTCGAGTCTTAAAGCTTGTGGACTCATTCACATTAATTTGGAATGCTGAGGGTTGTTAGATAGGTTTGTTTGCCTTCTCATGTCTTATTTTTGCAGAAAATATTACTACTTTGGTTTTCTCTGATAAAGAAGCATTCAGACATGCCACCTTCAATGCATGAGAATTCTCTAACGTGGTTAATATTTTTTTATGCCTGTGAAAACTATTTCCTCTGTGTCAGTTTTAGACAGCACATGTGCTAGTGTTCATGGAAGTTGACCAAGACCTATTCCCAAGAACCATTTGATCGCTTGCTTTTGCACCGGTCTAGACAATGTAATGCACTGCAAGCATATAGAAGTGCACTTGTGCAGTAACCCTTAGGTGGTTTTGCCGACTGTCTCAACTCAAATAATCGTGGCAATTTGGGCTGAGTGTGAAGAGGTACGCATAGGAGAAAATACATGGTTCTTGACACAGTAATGGCCATGTTTTTCATTTTTTTCAAGGTATTGTAACTAAATGTTCTTGTTAATGTTATCTTGATGAGTGACATGTGTTATTCTTGTTATGTAAGATCATACTTAAAGTTGTTTTTGTTAAGCTTCTATGGTATGCTGCTAAGACAGAACAGCAAAGAATGATTTTAGTAAGATTTATAAAGTTCTGATAGGTATGGACACATAGTAAAGGTACGTGCTACTCCTGAGTAGTAGCAAGTAATTCAACTACTCAGTGTTTTGTTCATTGATCTGCCTCTGAAAAGGACTTTGGTGTGATGTGGACCCAGGAGAGTTGTTTCCTCTGAGGAAGGAACATCAAGGTGGAGCTACATAAACCTTAATAACTTTCTTTACTGCAGCAGTTGTTCTTGCTTTGGGACCAATGTGAAAACACTGAGAGCTTTTGTTACCTCAATTCTACATAGATATTCCTGCTAAGCTACTGTTAGGTTGATCTAGGCCGAAACTGCATAGCTTTAGGAAGTGGAATTTTACTGCGAGTTTGTTTCTACAGTTCTCAAACAGTGCTCTCAAGGTTGTGATGTCAGACCATGTGAAATATTTATTACTGAATTTAGAAAAGGGTAGAGACATATGGACTGGCAAAACATCTGGGTCCAGAGGGAAGCTGCAGTCATAGTTTAAAAATATATGAAATTTATTATGATCCAGAAATTTCTTCCCTAATATCAGAACTTTTTAAAAGAAACAATAATTCCCTGAGTGTGACAGCAGATAGCCTTTACAACACTGCCTGACAGGTGTGCTCTTGTTTCTGAAGTATACAATCAAATCCACCTTCCCTCAGTAAACTGAGACAGAAACTCGTTTATGATACCCTCACCTGCGTCCAAGATTAGGGGGGTTAATGTACAAAAGACCTAAGTTTGTGGAGTATTTCATCATCTTCTGGTCCTTCTAGGAGAAAAGAGAGACTATACTTCTTTAGAAGCAAGTCTGAGTTGTATTGCATAGATAAGATATTTGCCCTGTACTGATGTAGTCATATGTGTCCTTCAAAATGGAGGAGGAAGCATTACAAAAATACTGCCCTGTAGTAACTGCCTCACACTTAGTTCCCTGCAGACGTCCACTTCAAAGTCTGTGTAAAATGCATGTTATAAAAATGTAATTGGCAAAATTATTTAGACTTAGAGATGCAACTGATCATTGACTCTACTTTTTGTTTTCCAAGGTGGAGAAAGTACACAGGGGTGATCACATGGATGGGCTTCTTTATCCTGCTAAGAAATTACCACCGACAGCAAAAAGTGATACAGAGCAAGAAAAGGCATCTCAGAATGTTCCTTCTTTAAAAGTAGACCGTTTGTTAAAACCAAATATGGAGACCACGCCTGCATCACTTAGTAGTGACTTCAAGCAGAAAGTTGTTAACATCTTGCTGAAATACTCCAGTGGGCTTTGGGCTAATGCGCTTCCCAAATTGTACCAAGACACTTACCAAGTAAAATTTCCAGAAGACATTCTAAATAATCTAGAGCTGCTTTCAGATGTATGTACAGTGGACTATGTATCTGAAGCCCCCAGAAAGGCAATCCTCTATGCTAAACCCCAAAGATGCACTGATGAAAACCTGAATGTCACTGAGAAAGTCCAGAGACCTGACGGTGTGAAGGCCACAGCTGAAGAGTCCAAGGACCAATATCCAGAGAACATAACTGTTCCTCCTCTAATCATTCCATCAGAAGGCTCTGTGTCTGTCATAGTGTTAGAACTGAAAAACACTAATGACGTCTTAATTAGGCAAGTTTGTACTTCACAGTCTATCTTTTTTGCTTAATTTATAAATCCACATACTCATATTGTGCAGGTCTGCCATAAGAGAACAGATAAACGGGAGGTTGGAGGACTTTGTTATTTACTTATTTTGATAATGAAACTTCAGAATCCTTTTGTTTGTGTGCTTAAATTGAAATTTTCTGAAACTTCTTCTGTGCTGACCTGATCAGTTCTATCATTAACTTGTCTGAGAATCAAAGCAGATTTGACTTGCCATTGGAAGACTTTAAAATAACCCTACTATAACACAGGGTATTCAGATACTTCTGCAAGGCTTACTAAAATATTTTTAACTTCTATAACTGACTTACTACTAACTAGGTGTGACTTGAGCTGGACTTGTGTCCAGATTACACTGCAGTTTTCACTTTTGGAGACAGATGAGCTTCCATCCAGCAATAACCTACTAGTGTTTCGTGGTTTGGTTGCTAATCAAGACAGTGTAAGAAATGGATTGTAGTGGCTATCTTACTTACATGTTACTGTACAACAGTACAGGAAATATATACATTATATATAACATATAATGTTAGATTATACACTGCTGGACCACATTTAGCTGTCAACATAAGTGCTAAATTTTATGTCAGTTACTTTTCTATAGCCCTGCTAATGGAAAAGAGTCTGAATACCGATGTACTTAGAAAATGTATGTACCATAATTCACTTATATCCATATATGCATATAAATATTCTTAGGGTTTTATTCAGCTTTTTGAAGTTGCATCCTAACTCTTGTGGTGGTTTTTTTGTAAAATACTGTAGGTATGTGGGAAAAGATTATTCTTCCGCCCAGGAACAAATGGAAGATGACATGAAAGCATACTATAGTCAGAACAGTACAGTGTCACTAGCTCAATCGCTGAGCGTTGGGCAACTTGTTGCAGTACATGCTGAAGAAGACGCCTGGTTGCGTGCTCGGATAATGTCTCTAGAAAACAACAGAATAAAGGCAAGCAATTACTTCTTTTGGCACTTAGAGAAAGACTTGAAGCAATCTTATTTTTTAGATACGCAGTCAATTCCTTAATATGTCTTGTACCAAAGTATCTGCTACATGGACTAAATAGCAAGACAATGAGATGGATATACTTGTGTTCCCTTCCAGGCAGATCTGGTATTCTGGGGGTTATATCTAGTGTGCATTTTAATACAACTCCTCTGAGATTATTTAACTCCTCTGTTAAACTTTTCCTTGGCCAAGCAGACTCTTCTTGCCATCCACAATGAAACTAGAACATCAATAGAACTGTAAAAAAAGTTTCAAATTTCTCAGTTATTTCTTGCCTAGTCAAACATTAATGATATCTTTTTATTTTTTGTTTCTTCCCCAGTGAGCCCAGGTCTGCTTAACATACTTCTGAAGTTGATCCATTTCATAAATATTTAAATAGCACATGTGTTAGAATTAAGTTTTTTCTGAAAGTTATTGTGATACCCTTCAGCTGGAACTTGTAGGAGAGCGTAAGAACTCGGTTTTGTGAAAAATTGTTGGGTTTGGAGAAGTGACAAGGACATTGGTAGCAAGCTTGCCTCCAAATTTCTATCTAGCTAGAGCTATCAGCCAAAAGAAGGCTACTGCTTCATTGCAGCATTTGCTGACTATCCTCTGACACAGTGCCCAAACTCCATTTTCAGTGTTTGGTATGCGGACATTTTGCATGATAAGAGTTTAGAAAAAAGATGTAAAAAGCCCTGTCAAAGCCTTATTTCTCTTCCTTTAGCTCCAACTATTCACTGCCAATCAGCATTTTCCCTACTTGTTGCCTGCATTGACTGTGGTATTTGTATCAAAGTTAGCATAAACATAAATAAAAATTATTCTCATAACACTGTAAAAACAAAAGGCAAAACATAGAATGGCATGTAAGTAGTATTTGACTTTCAGCACTTTTGAAACTTTACAAATAAAAATTGCTGCTTTATTACCTTTCTTCATGTCATTTGAGGTAATATGTGCTGAGTCCTTCCAGCAGCACTGTTCCTATTAAGAGCTGAGATTCTGTGGAACAGTTGGAGAGGATGGTTTTACAGAGATCTTGAGAAGGCTTTCCCTGATATCTCTGAACATTCAAGCAGTGAAATAAATAGGAGATTATATAGTACTAAATTGGTGAAAAGTGATTTGTCTGCGGCTGCACAGAGAAGGTGATAACTGAATACATTTTCCCTAGAGTCAAGAAAACATATTTACAATTTTCACGATCTTATACTTTTATTTCCTTTTCCATTATCAGGTATGCTATGTTGATCATGGCTTCAGTGAGTTTGTTGAAAGCAACAGTGTGTACAAACTACAAAAACAGTTCCATTCACTTCCATTTCAAGCTGCAAAATGTAAACTGGCAGGTAAGAGAAGGCCAGCGTTGACTCTACAGCTCGCTGTTGCACAATTTATGAATTGAAGCGTCTCAGCCTGGGAGTTTTGAGCCTTGTTTGTAATAATTCTATGTATGTTAGATTTTGTCCAAGACAGACAGTATAAGCAGACACAGATATGCATGGAGAGAAGGAAAAAGAAGGAAGGAAGGTTATGAAGGAGGGGTTTATAAAGAAACCTTGAGATTAGAAGACCTTGATATCCATTACGTCTGTAATGCAGCCTAATGCACTTAGCTTCAATGACTTTGTTCCTTTAATATATGTGAGCCTAAAGAAATATAAGGAAACGTTTACTGTTGTGTGAAGCAATGAACTAGCACAACCCCTTCTTCCACAAATGAGGCACATCTGTTGTGGCCAGGTTGGGCAGTATTCCTAAACATGACCCTATTTAGTTATTTTAAAGTGATCCTTCCCATTTCAGTACTTGCAGACTTCCTAGACTCTGCTAGAAATTACTTACTTTCCTAAAAATGGTAGGCATTTCTAATGTAAAAAATATATTATTTTAAATACATAAAATTGCCATGAATGAGCTTTTTTTTGGTTGGTTGGTTTTCTTAATACTTGGATGCACTCTTTTTTTCTCTACACCTTTGCCTTGACTCTTTCTGAAGAGGATCTTCGTTGTTGTTGTTGTAATTTTTTTTCTTCCTGAAGACAGCTTTCTGTGTAAAAAGATGGAAATTAAGCAGAATGCAAGTAGGGGTGCAGTACAACTTTTCCGCTACATCCTGATTCTTGGAAAGATTTCTGTTGTGAACACAGACTTGGATATTATTTTTCCCTTCAAATACAGTGATAGATAAAAAGTATGGTGTGTCTTACAGGACTGGAAGTCTTCTGTGATGATCCTGTACTAGTAAAAACTGTGGAATTGCAGACATGCTCCAAGATATTTGCTGTGGAAATACTGGAGAAGAGTGATATTCCACTTCTTGTTCTCTATGACACTTCCGGAGAAGACGATATCAACATCAATGCTACTTGTCTGAAGGCATTGTATGACAAGTCCCTTGAACTGCACCTACAGGTACCATTTTCCTGTATCCTTCTTAATGCATTAAAAATCATTGACTGCTAAGATCTTGGATGGACAAAAAACAGTACTCAGAAATTTTCTAAGTTTGTGTTTCTGGGTTTTTTTTTCTCCTTTCTTGTCAAAATTTTACCGTTGCAGGTAGATGCACTGTATAAGAATGTTAGAGTAACGAGTGTTTTCTCTGATGGAAGCCTGTATTGCCAAGTGCCATCTAAAGGCTTGTCTAGACTTTCTGAAATCTTGCAGAAACTAGAAGACTACTTCCACCACAAGGTAGGTTCTATGGCAAGAGAAGTGGTGACATTGTGTAGCCTTTCTTCAGAGTGACCAATCATTCTCATTGCACGTAAGTTCAAGTTTCTGAGGTAGCCAAACGCTATTCAAAAAGGCTATAAATTCTCAGGTTTTTGGAGTGCATCCTTCAGCGTGAAAAGTGTATTTTGATGCATTCTTGTTCACAAGTTGTCTCTAAGGCTTTAGTAACTACTTACAGCTTTCCTTGAATAGTTAGAACAGTAACAATATGGCTCATAACGGGGAGCTTTCAATGGAAACTGCACCAGATTGGTATAAAGGCTGTGGAGATACTGCCGGTTTTGGGCTTTTTTTCTGGAAGCTTTACGTACATGATGGAGCTGAGGTGTGTAAACAGCCTGGCCCAAAGCACACCCTGCAAGGTGACAATAAAAGCAGTGTACTAAAGTCTGTTCTTTTTAGCATAGCTTCCTTGGAGATTCGATAGCTTTGATCTGATCTGCTGCACATCATGTCCTTGTACCCTTAGCTTTTTAATGTTGTGGCAAATTTCAGCTGAAAAGGATGTATAGGGAGATGTCTTAATGTTGCTTTAAAATAGGCACGTGGCAGAGAAGTCTGACGTTCTGCCGGCCATTTACAGACACATGCAACAACCCTTACTCAAGGGAATTTATACAAAAGAGAAGAAATCTTAAGAGAATCTAATTTGTTCAACATTCAACTGAGCCTTAGAGAATCAAACCATGAAATACAGATCCTTGAAGGTCCTGTTAGAATGGCTGCTTGTGAAACTACTCTGTCAAAGTGGTTTTAGGTGTAGAAGTTGAGCTTTAGACCTGTTCTGGAACACACACCATCTGGAAATACTTTATATTGAACGTGTCTCAAGTATCAAGATCCAGTTTCAAGCAAGCTAAACATCGAAGGAAGGCATATAGAACCCTGAAAGGTTTAGCAACACAAAGGCAGGCAGCCACACAGGCATTTGAAAAATTCAGATTTTCTGGACAGAATGTATGTTAGGTTCTTGTTGCTGTCAAAGAGAGACCTTGACATTCAGAATCTTTTAGTATCAACCTGTATATGGTGGTAAAAGAAGCGATCTTGACTTTGCAGCTCATCTTGAGTGTTTTTATTTTGCCTGAGAATTTAAACAAAGTAAGGTGTCGATACGTCTTCAAATGGAGTTTCTTCATGCGTTTTATAGCGTAGCCATTGTCTTGTAATGTTATTTGGGATTGTCATGGTGAATGCCACCCACATGAGACTTCCATTTGAGTCAGTAGTAAATTTCATTTATTAAATATCTCAACAAATTACGTGTTCTAGAATGTAAGTTAAGAGCTTCTTCCATTGTCTGTCACAGCTCTAAACTCTGTAAATTGCTCTTGCGTTTCAGAACATTAAAGTAATGGTCAGTGATTTCATATTCTGTGTTCCAAAACATGGCTTTTTTCTCTAGCACTTTATACTCTGTTGGTTTCCCTGTAAGATACAGAGCCTGGAATTAAAGCTTTACTGATTGGGGAAGCTTAAAACAACATGATAACAAATGCTTCTGAGGCTGGAAAGAGACTTTATATTGAAACAGAGTTTTTGCTTCTCAGAACTGTGTATTCCATGTGTGGCTTTTGAAATGGTTAGTTGAGTGCCAGATAGCAATAGCTCCATGCTTTTTAACTTCTGGTTTTATATTTGCAGCAGACACCTGAGTTTAACGTATCACTACCTTTCTGTGGCAAAATCTGCTTGTTTCCTTCCAAAGGAAAATGGGCACGTGTAGAGGTAAGAAGTATTCAAAGGACAGCTACCGTTTTCCCCCACAGAAACGTCTTTTCTTTTTGTTTAGCTAAATCTGAAGCCTTAGTTTCTGTGAAACTTACTATAGTCTCACTGTCATGTTTTAACCTCAAAATGATGCTTTTGCTTTCTTCTTTTAGATAAGAATTATTCACACTAGACGGGCACTTGAGGTGCAGTTCATGGATACCGGAACAGTTGCAACTGCAAAAGTATCAGAGCTTAGAGAAATCCCACCACAATTCCTTAGAGAAGTAATTGCAATACCTCCTCAGGTATAAAGACATGTTAAAGCTAACCTATGCTAGATCTCTTGGCAGGTTTGTAGTGCTGCTACAAGGTTTATGTAATGAACTTTTGCTTTGTTTAATAGCATTCAACATTGGAGTGTATTTCATTGTGCATCTTTGCCTAAAATAAATGTAATATATATGTAGTCCTATGTATTGACAGGATGTTGTGTATGTGTAATGGTACTGGTTTTGCATGTTCCTCTGTCTCTTTCTGGTTTTCATACATTATTGAATCTGTCAGCATTAGTGAAGTTTCTGTGAATAGGAACTTGTGGACTAGTTTCCATATTACTAAATTACACCCTGTATACTTAATTCTGTTCTTAGGCTATAAAATGCTGCCTAGCAGATCTGCCTCCTAACACTGGCATGTGGACTCCAGATGCTGTGCTGTGGCTGAGAGACACTGTAATGAATTGTCCTGAATTTGGCATGAAGGTAAACAGTCAAAATGCCTGTGTGACTTGAAATCCATAGGTGTGTGGAAGAGCATTGAATGAACAACTCTGGAAGCTTAACCACTCATCAAGTTGATTTTTGTTGTAGAAGTTTAAAAGTCTGTAGCCAGCTCTTGGACATAAATTCTATACAAAGGCCTTTTCTTAGGACATTTGGCATAAAAGTTACTTGCAGAAGTCGGTTAGAATCTTCTCTTTTCTGCTTAAGAATTTAGCAACCTTCACATTAGCCTTTCACATTTTGCTGTCCCAGTCCAAATATGCAGCTAGAGGTATTCTACCAGCTGATAAAAAAGAAAGAGTTGTTAATGTTTCACCGCATAAAAAGATAGAACTGTTGAGTTAATCTATTTTTATGCCTCTTATGGGCATAGCTTTTTCTCCTTCTGATCTTGGAAAGCAGCTTTATTTTTTGTTTGCTTTTTCTAATCCAGTGTGATTGGATACTTAGAGTTGCTGTTATCTTTGAGATAAAATTATTTCCACTTGGAATGTATCCTATCCAGTTTAATTAACTGAAAACACCTATCTAAATGAAATCTATTACTAGCTACAGACTAAACAAAGCTAATTTCCTCTTAAAATTCTGATTCCAGATACTGCCACAGCACTTTTTTTGTAGCTTTCCTTTACCTTTTTGCTTGCTTTAACACTGGAAACTCTATAATTGAAACACAGCTCCTCTAGTCTGGAACTGCTGCATCTGGCTTTTCTAAACATCCTCTTTCAAGGTAGTTTGTTTGGTAATGATTTTTGCATGATTAAATAAGAGACAACAGATGTGTGCTTCAGTTGTGGAAAGTTTTTTTTCCTGCCTAGGAAAATCAATGGAAGAATCTGTAAAGAAATCTTATATAGTTTGTCAAATTAAAATTTCAGTGCTTTACTGTCAATAATGCTAGTGTATCTGATGTTGAATAGGGCATAGTTTTATGGCAGTGCTTGAAAATTATGCATGATAAGCTTTTTTCATCTTTATTTTTTTCTCATCCTTAATTTACTGGGCTTCATCTTAATTTACTAGGCTTCATCTCCCATAATGACAGGAAGAGAATTTTGAGGGATTAAGTGTTAATATTTAATAGCATTACTTAGTTGTTTAGAACTGTATGGACACTGGCTACTGTTCTCCTGAGAGCTAGAATGCTAGAATTGTACATTCAGTACTGAGATTGAACCTGATGAGCAGAACAAAACTCCATTCAAGCTTTGCATTTCCTTTACATTAGTGGAATAGCTGCAAATGCTCTTTAGCTGCTGTGAGTTGCTTACTATCTAACAACTTAATTAACATATTTGAGACAACCTTGAAAATACTTCTGTGCATATAGAATGCAATGAACTGTTGCTGCTTTTCTGTTAAAGTCTTCTGTAC